>VWZF01004610.1:732172-754146 GCA_013396755.1 Sclerurus mexicanus | reverse complement strand
TGCCCCTAATTACCACTACCCCAGTACCCACTACCCATAATCACCACTACCGCTAATGACCCNGGGGGGTAGCGAGCCCATCCTGCCCATGAACCCAAAATTACACCTAACACTAATAACCCCTTACCACTAATTACACAACCACATATTATCCCTACCCCTAACACTAACCATAAATCTAACCCTAACCCTGACCCTAGAACCCACTACCCCTAAATACTGCTGCCCCTAATTACCACTACCCCAGTACCCACTACCCATAATCACCACTACCGCTAATGACCCCTACCACTAATGAACACAACCACATATTATCCCTACCCCTAACACTAACCATAAACCTAACTCTAACCCTAACCCTACCCCTCACCCTAAAAACCACTACCCCTAAATACTGCTGCCCCTAATTACCACTACCCCAATACCCACTACCCATAATTACCACTACAGCTAATAACCCCTACCACTAATTAACACAGCCACATATTACCCTTACCCCTAACACTAACCATAAAACATCATTAGTACCGATATCACGTTGGAACAGAACATTTTTTCTGGGCTTGTGTGTGGTTTTTTTAAAACAAGGGGTGAATATTTATGAAAAGGGAAAAAACATATGATTAAGTTTTTGTTACCTAAACCATCCCTCAGCTAAAGTCATACAGAAATGGAGAGGCTCGAGAAATCATTTCAGGTTACAGAACAATTCTTTTCAATTATCATTACAGGAGCTAAGTATATGACTAAAATCATTTGATGAAACTGTTATCCTGCTTTATCCACCAGCCTTTGAAAATCTTGACAATACTGTTAATTTGTGTTTGCAGCTCTCAGGATGTTATTGAGATGTAATTTATTCATTGTTTATCCTTTAGACTCAAAGGAAAATGGCAAGAAAACACCTCTTCAATTAGAAGTTAAGGTCCTTGTATTTACAAGGAAAAGCCTGAGAGGGGATTGCTTAAAAAAGAAATGAATTTTCAGAGTGAATGATTTAGAAGAAATTTTTAATCCAATGTTATTATTTTTGTTACCTGGTTTATGTTGTGGAACAGCTGCCACTGTCAATACAAAATTTATTGTTAACAAATCCAACAATATTTTACAAGAAAGAAAATTAGCTGAAATGAATAAAGAACAAGAAAAGTTTCTCTTTTTCCCCCTCCCAACAAACAAGATGCAAAAATGAATCAAGTAAGCAATGCTGTATATGTAAAAGATAACAGGCAGAAGAAAATGCTTGATGACTGAGGCAATTTAATGTAATCCTATCTGGTACATTTTACTTGTAGCTTATAGTTCACTCTAAAAAAAGGTTGTAAAAATTTATCACTTCTGTATAGACTGTTACTTAAGCCAAACAGAACAAAAAAACCGAGAAAACTGTAAAAAAAAAAATCTGAAAATTCTAAACCAATCTTTTGCTCTCACTTTGAAATAAATGATACTGATAGTGTCATGTGCTGCATCATTTGTTCTACATTTTTCTGGCCACATGCAAACTTTTTAGATAAGCAGTGGTTATTATAATGGTACAGTTTATGCGAATGCACAAAAATGAAGATGCCCCTAAGTATATGTGGTGCTACATCTACACCTTTCACAGACAAACCTCTAAAGATGTAAATGAAAAAATACATTTCCGGTGCAACACCTCCAGACTGTGTAATTTCCAGTAATTCCTCATCATTTCTCGGTAAGACCAATTTTTCAATGAAAGAAAATTTTACAGTGGGAAGACTAAACCCCAAAATAACCTCAATTCTTGGGAAAAATCACCTAGAGAATTATAATCCTCATAATGAGACACACCGTTTTTGGGGGTTTTTTAATGCTTTTGAGTGATTGTACAGCGCGTTGGCTCCCTTAAGAAGAAGAACATGTTAATGAGCATAGGGCTCTTCAGCAGTGAAACTGAACTGGTGAAAACTCTGCTAATGATGACTCACACTTCTTGACTCCTTTCCTGTGAGACTGGGGCTTTCAGGAATTAAAAGCATCAATTCAAGCTGTTTCCTTCCTGCGTGCAGATAACGAGTAGCATGTTTAGGTCTACTCAAGGGATACTCACAGCTTTGGGATCCAGAAATGCCTTTAAAGCCCAGGTGCCCACTGCAGTCATACCCTGGCTCCACTCTGGAGCCAGTCCTGCTGCCTGACAAGTCCTGCCCAAAGGCACCATGGCACCTCACCTTGGCACCTCACCTGACTTTGGTGACAGGAGACCCAGACCTCAGAACACTCTTCCTCCCCACCAGGTAACTTCAGGAAATGAAATCCATTAAAAATTTACGTACAACTTGCTGTAGGTTACAACGAACAGCCTGACATAACTCTGTATAAAGTGCTGTATTAGTAATGGCAGATTTAAAATGCAGCCTGCCAGCTTCCCTCCTTTACCACTGCTAACAGGAGCAATTTTTTAGAACATGAAAGTGCTACTGTACAGCAAGGAACAGAGAAGAGGAAGCTGGAATGGGTGGTGAAGTACAAATTGCACACACATTTGCATGAATAGAAAATCTTTCTGACCATGCTATTTCTATCCAGCTGCCAAAGACAGGATGCGTCGCAGAGAAAACAAGGAATTATTTTTCCTTTTGAGAGTTTACGATCTCATTGCTTTCAAGGAACTGCTGCTGTATTCATAACATACAAGACATAGATATGCTGCCTTTTTATCTAAACTTGGGCAGCACAGTCACATCTATGTAAAAAGAAGCATCTGAAGAGCAAGCAAAAATAGCAGCTATAGGTTTCATATATAAGTGTTTAAATATTTCATAACAGACTGAGGAAAACAAATCAACCTACCCCACTCTGAACAACTCTGTCTCTCTAGCCAGGATCCTAATGCCAAACATGAGGGATGAAGTACACGTTTAGGGGTCAGATTTTCAGAAGTACTAAGAAGCCGCAAATTCCATTAAGGCAGAGATGTGTAACAGCTTTTAAGATTAACATTTACTCGTATTTAATTGCTTTAATGGAGATTTAGCAACCTAACTTCATGAAACCAGCATTGAAGGTTTCATTTACATAGCAAGGGCAAGCTATCCCAGTTTTGGGAAGAGACAAGCCTAGACAGCAAGATACTAAAGCAGATGAGGTGGCCTATGCTGGACCCTCGCTGGGTCCCAGGCATGGGTCTGCCTGCATGCAAGTGCGTCGTTGTGAGACTCAAGTGGTCAACCTGGACAGTCACCAGGAGAAGAGACAGGAGAACAGCTCATCATCAAAGAAAAGGGATGCTCAAGATGCCAGCAACAGCCCTGCATCTCTGCACAGGTTGCAGTCGAGGTGCTCTGTTTCCCTCTACTGGTAAAATTTCAAATGATCTTTTAAAAATTATTTCTGCAGGAGGTTTTCTGCTGGAGGTGTCCCAGGTCCACCATGCACTGCTTTGCTTGTGAGCCCTATTTAAACCTCTGTCGTTCTTCCTAAATCCCCCGCTTGGCTGAGTCCTTTGCTGAGCACTGTCTTACAGCCTTCTCTGTTCAATGCTGTTGACTTCAGCAGAGCTGGGCAGGAGTTTAAATCATTAAGAAATATTTTGAGGTGATTTATGTATATTTGGAAAGGCTTCATTGATTTCTCAGCGTGAAAGCCATACTGCAACACTGAAGCTATTCTAGGCAACTTAACAAGTCTTTTAATGAATTGCTGCTCTTTGCTTGTGTTCAGAAGCCAGAACAGAGGTTCTGTTGTTGGAAAGTCTTAAGATCACAAGGTGGTAAGATGTAGTAATTGTACCCATTGCACTGAATGCATTATCCAGGTATTTTAATTGCTCAGCTAGACCACATGGCCCGCAGCTGGCTCCAGTAAGATTTCGTGCGTGATCCTCTATTTGCAGCTGCCAGAGAAAACATCAGTGTTCACATCCAGTGGCCTCTGGAAGTATGCAAAATTCATTTGAGAAGGCGCTTTCTGAGCTTTCACAGAAAGTATCTTAAAGACACGTGGGTTTCCCATCTTACAAACTTCAGCTGCCTCGAAGACTTTCAGGTTTTTTCTTCCCTTTGACACCATCTCCCTGATGCCAGAGGCTTCCCATGTACTATCCAAGCAAGTACAGTTTTGATCTGTGGTAGTAGTAGAAGGGGTGATGTTTTAAACTGAGAATACACTTCAGTTTTTCCATATGAAATAAGAACAAATTGAGAATTTTAACTCCAGAAAAAATAATTTATGGCAATATTTACTCAGATACAGAAGTGCCAGGGTTGTTCTTGAAACATCCAACCGTTCATGCTCAGGTACATCTATTTAACATGACTAATAGATTAATTGAGCTATTGGACGTGTCTTGGCAAAACGTATGTTGTAACCAACTTCAGAAGAGCCTTCAGCAAACTGGTAGGTTCCTTAAGTAAAACCATAGCTAATGCCATACCACCTGGTGGGTCTTCTGTAGTGTAGGAATTTAAATTACAGTTAAAGAAAATTATGGGAGGAGAGGAATTTGAGTGTTCAGGGACAAAATTAGTCAGTTTTGATCTGTTTAGTGATGGCTTATATTTGCCATCTTTAAACCAAATACTTCTGCACTTCTGAAGTTAGATGCAAATGAGTTTTGTCTGCTTCCATTGCCCTCAACACTCCACTTTTTGAACACACATGTAGACTGTCAGTGTAGCCAAGAAAATGCGTGCCTCACTGAAGCACTAAATCCAAGCTGCGTTGGAAAGTTGTTAAGAGTGTATATCAGCCCGCAACTTCAGTAAATGTTGGAGGAGGAACTTGGTGGAAAATAACTGCTTAAATCAGCCTAATCTCTGCTGCTGAAGATAATGGGATTCCGGTGACATTACTCTGAGATTAGCTGGAAGATCACGACCGCCTGCAATAACTGTGGGCATAATTTATCTTTCTTCTGCACTGTTGTTAATGTGCAAGAAAGCGTGAGCTCAGATAGATGAGCTGATCTGATTTGCAGGATAAACCATTAGAAGAAAAGACAATCATTTCATAGTAAACTGAGCACAATTAACAGGCATTTGGGGACAATAGACATTTTTCCAGAGACACTTCTGAAAGCAGAAAGGGACACAATGGCAAAATCACATGATTTAGAAATCCTCTAGGGAGCACAGTGTGAGAAAGAATGGGTCTTTTTGTTAACCTTCAGTAAATGACGAGAAAATGGGCAATTTCAGATCTCATTGCAATTTGGAAATGAGAAAGCTGAGTGATGCTGGATCATACATCTCATTACTCACAATTTCTCAGTATTCTATAATATATTTTGCTTGGCTGGAAGCCTTCATTTTTGTACTTTCCCCGACTGTGATCTTAATGAACACAAATGCTTTAATCATGTCAGAAGGACTGTTCTCTTCTTGCCTGATTCAGCTCCTTTCTGGGGATCAAACATTCCCATGGTGTGGTCAAACCTTATGTAGTGAGAGGGAAAGGAGACACCAGGTCTTTTCTGTTTAACATGATGTGATCCCAAACATACCTGAGTGATGTATCCAGATCAAGAATCCCTGATGAGAAGTGCAAGACAGCAACAATACTTTGAATACACATGCAGTAGGTTAAAACTTGATACATTTTTCTTCATTGACTCTATGTTTGGATGCATGGAAATTTAATGAAGATTTCTATTACGTCAGGAAAAAGACAATTTGCAGTTAAAATTTGCCACAGTTCAGAAGACTTGGTGGGTGGATATGCTAAGAATCATGTGGTCTTGTTCTCAGTTTGGCACTGATTTGCCAGTATCTGGGAGCAAGTCTGTTGTCTCTATTTCTGTGTCTGGAGAAAGACTGGATTACCTAACCCTGTCAGTAAAGTGCTTGGTGCTAGTGGGGAGAAAACAGGTAATAGGAGCTAGTGTTCTCCATCTTTCAGTAACAGTAGAACCATAAAATGAACCTAATGAAGGAATTCTGTGCTCAAGACTTGAATGCCTCTTCAATCTATGAAGAGTAGGGCAAAACTTTGATTCTCTTTAGTGGTTTGCCGTTGGACCTATGCTACTGAATGTCCAACAAAACTTCTATAAAAAGTGGCTGAAGTATGATTCTACTGCTGACTAAGAAAAAACATGGGGATCTGTTGGTGAGATAGGAATCTCAGCTCTTAATCAATGGAGGTTACTTGGACCATCAGCGTAGTCTAGGCAGTGATTCAAATGGCCAAATGGAGGTGCCTGCTAGGCTCCACTGGATGTGTTGCCTCAGTAGAGGCACCTAGTGCTGCTTGAGGTGCTCTGGACACCCCAGTTAGGGTCTAGGTGCTCATGCAGAATGGTTCAAGTGCTGTGTAACCTGTGCCAACCCCACACATCTCACAGTCCCTAAGAGGCCCCTGTTTAGTACAATGAACTGAGCCCAGGATTCCCACTAACAGTGGTGAGAAGAGCAGTGCACCACCATTCTCCTTGGAGTCAGTGGCCACTGTAGTGCTGACCAGTGCTGAATTCACAGCAAAAAGCAAAGAAGAACTAGCACAACCAACGCTTGCCTCTGAGAAGAGAAGCATTAAGAGAGAACCCTTAACAAAGGGCTACCAAGAGCAGGTTGAGCTCATCCCCCCACCTTAGGGATCACAGAATCAGCTGTACCAGTGGCACACTGGACTGGTGTCAAACAACTGCAACCTGCCCTTTGTGCCAGACAGGCTTGCTGGGTGAGTGCTTGGTGCTGCTGTAGAGTCACTAAGGAAAGTGCACAAAAACTTCAGTTCAGGACAGGTAGCAGATGTCCTGCAGTCAATGTATCTGCTCATTTGATGAGCTAATCTTTGATCACTTCAGTTTGGTACACGATCTAATTATTTTTGCATCTTGCAGTCACAACTTCATTTAGTCAATGTCTCCCTGTCCTGCCAATGAGAACTTCACATAAGACAGCAGAAATCTTGCTGAATTCTAGATACAAAACTTCTGTTTCTTCTCCTTTACTCACAAGACCCATCACCCAGAAGAGGTGTGGGTTAATTTAACAGATTGTCTTTGGCAAATGCATTTTATCTGTTAGTCATCTTCATGCTTACAAATCATTCATTTATTCTAGGACTTTTTTCAGAATTCGAAGTTTAAAAAACCTGTCCTATAATGCTGACTTTGGCTGGAGTTAATGTTCTTCACAGTAGCTGTTATGGGGCTGTGTTTTGGATTTGTGCTGGAAACAGAGTTGATCACAAAGGGATGTTTTAGTTATCACTGAACGGGACGTACACAGTGTCCAGGCCTTGTCTGCTCGTCACTTCACCCTGCCAGTGAATGGGCTGGGGATGCACAAGGAGTTGGGAGGGGACACAACTGGAGCAGCTGATCCCACCTGACCCAAGGGATATTCCATACCATGTGGTGTCATGGTCAGTATACAAAGCTGGGGGAAGAAGTAGTGGTGGCATTTATCTTCCTAAGTCACTGTGATGGAGCCTGGCTTTCCTGAAGATGACTGAATACCTGCCTGACCATGGGAAGCAGTGAATTAACTCCTTGCTTTGCTTTGCTTGCATGCACAGCTTTTGCTTTACCTGATAAACTGTCTTTACCTCAACCCATGAATTTGTATCACTTTTACCCTTATGATTCCCTCCCTCCACCCCCATGTGGGCAGTGAGCAAGCAGCTGCTGGAGCCTAGTTGCTGGCTGTGGTTAAACCACAACACAAATAATTCACTGGCCATTTTTGTTGTTCCTTTTTTTTTTTTTTTTCCTTTCAGGAACAAACCCTACTTGGGGAAACCAAGGCCATTTTCTTGGGGAACTGGTTGTGCCAGTACCCTGTCATATTTACAGAAACTGAAAAAAACTTCACATGAAAAGCAATTTACTGAGAATATGTGATCTGGAGTATCTTACACGAAGTTTTTATACAAATGAACTTGCTATTTAATGTGTTGTGAGCAATAGGAAAATGTGTAAGCTCAGCTGGCTGCTGTCCTACATGCAATTTGAAAGTCCTGTATTGTTTTTAACAGGATCAATGTGAATAAAGAGTACTGAAAGAGCAAAACATAATTGGACTTGCTTTGCCAGTCAATTTGCACCATATAATCTTCCAGCTAAAAACCCAAATAGTGTTATTCACATAAATTGTATGATGCACCAACAACGAGGCAACTGCTAGAATTACTTCGCTTATACACTGTGAGTGGAGTCTCTGCTAAAATCACGGTTGAATCCCATGGTATTTTTGAGACCCATTCCAAGATGGTGCAAAGTACAAGCGTCTGGGCTTTTTATTCCCCTAACTACAATTTGCAGTGATTTCGGAAAAACAACTCAAATTTTGTAGCTAGGAGTGTGAGGCCTTTGGGACAAATATTCCATTTCCTCTGGTGGTTTGTACATACCTTTGCACAGTGGGGCATTGGTGCGAGAGGGACCTCTGAGTGTTGTCATCATAGCGGAGGGCAAAGCCCTGGCAGCCTTCAAGGGGATTCCTATTACTCTGCTTGCTCATAGCAGCCTCACAGGCATCTTGGTAGGATCTATGAGAGAGATGTTTGTGTGTTAATCTTTCATAAGAGAAGGGCTAAGGAAATTACATTCTCCAGCTCTGGCAACTCTCCTGTGGGTGAGACTGCAGCAGTTTGTGTTAACATATCCCTCCTGGAGAGTTCTCACTACATAGGAGCATGCTGATAGCTTTTTGCAGGTGTACATAAGAGAGGACAGATTCTTTGAACATTCACAAACATTTTGATTGTTCTGAATATTACAGCCATGCTCTCACACATTCATCATTGTAAACCCTTCTGGGGGGGAAAAAATCTCAAAATAAAAATATTAGGATATAGAGAAAATATTGTCATATTCTTTTCAGACCTAAGGAGTTTGTCACCATGGAGATTCTCCTGTTTTCTTCAAGAATGATTCAAATCTTACAGATGGAACATATGTGATAGAAACAAAACAATATCACCGAGAATTCAAGTTGAACATTTCAGAAAGAGGTTTTTGATCACCAACCAACAGCCACACACTGTTCATGCAGAAAAAATGTGCTTCCACTTCTTTCTTTCTAATGTTAAATAACTGAAGGTGTTATTTCTAAAACTATCTGGATTTTAAGGAACTTGTGATGCATGAGCCAAAGCCTGGAGTATTTCACTATTATGTTGTGGTTTTATACAATGAACTACTCTTTCTAAGAGCTAAAGTGCCTTAAGGACATAATGGAGCTAAAATTCCTTGAAAAGTTGGGTTTTAGTATTACTTACGTAAGTACAGCTTTTAACTGAAGACAACAAAATTGTGAATGAGATGGAGCCAAATGCAGGACAGGGTGGTTTGTCAGCAAGCCCCTGGCTGCCCCTGCAGCAACTGGAGGCACTGAGCACAGGGAAGCTGGAGTGTGCACAGTTCCAAAGTGCTGGCATCTCTGGAGCTGTGTCCTGATGGCCAACAGCAAAACTGCAGCTTCAGGAGCACCTCTGGGAAAGAAGAAAATCTGGGTATGCTGCTATTGTCCTGCCTCCTGTGGCACATCAGACTGTGCCGCTCCACTTTAGTCGCTGCTCAGCCTGCAGAAATGTATTTTTAAACGAGCGTGGAAGGCATTGCAATGACAACCAAGGACAAACCAAATTAGTCTGAAAAAGCGTGACAGAGTTCCTCCCAAGCCTGCCTTTCTGCTATGCAACCCACCTGGCTTTCTGGTCTGTGGCTGGGGCAGAGCTGAGCCCTCTCCTTCCTGACTTCCTCCACCAGTATTGCTGTGATGCCAACCCGAGGCTCTGGTCTGGCACTGCCAGTTGTGCCACAGATGCAATGGGGGGAGCACAGGGAAAGTACTGCACAGCTCAGGGCAGAAAAGAGCCTGCTGTGCCTCCTGGGTCAGAACAACTGTTCTTTAATCAGACTCCTGAGAGGGAGAAACATCCTTCCTGTCAAACACCACTGTGTGTTGGTGGAGAGGGAGAGAAAATGCAGCCCCACACAGCATTAATTAGAGCAGCAGTGCAGGTCTAAGAGACATAAATCTGGATTTAGATGACCCAATAATCAATCAAAACTCCTGCAGCAGTGTAACAAAAGGTATAAAGGCAGTGTCCACCCACCCTTGTGAAAGTACACACTTCACACCTGATGGGGTTTGCTGTCAGCCGTTGTAATTGCATGCCAGAAAAGGCATTGCTTGTCCTTCTACAACACATCAGAAGACTGGATGAAGCATAAAGTCGGAACAAATATCCTGATGCACTCAGGCTAATATAATAGAGGGGAAATTGGGTATTTAGTCTTAGTCAGAATCAGATTTATCCTGCTAGACCATGTGGTATTACCGGCGTGGAGCTGCAAGGATTACAGTGAGATCCAGTGTCCCAGGCCCAGGAGAAGCCTGGGCAAGTCCATGGCCCACGGAGCTAGGAAGCCTCCAGAGAACAAAAAAGCACAGAGCACCATTCAAGTGGGACAGACTTTCTTGTAATGCCTTTACCCTATGAACATCCAAGACACAGCCTAGATGCTGAAATAGGGCTCTGCTCGTGTTTTTCCCTCTTCCTTCTTGGTTATTCTGATAATAATGCAAAGGAAACGTCCAAGGTATTTCCATTATGAGTGAACAAAATAACTCTTTGGAGAAACTAAATTACTTCAAATTCACAGTGTTGCATATATTCTACTAAGGACAACGCAGGAAACTTGAGCTGAAAACGTAGCAACATTTGCACTTAGCTTACATGGATCTTGGAAAAATATGTACTAAAAAATAACTGAATTAAGAGATTTGCTATGAAATTCATCAAACCTAAGCAACACTTGCTGTAAATTCCAAAGGTCATCTTTGTGATAGCAAGTAATCGGGTTGTACTGGAAACCGTGAGTGATATCACTTAACACCTCTTTCATGAGTCCAATATTTTTTTGTGTTCTACTCCCTGGGGTTGAAATGCTTGGGAAAAAAACCATCAACATGATAGTTCTATCTGACATGTAGTGAAAGTGTGTAAGAGACAAGATAATGTTTCTTTTATTGGAGATGAACCTCTTTACAATCTGTTTGTATAAGTTTATTTGTGCTGATGATAACACTAGGTCTGTTGCAGCCATTGCTCTGCTTTGCAGGTACCAGAAATATGTTGTCTACAGCAATGTCACCTTCAGGAGTACTTAGAAAAGATTTGCATGGGCTAGGCTCAAAATGGCTTGACCTACTTGCTCTTACTACCTTTTCTGAAAAATTATTACAGAATTCTTCTTCTCTATGAGCTGGAAGCTGCCCCTTGATATCCAGCCAGGACTCATCTGCAGCCAGTTTCCCATTTAGAAGAGCTCTTCTCTTCCTTTTGTATTCACACTCTGTACCCTTTTCACTTCAGATGTTTCCTGAAGTTGATTTATGGGAAGTTTACACAGTATTGCAAGTAATTTCTTGGCAAAGGCCTATAAATGGGTGCTAGTTTGAGGGCTATACATAGGTAGTCTCTAATCTTCACCCTGTATTGATTGCAAGCAGCTCCCTTTCCTCTGAGAGCCTTTTGCCATATTTTGCTTTCTTTTGTTGTTCAGTTTCTAACTCAGTTTGATCTTTGGCAATGCTTACTTCTTCCCAGTACTTCTTAACCAAGAAGAAATTGCATGCTTTGTTGTTTATGTCTTCCTTTCACTCTCGATAAGCTGTTTCCTTGCTCCTGATATATTTTTTTAATTTTTTATTTTTCATCCAATTGACCATGGAGATCTTCCTTTTGTTTAGAATATAAACTCGTCAGAGTTAACATACATAGTTTTTATATATTTAGAGAAAAGATGATCTCAGACATTTCTACAGGCAAGACCTTTAATACTTAAAAGCATTAAATAACCCTCTTCATTTTGTCAAAACCTACCCTTTTGGAATTAGTGAAAATGCTATTCCATAAACCTATTTGTGTTCATACATCCCCAAAATTCAGATGATTCATTTCAAAGTTAATTTCTCTGCCTGGAAATCCTGAAAGGTCCCTCCTACTTTCACAAGCTGTGTGGTAGAAAAAATGTATTGACTAGCACATCTTGGAAAACATACAACTGAGCATTGTTAGCATTTTCACTCCAGACTATTACTTAAAAGTAAGAGTTATAGGAGACAATGATTTCAGCCATCCTCTTGTGGCTTGAAGTAGAGTGACAGTGCTTTGTAGCATCAAAAATTAATAAGCTGTAATATCCCATTCCCTTCTAAACTCTGGGGATATTGCCTATGTGAATATTTAAATTCTTTCTCAGAAACCTTAAGCAGTTTGGGCTCTATTACTTCATTTAGCATCTTGCAGAGGGTGCTGGGATTTCAGAGAGATACATATATAAAAGGATTTCTTTTCATGCTGCCTCTCTTCCAGTTGAGATTGAAGGCATTGCAATGACACCTATTGACTTTTTTGCATGGTTACTTGTCTCAAACCAGCCAGGAATGACCCTACAAAGTGACAATGTGCTCTGAAGCTGTGTTGTCCCCCTCTACAGCCTTCAGACACATAAGCTCTACCAGGTCTCTGCAGCCTGTAGCTCAGTGTTGTCTGCATGTGTTTCCCAGGCTGACAGCATTCCCACACCACAGGGTCACTGCTGTTGTGTCTGCCTGACCACGGTAGTCCCCCAACTCCCTGCACAGTTTCTGCAGGGATGAGTTTGGTACCTTTGTTTCCATAACAGCAAGCTTTCTTCACTTATAAACTCTCAGAGTAGCCTTAACTGTCCTCTGGCTAATCCAGGCTGGCATTCCTGGCTTTTTCTGGTAAACCATGCTTCCTTCTTGGAAATATTCTAATGGGAGCTGTTTCTAATTGACTTTAGTAAGGGGAGTGTTTCACCTACTGGCTTTCTCCTACCCTGCCTTCCTGCTCATAGGGTACTACTACCTTCAGCACTTTCCTTACACTGTAGCCATCCCATTTCCCGATTTTTCACCTCTGGCTGGAGCTGACCAATAAAAGGCAATATTTTGGTGGTGAGTCTTGGCTGCTGAACCTGATGTTATGAACAATGGACAAGCGTTTAATTCATTCCTGAAATATTTTTGTTTTGTAGAGTTCCTTAGGGCTTGAAGAGTGTGAGGCATCCTTTAATCTCTTCTGCTGGCTAAGTTCTACTAAAATTACTGACACAGATGACATTCATTAGCAAACTACAGCATGTGAGCCACAGGAGCTGGAGAGGAGATTGGTGTGGGATCTGGAGTGAATGATCTGAACACAGGCAGTGGGGGAATGGGTTTGGGATCAGCAGCAGTGAGGTCCGCACGTGGGCAGGCTGGGGTGGAAACTTTAGCTGCTGGAGTGTGGGCGGGCAGGGATCAGAGATGCAGACCTGCAGTACAGGAAGGTGGATTTCTGTGGACTGAGGCTGCTGGATCACAGTTCCCACTAAAACCTTCCAAGCAAGAAGGGTGCTCATGGGATCTAGAAAGCCTTATGATGGGGAAATGTGGGCACAGACACATTAGGGGTTGTCTTCTCTTTTCACACCATGCCCTCAAAGTCTCCAAGGGAGCATCCATCTCCCACAGCTCAGCTCCACCCAGTTGACCTGAAAGACAGACTAAGAGTTTGGGTTTTTTTCTATTACTAGACAGAGAAAAGGGGCTGAGGGAGTGGAAGCAGAAATCCCCCCAGTCCATGGGCTTCTTTAGAGTGGAGCAGTACCAATGAAGACAGGGCATTGACAGGTAGAAGATCCTGGCTACTTCAGGACCTATGCTGGTAGGTGGGTCAGGAGGGTGTAGGGCCCTAGGTGTCTGCCTCTCAGGTACCCAGGAGCCTGAGCTGGGTGTTTCCCAGCAGACTGTCTGTGACCAGCACAATATTGGCTTGGGAAATGCCTGTCTGGTTCCCTCCTTGTTCCAGATGCCATCTCTGTGTCTAATGTCTCAACCCAGTGATGACCAGGCTGCCCCAAGGATAGTGTCACTTACAGCTGAGGCTCATACATGGCTGATATCTCAAGGAGCTCGTGGTGGTGGCATGCCCATGACCACCCACTCCCTGTGAGCAGTTTTTAGGACAAGCTGCAGGCTTGCTCTCCATTGCCACGGCTCTCAGTTCCTTGGGTAGGCGGCAGTGACAGCTGTGCTGCCTGAGTCATTCTCTGTGGGTATTAACTCGGCTCTGCAGGACTGGTGGCATTGCCTAGCCCTGGTGAAGAAGACCCAAAGGATGTGCCTTCAGGATGATGAGGTGTTTGTGGAGCCTGCTGCCATCCCATAAAGTGTCTGTCAGGGTCATCCTGCAAGCAGAGATGCAGGAGAGTTCATAGCTAAGCTGGGCATGTGGGCAGCGTGCTTGCCTTCAGGAAGGATGGATGTAGCCACAGGTAACACAGCTCAACAGGTACCAAGACGTGTCTGTGGACTGGGTGATGGGCAAGGCATAAAATAAGGACAGTTTGCACCACACAGATCACTTAATAGCCAGGATTAGAGTCTAAAAGATCTATTGATAATCAAACCAGATGCTTGGGGTAGCTGTCAAATTAAAAATATAAGGTACCATTAGGAGAAAACAGTAAAATAGTTCCTCAGTGTACGGAGAGTCTCTCCCAGTGACTTATTTTCATATCATGCAGAGACTTTTAAAGAAGCAGTAGAATTAAACCAGCATTTGAAGCTGCCCTCTGGAGACTTTATTTGAATGTAATATATTTCAATTATTGTGTATTCAATCTGCAGAGACTTATAATGTGTGTTGGTTGAAATCTGAGATAAATTAATATAATCTTTTCATTTAAAGAAAAAAAAAGAGAAATAAGCTACTTGGCTGCAAGAAGAATATTGAGCAGAAAAGAGACAGAATAACTGGAGAGTGATTTTGAAAGCAGCTCTTACGGCCAATTGCTCAGAGCCAGTGCCAGAAAAAAAGGGAAACCTTCCTTTATTAAACATGATTGCTGTGACCTTCTCTGGTTAACCTACAGAAAGGAAAACGAGCTATACACTGTGTATGATTTCTTGTTATTACAGCTGGGCTGTTTTTCAGTGAACCTGTAGAAGCTGGAATGTTTGTTTTGATTTACTTTTACCTTGTTTTTGCTCAAAAGAGTAAACCCAAATGAAACATCTTCTAGGATTGCACATGTGTACTCATTTCTCTTTGAGTACTCTGACTGTGACCTCGATCTCACCTCCTTTGTGAACATCACAGCTATGCATGTCCCTGCCTCCCTCCTTGCAGGTTTAGACAGACAGGTTGTGCAATGGGTATTGAGCATTGTCCTCTTCTCAGTGCAGAGATTGGAGCTGTACCTGACCCTTGAGGGACGGCTGGTAGAGGTAAGCTCTGTCTTATCCTTCTTCTTCTGAGGCAAGCACCACTTAAGCTCCCCTGGGGATTGCATAAATGAGATGGAGAGCAGCAATTTGAAGTATTTATGTGCAGCAGAGTCAAGAGGCCCCCATTGTGCCTGGGATGCACACGAACAGACCTCCAGAGAGCTCCCGCTGTGGGGCACCACAGGGAGAAAACAGACCAGCAGTAAGACCGGAGGGACAAGGACAGTGCAGTCGTGTGTGTGCTTTTGCATTCTTGTCAGCCTCAGAGGTTTTCTGCAGAGGTACACTAATGTATGCAGCAAAATCAAGAGCATAAGAAAATTCCCACAGAATCCAGACTCGGTGAGCTAATTGTGGATTAGGTCATTTTCTATGTACCTTCCAAGATGACTACATATACCTAATTAAGATGCCTAATGTATTTTGTTTAGCCTAACTGGTGATGGAGGAGGAAGGTTACTGGTCTGGTGTCCAGGGTATTGGCAGGGCTGACTTTTATGTGGATTGGAATTAAGCAGGCTTTCAGTTTCCAAGGAATAAACTTACCCACAAGGCTCAGTCACACAATTGCTTTAAGGAACAGTGAAATCACTGAAAACATTTTCTGAAAGTGTAAGATTCCACTGATTCATCTTTCTGTGTCATTTCTTGGCCTCAGCTCTCACTTCAGGAAAAATATGCATTTGACTTTTATTGAGAATGAGGTTATTTAAAGAATAAAACAATCACAGAATGTTTGAGGATGGAATGCACCTAGAGATTATCTAGCCTAAACGCCTGCTCAAGCAAAGCCACCTAAAGCTGGCTGCCCAGGACTGTGTCCAGATGGGTTTTGAATATCTCCAGGGATGGTGGCTACACAACCTCTCAGCAACTTGTTCCACTGTTGGATCACTTGTAAAAAAATGTATCTCTGTATTTCCAGTTGTTCCTATTACTTCTTCACCTTCTATGTAGCATCAATAAGAAAAGTTTGGCTTTGTCTTCCTTACTGTCTCTCATCATCGGGTATACATTTATAAGGTCTCCCTGAGCCTTCTCTGGGCTGAACAGTCCCAGCTCCCTCAACATTGCCTCATACATCAGGTGCTCCAACCCATTGATTATCTTCTTGGTCCTTCAAGGGACTTTGTCCAGTATACCCACATATCGCTTGTACTGGGGATCCCAGGCTTGGACACAGCGCCCTGGGTGTGTTTCACCAGGGCTGAGCAGATGGCAGCGATTGCTTTCCTTGCCCTGCTAGTGGCACTCTTCTTAGTGAGTCCAGGAGGTGGCTGGTCATCTTTTCACAATGGTACACTGCTGGCTTATGGTCAGCTTGGTGTCCCCCAGGACTTCAAGTCCTCCTCTGCTACGCTCTTTCCAGCTGGCTGATTCCTAGTGTGTTCTGGTGCATACTGTTATTCCTCCCAAGGGGCAAAGCTGGGCCCTCCTCTTTGCTGAACTTGATAAAATCCCACTGCCATACCATTTCTTCAGTTCTTGAGGTCCCCCTGAATGGCAGCACAACTAGCTGCTGCATCAAACCCTCCTCCCCATTTTGTGTCCTCTGCAAACTTGCAGAGGATGCATTCTATCCCATCTTCAAGTTCATTAACAAAGGGGTTAAGCGTATTTGACCCAGTACCCCGGAGTACTCCACTAGGGCCTGGCCTCTATCAGGACTGTGTGTCACTGATCACAATCCTCTGAACTCGGTGGCAGAGTTAGTTTTCAATCCACCTTAGCACTCACATATTTAGTCTGAACTCCACCAGTTTGCTTGTGGAAATAGATTTGACTAAAATCAGGGTGAACAAGAGGCCACAGACCTCTCTTCATCCATTGGTCATCTTGTAAGGCCATTGGGCTGGCCAAAAATAATTTTACCTTCATAAGCCTCATAAATCCGTGGTGACTTCTTCCAGTCATTGTGTTCTTCTTCATATATTTGGAAATGTTTCCAGGATTACTTGCTCCATTGTCTTCCTAGACATTAAGGTGAGGCTGACCAGCCTGTAGATTCCAAAACCTTTTTTTCTTGCTTTGCTTGAAGATAGGAGTGATATTTGCTTTCTTCTTGTCCTTAGGTACTTCCCCTAATCACAACAGCCTTTCAAGGATATTTGAGGTTGGCTTTGTACCTATAACTGGCCGGCTTCCTCAGTACTTCTGGGTGACTCCCATCAGGTCCCACATACTATATGTCTAGTTGGTTTAATTGCTCTCTAAACTGGTTCTCCTACAGTAAGAGCAACTCTTTTTTGCTCCAGGCATTCCAATGAATATCAGGAGCCCTGGGATTGCTGAATGTAGGCCTTACTGGAATGAGGTACATCAGCATCTTCCATGTCCTTTGTCCCCAGATCCCCTTCCCCCTTCAGCAGCAGCCCCACAGTTTCCCTTTTGTTGCTGGTAAATATGTAGAAGTCCTTGCTGTCCTCCACACCTGTTGCCAGATTCAATTCCAGCTGGGCTTTGATTTTCCTAACCCCAGCCCTGCACACTCCAACAATGTCTCTGTATTTCACATGGGTCCCTGGCCCTGATTCCATCTCTTATGTGGGTTTTTTGTGTTTGAGTTTTGTCAGGACCTCCTTGTACATCCATGCCTACTTCTTGATGACTTTGCTTAACATCTGGCATATCCTGCAGGGATGGACCATTCTTGAGTTTTCAGGGGTGATCCTTGAAAATTAACCATCTTCCCTGGATCCCTCTTCTTTCCAGGACCCATGGGATCCTTCTAAGCACCCATCTGAAAAGGCTGACGTCTGTTCTTCTGAAGTCCAGGGCTGTAGTCGTGCTTTTTTCCCTGCTCACTCCTCTCAGGATTCTGAATGCCACCATCTCATGGTCATTGCAGCCAGAGCCACCCCAGCCTTCACATTCCTGACCATTTCTTCCTTGTTTGTGATTCTGAAGTCCAGCAGATCATCCCCCTTTGTTGTCTCTTCAGTCACCTGCATCAGGAGGTTATTGTCAGTATACTTCAGAGACATCCTGTTTGTGCCCTGCTGTGTTGCCCATCCAGCAGAAACTGAGTTGGTTCAAGTCTCCCTTGAGAATTAGGGCCTGTGAATGTGCTTCTTCCAGTTACCTGAAGAAATTGCCTTTTTTTTTTTTTTTTTTGCTATTTTGGTGAAGTAGCAACTATTTAAGCAAGGATGTTGTATTAAGAAATTACTTACATCCATTCTTTTTTGCTTTCAATCTTCTAATGCAATTTTCCAGATTTTTCACCTTTAATGCTGAAGTTCTCTGGAAAGGAAAGGGTTTGGAAAATTCGAGTAAAACTGGAGTATTTATGCTTGAGAATGGAGAACACACACCTCCTCCACCACACAAGTTCACTTGAATGTTTTCTTGAGCTGTCTTACAGCAGAATGGAGACACAGCTGAAATTTGGCGAAGAAATGCAAGACCCAGAGAAGACGCAGCTCTCAGTACTTCAGTAAGAGCCAGATTCAGCACTGCCTGGTTGTGTCCCCACCAGCAAGCCACTGTCCTTATTTTGTACCTGCTTTTCATGCGGCATCATTCATATTAAGGAGGCCTTTGCTGTGTGGGTGATGGATGTGAATCTTAGAACACAGCCAGAAAACCTGCTGTTTCTCTCAAAGTTTTCCCTTTCTCTCCTTGCTGAAGTAGCTGTTCATTTATTTGAGGCCTCGCTCCAAACTGGAGTGCGCTGATCAACCTAAGTTGATGGTCGTTCATATTTATGTTCTCCCATGTCTTCTGTCTTCTCCTCAGTACCTCCCAGTAGCATTTTTCCTGTTCATCCCCATGCTTCCCCTTGCACTATGAAGTGTGTAGTGACCAGTGCCCAGGAGAAGTAGGTGACCATCATGGTAGCATCATGGGAAGAAATAACACCATTGGGAAGGAAAAAGTGAATTCAGCAAGTATGGGCCAGCCCTGCAGCATCCAACTCCCTTCTGCTTCTCAAATCCACTGAATCTCTTCTTCAATGTTGTATAGCAGATCAAGAAAAATTTTTTGCAAGCTCTGTCCAGCCCTGGGGCTGTATGTTGCACATACAGCGAAACGGGCATAAGATAGGTGGAGACCCTATTGGATAACCACACAAAAATGAATGTTATGGTATTGATGTGCATGGACAACTTAACCATACATGTAAAAGAAAGAGCATATGTAAAAGGTAAGTGCTGGTTGAGAAGGAAAATTTTTATGTGAGGAGATTGAGTTTCAAGTGGTCAGAGGGAAAAGCCTGGTTGTCTGTGAATGGGCAAATGCTTTTACAGGACACGCAGCAAGGAGCCAGTAGAAGTGAGAAGTGCCTGTGGTGTTTGACCAAAAGGACCACCCACATGTGCTCTGTGCCAAGTGCCACTTTACAAACAGGGTGGAGGCAGTGCCTAAAGAAATGAGTTACATAAACCATACAGAATTCATTTATGAAAAAACAGTGATGCTGAATGTCAGCTGCCACACATCTTGTGGGGCTGTGGTGTTCAATGTCTCTGGCAGGGCTCAGTATGCTTTCTGGGGCATCTGTACTCTCATTTAAGCCATCCTGTCTCCAGGAAAGCAATGGAGAGTATAGCCATGGAGACTGTGTTTCACAGCCACTTGCTCTGTTACAGGGGCATTCCTAGTGTCCTTCTGACCATAGGCTCATCCATGAGGTCGGGAGCATCCCAGGGAACCTGGTAACCATGGATCTTGATGAGAACAGAAATTGTAGTGTAGTGGCATTATGAATAGGGTTGCTGCCATCTGTTGGTTGAAATCTCATGGGGAGCTGGAAGAATCCTTGAACTGATCATACCATCTAAGATGTAGATATACTGAGCAAAGGTATCTTTATTTTAACAAGTATGATGTGCTCATGTTTTAGAAATTGGATCGGGGGGACATATTTATTTATCTACATTATTACATTACCTGCTTGCTTATCTGTATATCAGTTTAAGTCCTTTGCTGACCAAAGTTTTATCTTTTCAAGCTGTGGATCTACAAACATTTCTCATTGCAGCACTGCCAGCTTCAGCAGCTTGTGGTGTTAACTGCTCATGGCCATTCCATGGCTGAATATTTATTAACTACCATTTCTGGGCCAGCATCATAGAACAGACAAGCAAAGTGATATGGATTAGGAATAACACCTCATCTTTTTTTTTTTTTAAAGTTATTAGTAAGCTGGATAAGTTTCCAGGATCCATCTGTACATCCTCCCACGAACACAGCACAGCGGAGAAGGAGAGCACCTATTGAGGCTGATGAAATCTGCCCTGCTGCCATGACAAATTCCTGCCTGTATCATCAGAACTTTCAGCAGAACAGAAGTCTGTAGCGACTACCCAGATTTGCAAAAGTTTCGGACCAGCCTATGAAATGGCTGTACCTCCAAAGGCTGCAACCATCCAGATTTTGGCTTCTTTCTCCCAAGCCCAGAGCACCTCAGTATTCACATTCACTGCTCGAAGAGCTGCCCTGTTCTCTGCCTGAAAGTCACAGCTACAAAATAACTGTTGTAAGTCAATCCTAATGAATGAGCAACCCTGAGACATGACAAATGTTCACTCTTCAGCTTTCTCCACAGGTTTGTTAAACAAATCTACATGCACCAGAGTGAAGGGTTTCCACAGTAAGTTAAATTGAACCTGTAGTCTCCTGTGTCCCAAATGATCTGGGTGTTAGATTCTACCACTCACATTAAACATCCCAAGCTGTACTGCAATTTCTTATTGTGTCCACTAGGCTCTCTCCATGTTCGACGACTCCTCTCTGCATCCTGCCAGGCTCCATTTGTAGCTGCATGCAACTTGCCTGGTAGTTCACTCCCAGCAAATTTCTTACAATGTTGAGGAATAGCTACTGAGCATACTGAAAAGGCAGGATACGTCCCGTGGGATGTTTCTTGGCCTTTCATTGGCAACACGCATGGGTAGAAGCACCAAAATCTCTAGCCAACAAACATGTTTCCTTTAGGCTTGCTAAAGTTTGTCTTTGACCTAGTGGTGGGTGGTTTGGCAATTTCCAGATTTTTTCCATGTAGGTTGTGAGGTTCCCAAACCTCTACTCATGACTCCCAATCCCTTGGATGGATGAGGACTTCTTCCTCATACATGATCTAGCAGTTGCTCCTCACACTGCTNCTGCTCTGTTTCTGGCTCATTCCTTCATTCAGTTGTGCATGTGGTCCATCTAGCTCTTTCCATGATGAAGCTTAGGTAGGGCTCTGAGGAGGGCTCACTACCCTAAATGTGTAGAAGCGCTTTTCTCCCTCGTAGACTAATCTACCACCAGTTTGGTCATACTTCCCTGAGTTCTAGTGATGAATAACCATTCTGCAGTCACCTCATCTGCTGCCTTTGTGGTTTTGCAAATGTCCGCCATAACCCCCAGCTTTCTCCTCACCAGAGCTTTTTAGTCTCTCCTTCAAAGTTGAATCATTCCCTTGATCATTTTAGTTGTCCTCTCTGCCCTTTCTCTAACTTCATTGCATCCTGGAGGGGACATAGCTTAACATCAGTAGGAATGCCTTCTGTGTGGGTTATGCAGTTCAGTTCCCTAACTCCAGACACAGTAGCACCCCATGAAGTGTTCTTTAGCCTTTCAGTCCCACAGGTCACCTCATCAGGGAAATGCATGGCTGTTCCCACCATGTTGCCCAAAGAATACCTTACTGCACAGGGCTCCAAGGGCCAGCATGGACCCTAGTCAGAAAGTCCTTCTAATTATGTGAAAGTTTATGATAAGCATTGGGTGAGTTCATCATCCCCCCCCCCCCCCCCCTTACTCTCC
>VWZF01004610.1:714809-731364 GCA_013396755.1 Sclerurus mexicanus | reverse complement strand
TTCCACAGGTCACCTCATCAGGGAAATGCTTGGCTGTTCCCACCATGTTGCCCGAAGCATACCTTACTGCACAGGACTCCAAGGGCCAGCATGGACTTTAGTCAGAAAGTCCTTCTAATTATGTGAAAGTTTATGATAAGCATTGGGTGAGTTCACACCCCCCTGCCCCCCCCGATTGTCTTCTACATAAAGTGTGAAGTGAAGGCACACAAATGCTGTAAAGAGACTCAATGGTGTAAAGAACAGATTGACTTTTCTATGATGCCACTGCCTCTCTAAGAGGATAGACGAGTGCAGGGCAGTGGTGTCTGGGTGCTCTTTGGGGGATGCTCCTCTGAGGGCTGTGCAGCAGCAAAGAAGCCGTGATGCAGCCACAGACTGTGGGGACAGCTGCCTGCTTCGTGAGGAAGATGACAGGTTCAGCTGCTAAGGACAGAGGTTCTCTGGGGTGTTCCACAGAATCATAGAATCATTTAGTTTCACAAGGTAATAGCAAAACCAAACTTCAACAAACCAAAGAAATGAAAAAAAACCCAAATAATAACAACAGTTTTTTACAAAACAAAACAAACAAACAAACAAGCAAAACCTCATAGGACCAGGAGAGCACTTGGTGGTTACTGAAGATTTTTCTAGTAAACAGAATGACTAATATGTTTCCTGAAACTCCTGGCCTCCTTCCAGCAGCCAGCCAACTCCCATCACCACTTGACAGCCCTGCTTTGGCTCTGGGGGGATGGCTGCTTCCAGTGACCTTCAGCAAAACGCAAAAGCCAAAAGCCAGGGGCAAGTGACCCTCCTGCCAGCCAGCAACATCAAAATGTTCAGTTTTGCAGAGTACTTGGGGCTCTGCTCAATCTCTACATGGGGCATGAGTGAAACATGTGCATGAAGCAACTGGCCTGGACCCCAGCAATGTGCCCATGTGAGCCCATGCCAAGGAGGTCTCCCAAGGCCTGTGGATAAAGCCCGGTGTGTGGTTGAGATGCTGGGAAAGTGGAGGAGTGTGGCCAAGCCTGGCTCACTGGCTCCCCAGCCCTTCCACTTTCTCTGTAATTCCAGCAGAATCACATCCTGTGCATTTGTACAAGTGTTTCTATGGCACTTGATGCAAGGCTTGGAACCAATGGAGAAGTGAAAAATGTAGTTACAAGGAAAGAGTAATGAGTTCTTTCAGATTGCCTCAACCCTTTAGAATCTGCATTTTACAACTGAATGATGCAAATATGCCCATCCTTAGATTTAAAACATAGAAAAAGCAGTGCTTGTCTTTCTGCTTTACTATGGGTACTTGTTGGTGTTCTACTAAAGGTCTTCAGGTGGACAAAAATAAATCAGTGTCATTAAAAAATGTATCTTGCATATAATCTGTTACCCTTGTCCAGGGTCAGAGCTGAGGCATGAGATGGTGGGCCAGAAACTAGTATCTTTACTTCCTCTGTCCCAATACAATCATGAAATCAAGTTTATTGAGATAAAAGTGAGTCCCGTTTTCACTAGAGATGTCAGGTGGGCTGAGGTCCATGCTGGCTATACCCAGTCTCTGCTGTGGGATTCAGTAATGACTACATCTTCCCTGCCCTACTTGCTGCAGCTCCATTGCCCTTAGCTCACAACATCACCCAGCTGGTATACAATGGGAAGAGAATCAAGTGTAGAGGGGATTTGGGGTCTTCTGGATCTTCTGAGTTTACGTTTCTCTTTGTTTAAAAGTCAGTGTGCTCCCGGACAGCTTTTGCCTTGCTTACTCCCCCCAGAACTTCCCCTAAAGAGAGGCTAATTCTGGTGGCCTGTAAAAGACATCCCCTAAACTGGAAAAGAGATTTCAGCTAACTTGCAAGAGGAGTGAAGACATGGAGGGGGCATAGAGCTGCATGAGGGATTGACAATGGGGGAAATGAAAATGGGGCCAGATATGGCTGTGGTAGTGATGAGGGAACACAGAGCCCTACTGACACAATGCACAGCATGTGCCATACTAGGCAGCAGTGACAGGGGAGGGAGAGCAGCAGCCTCCTTAGCCTCCCACATCTCCTTCCCATAAATCTGCCTCCAGCTGATGAAAGAGGATGTTCTCATCTACTCCCAATGCTGAGGGTGCCTCTCCTTTTATAAATCTAATCTGATATCTCTTTTCCTGTCCTTGACTGTAAGTATCTGTGCAACTTCTGGGCACACGAAGAGTGAAATGGGAGCAGTGTAGAATTCCAAAAGGCAAATATATTGCTAATGCTGCTCTTTGTGTTTTGTTTATCCCTCACTTTCTTAGGTGCTTGATATGTGCCTGCTAATATCAGGTTCTGTGACAGCACAGCACTGCAATAGCTCTCTCTGCCTTCCTATAAGGACCTTCTAAACATTAACCAACAGTTCTTCTGCAAGATTTGAGTTTGTTGGCGGGAGTCATTGGTCTTCCTTCAGAATGTTTCTTCACTGGAACAACATGGTCTGCCATAGCTCTGCCGTATCTCAGCATTCACTCAAGGCAATCTGAAGAAATTTAGAATGGTTCCTTCATTTCATGATGTGTTTCTGCCTTGTGCTGACCCACTTCTCTGTTACTCTGTGTGTGTCCTGGTTTTGTCTGGCATAGAATTCATTTTCTTCTTAGTAGCTGGCATAGTGCTGTGTTTTGGATTCAGTATGGTAATACTTTAGTAAGACATCGATGTTTTGGTTATTGCTAAGTAGTGCTTACCTTTAGTCATGGACTTCTTGGTTTCCCATGCTCTGTGAGGAGCTGCACAAGAAATGAGGAGAGAGCATGGCCAGGACAGCTGACCTGAACTGGTCAAAGGGATATTTCATACCACAGAACATCATGCTCAGTATATAAATGGGGGGATAGAGTGATAGCTGTTCAAGGATGGGCTGGGCATTGGTCAGCAGGTGGTGAGCAATTGCATCATGTATCACTTATTTGTGTTTTTTTTTATCTTGAGTTTATTGTTTTTTTTTCCATTATTATTATATTTTACTTTATTTCAATTATTAACTGTCCTTATCTCAACCCACAGGGTTTTTTTCCTTCCCTAAATCTCCTCCCCATCCCATGGGAGTGGAGGGGAGTGAGCAAGCAGCTGCATAGTCCTTGGTTGCTGGCTGAGGTTAAACCACAATAGTTTGTGTATGTGAACCATCTCCAATATAGTGATATACACCTATACACATGGAATAGATGCATTTTGATGAAAGACAGGTCTGGTAACTGCACAAATAAAGTACAGATAATGGAAATAAAATCAATGTACCCAGGCAGGAAATAAGCGAGTCACCAATATGAAATGTACATTACACTACCGACAGGTGTTTTAATATAGCTTGTGAATAAGGGATTTATTTATAAGAAAAAAGCTAAGACAAAACCTCAGAGTCTAATTATTTATCCAGCTATGCAATTATTACTTATAAATCTCTAGAATGGCTGAGAAAGCGTTTGGGGAAATGCCAAATCTCTCTCTGTGTGAAATGCTATTGCTAGGAACTGTGTTATTCCTAGTGATGTATTATGGCCAAAGACACCAGAGACTTTCCATTTTCTGGGAGCTCTGCCTTTTTGCTGCAAAAAATGTGCTTTCAGTGATGGTTTTAATATCATGTTACAGGCTTCAGCCACACAGGGGAAGAGGAATGGAGGTAGTTGGGCCTTTCTGGATTAAATGTCTATTATATGGTTGCAAGGGATGGCAGAGGCCTGGGTTTAATAGCCCAGGTGGTCCCTTCATATTCTGTACTCATATCCTCTGCTATTCAAATGGTTCCTTGGGGATCTCTGTCTGATCAAATATGAACTGTACTAAATCCTGAGACCTGTTGGAAGACCATTGACCTAAGGGATATAATATGTGCTGAGGCAAAAGAGGTGCATGTGAGTTAGCCTGGCTCAGTTTATCCTACCCCAGCCCCAAGACTACAGTATTTGAGGCATTAGATGGTGACAGGTCCTCAGAAGCAGGGGACACATCTCTGCTTCCCTCCCAGCTACTGCACAGAGAGGTCCTTTGCTAGAAGCTGATTCTGGCTTTGTTTCAGTGATCTCTGAACCTTCCATCCAAGGCACACCTAATTCTGGAAGGCTCTTTGTACCCAAAATCTCTATGTCACTAGATATTTGTCAATGGTAAAGTAATAAATTCCATCATGAATTCAGTAGGGTCTCCTGGCATAATGAGCACAGTACCAGTGCAAGAACTTTGGATATATTACATAGTTTTATCTTTACCCATACAGATGATGAATATGAAGAATGAGTTATGCACCCTTGTATAGTTTCCACAGTGCCATACCACCACTGTACACTATGATAGGGATATCCTAAGCATACCTCCCACAAATCTCTACTGTGGTTTATATGGAAAGACCAAGAAACCATATCAATAATCAACTTTAGATCCCTCATTAGTGTAAAACATATTACACTAGTCAAGCATAAGAAAAAGCCAAATAGAATTTGCCACCTGGGTTAGAAAACCCCACACAACAACAGTAAAAAATACTGCCAGGTTTGGAATGAAACTTTTGTGAAAAGCTGCCCCACTGACCCTTGTCAGGGCCCTTTGCAGACTGGTTTAAACTAGGTTTAGGAAGCTGTCCATATGCAGAGGCTTCCTGGGATTTGTAGCTTTCCTAGGCTTGCTATATCTCCACTATAAAACAAAGAGCTGCAACATAGGTTGTGCTGAGGAAATGATTGCTGCATCACCCTCTATGTTCTCTCAGTCCAGAAGGGAGGGAGGGAAGCATCAGGGATGCTGCCAAATACAGCTGCTGGCACTGGATTTGTTCTGACTCCTCTGGAGGCATATGTCTGCCCTGGGTCTGCCCTGAGCCTACCTGCATTTGGTGGTATTTTTGCTGAAGGAGGCTGAGCACAGGATGCAAGGGGTGTGAAGGTCCAGACTTCAAGGGCTTTGGGTGGCACTGCAAGATGCATGCACCCTGTCTTTCATGCCTTCTGCATGGCTCTCTCTGGGCTGCTCCTGCCATACTTGTATGAAAAAACCCTGGGTGAAATCAGCACATCAGTCCCAGCATGCCAGTTCTTCCATAAATTAGGGGTCCGTGCAGCTGCCCCACACACATTCATTGTCTTGTGCAAGATGCAGTGGGACCAGTAGTGTGACTGTCATGTGCCACTGCTCCCACAAGTGGTAGTTCAAACATGACTTGGCTTCCTATACATTCCAACCTCCTGTAACACCACGGCTTCCGAGCAGAGCTGCTGCCTATGGCTCCATTGCTCATTTTCTAGTTGATAACAAAGATTTGGATGTCTCATGGGGTCTAAGTCCAGGAAAAGGATGCCGAGCACCAGCAATAACATGCAGCAGCAGTGGAGGGATATCAG
The DNA here is from genome assembly GCA_013396755.1 of Sclerurus mexicanus. Taxonomy (NCBI): domain Eukaryota; kingdom Metazoa; phylum Chordata; class Aves; order Passeriformes; family Furnariidae; genus Sclerurus; species Sclerurus mexicanus. The sequence continues at coordinate 726,017 of VWZF01004610.1, read as the reverse complement.
GATGGGAGTGGTGGTGTTTGCCTGTGTGTGAACACCTTTCTGTGTCACAGAGTGATGAGAGGACAGTTGCTTGAAGATGGCAACCTCTGCTGGCAGGGTGGCTCAGGGCATGGCAAGATGCATCCCAGAGCTTTTGTCCCAAATAATAGCAATACAGGAGATCAAGGCAGGTTTTGCTTGTGTGAACTTCTCCAGATGGATTGGGGATGGCAATGGGATGCTTACTTGTTGGGCTGCTGCTTAGCATCACCACGAACCCCAGGACATGTCTCCTCACCCAAGCCTCAAGCAGAGTGTTTGCATCCACCTGGATGCTGTTACAAGCCCTGGGTCTGCAGCTGTGCGGAGCTTCTGCACATGAACCATGCTGTGCCCCAGGCCAGCAGAGACATCTCCTCCCCTGGGAAATGTTAGGAGGTGGCTGCTTCTCCATTGTAAGCCCTGGAGCAAGTTGGTGCCAACCAGGCTTGAGGTTTGTGTGTGATTGATGGCTATCAGATGGTGGAGGGAGAGAACAAGCACTGCTCAGCTATGGTCTTGAGGGCCTGTAGACTAATCTTTCTTTCATTTACACTTCTGAATTTTTCATGCTACACTAATAAAACCCATTTGTACCACGCCGTACTCATTTGCTGAATCTTCTGACAAAGGAATAAATTTGGCAGGGTGTCTCTTAATCGATTTGCAGCATCACTGCTCTGTTCTCCTCGCCTTGCTGGACAGCCATGGTGTGCTCTGCAAAATTAGCTGGGAGCAGAAATTCATCAAAACATAAGATCAGCTGTACTGAGTCACCCAAAGAAATACATGCTGACATGATCCTACCTCTGATGATGGCTGAGAGCAGACCACTGCAAATAGGTATAAGCACAGGGCAAACACAGCAACACAAGCCTCTTATTAACTCTGGATGTGCTTAAAAGCAGCATTTGAGCTGGCCTGCACTAACCTCAAGTTCAACACCACAACTACCCAGGCATTTTCAAGTGCAACCTCAGCTACACGAAGCCAAACAAACCTCACAGACACAGAAAAACACAACTTCCCACCTTGCATTTAATCTTGCAGAAGATCTGCCTTCTCAGACTCTTTCTGCTGACAGCTGTAACCCACAGAAATGAGTGGTCTTCTTCTACTTGAGGGGGTGAAGTGGCTCATTAAAGATTTGTGAGTACTGGAGCTGAAGCAAAGGTGGGGATGAGACACCAGGACCAGAACTGGGAAAGCAAGGGTTGGGAAAAGCACACAAAGCTTGGAAAGGTCTCCTTCCAGTGCCTGCAAGGTATCAAATGTGCTCAGTGGTATGTGAAGCCACAGCATTGCCATATGATGTGCAACCTCACAACTAAACCTTGTCACCTGCATGGCAGAAGCACATGGGAGACCCAACCAGATCCCCTCATACCCTCTCGGCAGTGCAAAACGTTACCCTGGGGCAGCCCTGCACATCACACCGCTGTCAGTGGGTCTGGAATGCCCATGGCCACACAGATGAACATTGTGCCCAGCGCCCGATGAGTCCTGGGAAGAAGGCCCTGGTGGGATCCTTCTGTTTTGAATTAGCATGTTGAGTACGCTGTCATCTGGAAACTGCTCAGACCACACAGTGCAGAGGAAAACCAAAATGTTTCACAGGGCATCTGTGAGGGCAGAAGGAAGAGAAGTAAGGGGTGATTCAGCCTGCTGGATCAGCCCACCATGGAGCAAGTGGCGATGCAGGGCACTCAACACCTTGGAGGCCACGGCAGCCTCTTCTAAACACATTTAACAGTGAGATGCTGGGGCCAGGTGTCACGGAGGTGCAAACATGATAAACTTTGAGCTCTGGGCTTGCAGCGTCTGAGAACTGTTGGGCTCAGGGAGTTGTAAGCAATCCCATAGGAAAATGATGGTTCCAGTGCAATGGGACCTTGTTAGCATCTCATGGGAGCAAACAGCCTGCTGGCTCTGGGCACCTCACTGGGGAGGCTGGTCTGTGAACAGTTAGGGATGTGCCACTGTTTATCCACTTTTCTGCTTTTCATTTCTGCCATATAGCCGACTGTTTCCAAGGCAGTGTGAATAGGAAAAGTTACTTTTGCCAGGAAGTTGGAGCTAAAGTGTTATTAGCAACCTCTTTCAATTTGAGCAAGACTGTGCTGTTGCCAGCCTTATCAGAAGGGCTACATCCTCCTATTTCGGTCAGAAAAAAACCACACAAACCTACAAACTAAAGCCTCTGTCTGGGAAATGAAAGTACTTTTCTGAAATACAGCAGCCCAGGAATCAACCCAACTGTGGGTAGGATGAGCAATGGCCAGCAGGGTTTTTGATCCCCATAACATACTTGGACAGAGTTTCCTGCTGCTACATCTCATTTGTGAGCGGTGTCAGTGGTATGTCATGGGTAGGGTCTGTGCTGTCAGCGATCTGCAGCAGAAGCTGCAAGTTGGGCAGAACCCAGGTGCAGTCATGTTTTCTGTGCTAAATGGGATGCCGTGTCAATCCTACAGATGGCATGAGGTGAGAGGTGGGGGGAGTTGGCCTCCGGATGACTCTGTGGTAACTCGGTATGAACTAGGGGAAGAAGACCTCAGCCTTGTAGGAGTGCCTTAAAACTAATACATCAGCACAGCATTTACACCATGAAAAGGGGGAAACCGCGCAAGCTTCACAAATATTTCTGTTAGGGCCCCCACCTGCAGCAAGTCAGATCAGGGAGTTGAGGTGGGTTAAAAACAAGCTAATAAAGGGCAAAAAGGTTGTTTTCAGCCAAATCAGGTCCCTGTACTGGCTCACCAGGTTGCTCTGCCAATATGTGTATTGATCAGAAGGAGGCATGTGGATGCAACAATGAATACGGAAAGGGGTGAACAAGTGAGGCTGGCACTGAGGGGGAATACTTGGGAAGCATCCTGATGGGAGCAGAAAGAGGGGGCACGTGAGATTTGGGGAATGCGGTCAGAGTTGAGCTGAGCAATGGAGACATGCCATGAAAGCTATTATTTTCTGCTTTTCAGCACTGCCTCTGCTGAAGGCAAGTGGAGCAAGATGTGCTCCAAGAAACCTCAGCATTGTTAAACATAGCTCAGGACCAAGCTGCAACTTTGTGCAACTGTGATAAATGACGGTCTGATCTAATTTATGGCTGAAGTTGCCTAGGCTGAGAGAAGGATGTAAATCTGTCCACCAGCATCTGTCCACCACCAAAGGTGCATGGTCCCCACAGAGGTGGGAGAGCACAGGGACAAAGCAGCCAGCAGGACTGCAGCCCCTCAGCTGCTGGCAGGGACACAAACCAACCCCTCCCATCTGCTGGGGGCAGTGGAAAAGCTGGCACTGCTTTTTGAAAAGAAATTCCTTTGCTGCAGCAAAAGGAATAGGAAGAAGCAGCTGGCCAGGAGACATCGTGCTGTTCTGTTTAATCCCAGAGCTCCAAGGGGGCTCTTGCTGGATCAGACTGATGCCCTCTGAAGTGCCATGCCAAAAGCACAGAAAACATTGTTTGGGGAGGAAGGCAGCAGTGGTACTCTCTTGGGAAAACACAGGAACAATGAATCAATCCTGTGTTTGTACGAGTGGTGGCAAATAGCAGCACAGCAGGCAGCAGTCCCTCTCTGAAGCCTCACAAAGCATCCCCTGGCCTTGCAAGAGGTCACGGCACACAAGCAATCCCTACCAGTTCTCATATGGCAGAAACAGTAGTGCCATAACTGCAAGTTTAACTCCACTCCAACACCATCACACCTTTATTTCTTTAGGTAAAAAACACACCCTATTTTCTCTCTGTGCGCTACATCACGGCTGTCCCTTTGGCATTTGGTTCCCTTCCCCTGAGGATGAGCAGGAGTCTCCCAGAGGATGGCATCTGAGCAGCTCAGTAGGCAGCCAGCACCAAGCCCTGGGAGCTCCTCTGTCTGATGAAATCATCTCACAGTGTGAAGATCCTCTCAGCTGAAATTGAAAAGTTATTTATTTCTCCTCTAAAGGGAAAAAACATCTCACTGTGGAGGCTGTTTGTCCTTTGGGGCAAGAATCTCACTTTTGCCAGCTTCTGTATCTCTACATGCTGGCTTGGAGCAGTGAGATGCTCTGGCAGGCAGGCAGGATGGAGCAGTGCTGATACTCTTCCGGCCACAGCCTCCCTCTGCCAGGTCAGGCACACAGAGGGGCAGAGATCAGGCACCTACTTGAGCTGTTCCTGTCCATTGGATGTGTTTTCCAGGGGTTCACAACAGTGCTGCTAAGAGCACCTCTTTCTCCACTGCGGCCAGTCAGCAATGCAGAGGCTGCATCTCCATCCCCTCTCTTGGGGCACTGAGCTGTCTTGACAGGAGCCACAGCTGAGATGTCCTGCACCCTCCCTGGTGGTTCCAAGGATAGAAGTCTTCATCACCCAAAGGGACTGTAAAGCTTGAACCTGTCCCCTAGGTGCTCCAAAGGGACATTCTGGCATTCAAGGTCCTTTCCCCTCTCAGGAGTCAGCATGTCCTCTGCAAGGGTGCTGGTGGACTCTGCTGGGCTTTGCAGAGCCCCTCACTGAGTGGCTTTTCCATGGGAATGCTCATCCTGTTTACTCCAGCTCAGACACGAGACCAGCTTAAAATCACACAGGGAATGGTTTGACCACTATTCTCATTCTGTACTGCCCTTTCACTTATCAAGGGTGGACTATTTCCAAGCATAGGCTAATGCTGCTCCCACTGCCATCTGCAAGAGGCACACCCACTCCCTTAAGGCAGTGCTCAGTGCCTTGCAGTATCCCATCCCAGCAGGGCATTGGAAAGGTTTCTATGAATGTTAAATTGGCTACTCTGCTAGAAGAAAGTAAACTCAGAACAGGTGACAGCTGAAGAAGCTCTCCAGGGCCAGTCTTTGTTCCAGCAGAATTGCTTTTCCAGTCCTCGGAGACTCATTCGGAAACTCAGCTTGGCAGAGATGTGACTTAGACCAAGCTGATACTGCACAGGATGATTTTGCAAGCTCTGGGAAACAGGGAATCTGGAAAATACTGCAGGAAACCCTTGTGGGTGGTGCACGCAGATTTGTTATCCCGCTGGATGTTACCTGCTTGCTAGGATCCTGTGCTAAATAGGACTGCTTGTCTTGGCATAGGCAGGTTAGGGGTCCTACTTCAGGACTGAGCCTCCTATGTGCCAGAATAATAAAAAAATAGCATTCAATAGCAACAATGCATCTGTGGATGCATTTCCATGCGGATGTTGTTGTGTCACTGTCAGGCTTCGGACCTTGAAGGAACGGCTCATCCTGTGGCCAGCAGCACCAGCATGCCGATAGGACTGAGTTTCCACTAGAGGGTTGTAGTGCTGTATGGAAGCAGATGTGGTTCTGTGGCAGAAATATTGTATGTACTCCAGGCCTTTGTCAGCAGATCAAAAGCATCCTGCGATATCCTGGCTTCCAGCAGTCTCTGCAGTCTCTGATGTACACAGCCTGCAAACTGCGAGAGGGCTGGTGCCTGAGCAACCTGCTTCCTTGCCTTCCCTGAACAGCCTCCAGCATTCACATGACTCAGCACCCACAATACATGTATATATATATACATAGATACAGATATAGTAAGTAAACACACTGTGCCAATGCAAACACACACACACACACACAGAATGTTTATTTGTGTACCTTGGATTTCGATGCATGAACCACCACAAGGTGTGGCAGAGGCACAGTGTGGCAATGAGCCAGGGCACCACTGGTGAAGCAAAGCCCACAGCCTGGCAACACAGCAAATGGGTCAATTAGCAACATCAGCACAATGATAAAATCATAGAATCATTTAGGTTGGAAAACCCCTTTAGGTCATTCAGTCCAATCATTAACTGAGCACTGCCAAGGCCACCACGAAACCAAGTCCCTCAGTGCCACATCTACAGCATCTTTTAAATGCCTCCAGGTATGGTGACTTCACCACCTCCCTAGGCAGCCTGTTCCAATGTTTAACACTTCAGTGAAGAAGTTTTACCTAATATCAAATCTAAACCTCCCCTGGTGCAACTTGTGGCCATTTCCTCTTGTCCTAGTGCATGTTACCTGGAAGAAGAGGCCAACCCCCACCCTGCTACAACCTCCTTCCAGGTAGTTTTAGAAAATGATAAGGACTCCAGTGCATCATAAGTGCTGAGTGCAAGGGGGTCTTGCTGGCCACACTGTTGCTCATCAGCAGAATTGGGAAGCATTAGCTGTTTATATACAGCTGTGGCTCCAGGTCAGGAGCTGCCATGCGCTGCATTGCACCAAACACAGATGCTGGTCCCTGGAGATTGCAAGACAGCCTTAAACAGGAGCCATCAGAGGGGACTTCTGCCACCAACCATGTCCCCACGTTCAGTGTGGGTCAGTAGCTCTTCATAGGTTCATGTGTATGTGACCCCAGTATGCGTCCGTAGATTTTTTACAGTGGTCTTCATATTTTTGCATGTGGATCTATAGACTCATAGAATGGTTTGGGTTGGAAGAGACCTTTAAGGGTCATGTAGTCCAACCCCCCTGCAATGACCCTGTTTGTGCAGCTTTCTGAGTAGCGGGTGTGCTAAGTGCTGACAAATGTACCAACTAGATGAGGGTGGTTTTGCTGCTGAAAACAAAAAATGTAGCTGTCTAGCACGGTGGGGAAAGCCCAAATATCACTGATGTTGCCTTCCTTTTACAGAAAGAGTGGGAAGGCAAATGCAACCACAAGGCTTGCTTGTAACATGGAAAACACAGTGTGACATTCACCAAGAATTTACATAGTGATCAATTTATGTAACACCTGTTTGTCTGGTCCTATCACTATTTCCATTTACAGATAAATGGAAAATAGATTTTGCCTACATTCTAATCCCTTTTGTTATCAGAAAGGCTTTGAGGAAGCAAGTAGGAGATATTCTTGCAAAATAAATGATTACAGCAAAAGATAGACCTCAGTTCCCCTGGAAGATGACTTAATCTTACCTAAAGTCAGATGTGCAAAAACCAACCATGCAGTCAACAGAGAATCATAGATTACCCTGAGTTGGAAGGGGCCCACAATGATCATCAAGTCCAACAGTCAGACTGTAGAGTGCTGAGACAGATTATCTGACCCAAAATAGATATTTGAATCCCCCGCCCTTTAAAGCTGGCTGGTGGAGTGCCTCTTCTCATGCTAGCAGAGAAAAAGAAGGAGGTCAAGTAAGCTGGTTCTTGATATAGAGGGAATAAAGGCACCAGGGGTGTCTCAACCATCTGGGGAGACCTGCAAGGTGAACACAGAGGATTGGGAGAGTCACCTCCCACAAATGATGGTTTCCATAGTCATGGAAACCAGACAGGCTGCAGAGCAGAGACTGGTGCTAGTGAAGCTTCTCCTCCTCTAAACTGGGTAAAGGTGGTGGCAGCACGAGCTTTTGCTGATAGCAATGCAGAAGAGCTCTGTAACTCCAGGCCACAGGGGTTACTCCTTTCCTCCTGGGTGCTGCCATCCCTTGGTGGATGAGCAAGGATGGGCAGCTGGCAATGAATTATGGAGAGAGCTATGGCAGAAAAGCATGGTGTGAAGGAGGGTTTGGAGTGTGTTATGATCAGTTGAGAAGGAGGGGAGAGAAGGACCATAAGTTCACTACCTGGGAATAAGGTGTCTCAGGACCTATAGGTGAGAAGGCTAGACTATATTTTTTGAATTGCCTATTCTAACCAGTGAGGATATTTATAATCGTTATGCAATAAATGTGTTTATTACTAATCTTTCACATCTAAAATTCCTGTAGATTAAAAAAGAAATGTATGTTGTTTGGGCAATGTGAATGGCCAGGTGCCGCTGTGCACAAGCACCTGTGCCCGATCAGACAGCATCAAAACCCTCCAGCCTTGGTGCCGTACAAAGGCAGGCGTCTGCCTGCGCCTGTTTATGAGAACAGCTCTGCAAACCCTCTTCTCGTGTAGCGAGGAGCCTCATTCCCTCCCGAAGGAGTCATAAAATACAGCTTTATCCATCGTGCATGCGGCAATCAGACAGGTTTAAGAGCTTAAGCACTCGTAGGGTAGCAGTGTTTAAAAATATTGCACCGACCTGTCTGCCTGCCTCGTTCCGCATCGCTACTCAAGCCGCTTCTCAGCACGGACTTGCGGGGCACATTGTTAGTGATGGAGGCAGAACATTGAACTTGCTAATAGAGAGGGAGTTGTTAAGCTCAAGTCCTTTTGAGGCTATGCCCAGGGCGATTAGCAGCTCGCACAAAGAGCCCGGTGCTACTCCCCCTGCTTCACGCACCAGCCAGCTGCTGAGCGGTGGAGCATTGGGATCATGCACCAGCCAAAGAAGATGGCAGCAAACAGATTTAATCGCTTTAGGCTGTTTTATTAAACAAAGCCACTCAAAACAAACCCAACCCCACCGGCAATACACCAGCGAACCCAGCCCCACCAGCAACACACCAGCTCCTCATTTACACAAGACTCCTTTCCCCAGCCCCGGGAGAACAAAAAGGCTGAAGTGTAAATGAGATCAGTGTGGTTGAGTGGTATGCACATGAATATTTATCAAGGAAGACCAGAGAGGGGCCAATTTGCCGACCTCCTGCAACAACAGGAGCTTTGTCATCAACAAGTGGGAGGGAAAGGGTAGGTGAAGAGGCTGGTCCATGCCTTTGTGTCGGCAGGGGCACACGAGATGCTGGCGAAAGGTTCTGCTCGCGTGTGAGAATAACTGTGGGAGCCATCAGCCAGGAACGACACTGAGAGGATCCCGGGCTTTGGGACAAAAGCTAAGTACAGCAAAGTTATGAAGCAAGCATGCAGTGTCTCTTACAATCATGCAATCAGCTTGCAAGATGAACTTTAGGGAAAAAAAACTCTGAAGAATTCACAGAAAGTTGTTACCATTCCTTGGGCATGCCAAGTGTTCATGATAAATCTTTTTCCTGAAGAAAAAAGCAAGGTTAAATCAAACTACAAAGCCCATGAAGCAGGAGATTTACAGCAGTCTAAGTGGGTTAAGCGTTCATTTCTTAAACAGTTGAATTATTGCAGCTTCTGGGTATTGATATATTAAGCATGCTGACCCCCTCAGCGCTGCAGGGAGTTAGGGTATGAGCAGCAATGGAGAGATAGCGCTAGTTATCGTTTTAATGTGTATTTCAAAGTCGCTTCCAAAAAAGAAGATGAGATAGTAGTTGAGTATTCCAGCCACAGACATAAGGAACAGGAACAAAATGATGCGCTTTCCAAACAAGTAGCCGGGAGTGCTGAGGAGACAGAAATGGGGTAAAGCAATACGTTAATGTATGTGACCTCACGTGAGAATTTTGGAGTTTGCTGTTGAGACCAGCTGAAAGACCTCAGAGGCTGAGACAGAGAGGGCAAATTTCTGTTCTGTCTTGCGCTGCAAGGCAGCTGTGTGGTCTTAAAATCTCATATTCAGGATCCATTTGGGCCTAGATATAGCCTCTGGTTCTCTGTATAGGCTGCTGCTTACAGAAATCTCTATTCAGAGGGACTTGAATGTATTCTCAGCCATCAATGGCTGTGGGACAACTTTATTCCACAGGTGCATAATAGGCTTTATTAATATAAAAAGGCAATCTTGTGCAAATAGTGGCAAAAACATGCAAATGTGTGTTTGCAGAGGCTGTGAGCGGGAGCAGCAGAGCCCCTGAACCCAGTGCTGCTGCCTATCCGATGTTTCCCACAGCTACTCCCCTTCATCCAAACAAGAGGAGCTTTCCTGTGCTACCCTGTGCCAGCAGCTGTTGCAGGTGCCACCACAAGCCAGCAGCTGTGCCTGTGGAAGTGGTGGTATCCAGCTGTGCTGCTGCCACATTCTGGGTTTTGTAAAGAGGCTCTGCAAATCCTTACCTCTGCGTCCTCTCCCCGAGGTAGCCCACAAAGTACTTCTGCCTCACAAACAAGTACATCAGGCCAGCAAAGGCAGCAGGAGCTGGGGAAAGGGTAAAACAAGGCATTACAAACACTGGCTCATGTCTCACTGTATCTACTGTTCTCGTCTGCTGCCTGGGCCAGACTGGGAAATGGGAATCTGCAGTCTTGGGTTATGGGAATCTGCAGTCTTGGGTTATGGGACAAACACTGGAACTGGGATGGAGACCTCTGCATGGGAAACACAGCTCCTGCCTTGCCTTGCTGGAGCTTTTCCGAAGATTTTGTGAATACAATCCTGCCCACAGCTGTGCCCACTGTAGAGCACACACTCAACACCTTCATTCCAGTACCTAAAGGGAGCCTACAAGAAAACTGGAGAGTGACTTTTTACAAGGGCATGAAGTGACAGGACAAGGGGGAATGGCTGTAATCTGAAAGAGGGCAGGTTTAGATTATATATAAGGAACAAGTTCTTCACTATGAGTGTGAAGAGGCACTGGAACAGGTTTCACAGGGAAGTTTCAGATGCCCCATCCTTGGAAGTGTTCAAGGCCTGCCTTCAGCAAACTAGTCTAGTGGAAGGTGTCCCTGCCCCTGGCAAGGGAGCTGAAATGAGATGATCCTTAAGATCTTTTCCAACCCAGACTATTCAATGTTTTCTCTCAAATGCAGTGTGGGTCATACCAGGCTCAGGAAAGAGGTTGCCAACTCAGGCAATATCCTCTCCAGAAATAAAAGGCAACAGATACATGCACTTTGCTAGCAGCAGGTGGAGAACTATACTGTGGTCAAGTGCTAATTTCTGAGCATATAAAAAGGAGCTTTCCCCCATAATTCTAGCTTTCCCCACAACTGAAGGCAAAAGCCCCTCTTCTCCTGTCAAGAAACTCTTTTTTTTTTTTTTTTTCCCAGAAAGAATAGCCATGGACCCCAGGTAAGTACTCAGCTTTAGGTAAACTCACATTACATTGAAGAGAACCATATTTAGAAATGCAGTAAAATACTTCTGGGCTGCCCTCATCACTGGGGAGGACTGGCAGTTCTGGCAATTTAATAAAATGAGCCCATTTCCCATCCCAAAAGTGAATAATGTCGCATCCAGCAACCAAGTACTAAACCCTTCACATCAAACAAAGGGAACTCATCCATAATGCCAGGAGGGGAAATGTTCCTAGCCCAGAATGCCTTGAATCATATCTGAGAACACATCTGTTGGCACGAGCCATGCCGTGACTGTGCTGCTACTCAAACAGAATGTGTAGCTGCAGGACAGGAGGGTGAGACAGGGTCCTCTGCTACCAGAGCATTGGTCCCTGGAGTTGTAACTTCTGAAGCACTCACCATCCCTTCCTGAAAGTGCTGCAAGGTTGA
>VWZF01004610.1:702873-714775 GCA_013396755.1 Sclerurus mexicanus | reverse complement strand
CCCCCCCCCCCCCAAAGAATGTTACCTTGGCTGCAGAGAAGGCCAGCACACCAAAGCACAGCGAGAAACGTAGGGTACGTGTGTCCACAGTTCTGGCTAGAATGGAATATATAGGAAAGAAATGAGAACACAGGGAAATAGAAACAAAATCAATGTGTTTCACCAGCAGAGAATGGCAGGGTGTGAATTTGGGCTGCACCAATGCCATTAAGGGTAGTCTTTTACCCCAGAATGTTGAGAGGCCCCTTACCTGACAGGAGCTGCTTGGTGTGTCTGTGGCTGAACAGGGCTTCTCCTCACCCACATCTGCTTCCCTGTTTCCTCTCATAGATAATGGATGCCTTTGTCCTGCCTGATGAGGCACACAAACCATCCCATACACATCTGGCACCTACAAAAGCCACTTTCTCTCTAAGCTGTTTGATCATGGCATATGTATAAGAGATGCTCTCTGCTTTATTGGCTTAAAATCCTTGTAATTGAGTCATATTAATGAAGTTACTGAACGAAAAGAACAAAAGTAGAATTGCACCACAAATAAGAGTGTCCCACAGAGTTAACGTGTCTTTGCAGGGGAACAGCAATAGTTTCCAGCTTGCCTCCTTCAGCTGGGAATACTTTCTGAGGGGGAAGTACTCTGCCTTTGGCAGAGGTTGCACACCTGTGAAAGTGAGCACTTGGACAACCCATCCAATTCCAAGCACATTCACAGTACTTCAGAGGTACTAAAAATATTTTATGTTCTTTTCTGATTTAGAATTAAAGAAGATATCTCAAAGATGAGAGGTATGAATGCATACCGGAATGGATTGCCCAAGGAGATGATGGATGCCCCATCCCTGGAAACATTCAAGGTCAGGTGGGACAGACGTTTAAACAACCATCAGTTGAAGATATCCCTGCTTATGGAGAGGTTGGACTAGATGACCTTTAAATGTCCTTTCCAATGTAAAATATTCTATGATTCTGTGTGGCAGAGAAGTGGAGGAGCAGACACCTGTGTGCCAAGGGAGGTGCCAGGGACCAAAAGGTTTATACAAGCTCTGCCACCTGCCTGCTGCTCAGAAAGCTGGTGTCTCCCTGCTGTCTCTTTCCTTTTGAACCACAGTGCCCTTGGGGCTCAGGCTGTGCTTGTGTCACACTTCCAGTGCAGAAGGGTGAACTGGTTCCCATGGGAAGGATACTCCTAATGGCTGTAGGACCCACATAGATGAAGCACATGGAGTCCAAAAGGGTGCTGGGCTCATCAGGCAAACATATTGGAGAACTACAGGTCTGAACACTGTCACAACAGGCACAGCAAAGGATTATGTACAAATCCTTCAGCTGAGGGCATTTGAAACCCACCTCTGGCCCCCCAAAGGGTTTGGATTAAACCCTAATGAAGAGTGTGATGAACTTCACTCTGCCCCTACTGGCTCCTCAGGTCTTGTCTACTCACTTGGCAGTGTAGACGCGGTCGAAGGAGGACGATCCCTGCCGCTGGAACCCCTTGCCATTGCAGTGTTTGCTTTCATGCTCCAATTTGTAAGCAAAAAATGCTGTGAAAAAAAACACAAAGTATTCAACCTGAGATAGAATTTGGAGATACTGCAGAAGCTGGGATTTGTGGAGTAAGCTCTGTTCTCATGAGCATCCAGGATGGACAGACAGAAAAAGAAAACACAGGTGCATGGAGGGGCACGTTGTGGCCAGCGTGCTCACTCTGTCACCCAGGTTTAGCCAAACCCTCTGTGCAAGAGTGCAGTGCGATGCAACTGCATGCATCCCCACATGTCCCTGTGTGACTGGTAGCAGGCTCTCACCTCTGTGCCCTGCTTCATCCCCACATTGCACTTCTGGCAGCCAGCTCCTCTTCTGCAGAAGTACTGCCCTGACACGGTCCTCTGAGACCCCAGTGGGAAAAGAGCTTTCCAGTCAGAGCTGCCAATCCCAAATCTTGTTCTCCAACAGAGCAGGGAGACAAGGGAGTCTATTCTCTTTTAGTGAAACCCATTTGCCAAACCCGAGACATCCTGCAGGGCTGGTTCTTTTCCCAGAAAGGCCCCTTGAAAGCCTTGTCCTGATGGCTGATCTGTATGAGTCCATCTTGTGTGCATCCTTTTAAGCTACAGTGTTGTGCCAGAGTGCTAGCTGCTGCAAAAATGCAGCACCTCAAGATAATGTATCATGTGCTTGACAAACACGTTTTATCTGATGACACTAAACCAGAGACCATCAATCATGTGTCTAAATACACCAGAGAGAGCCCTGGCAGGCTACAAGCTGCAAGCTTTGTATTGTCATGCACCCCATCTCAGTGCATCCAAATCATTCTGTGGCATAAGATACCCCATCAGGAAATACATTATTATAACAATAGAAATGTAACTAGATAAACTGCAGGATTTCATTCCTGCAATCTGAAGAGTTGCATCTTTTTTCCCCTCATTGATGCTGTAAATAGGTCTTTTGTGCTTCCATTGTCTTCACTAAAAGCTACTGAGTTTTTTAACTTTTCAATGTTGTGTGATCCCCTGGGTACATACAGCCCTTCTCCAGAAAAACCCACAGTGCTTTAAACCAGCATCCCTACACTGAGCCAGACTGCAGACCCTCCCATTGCCGCCAGCACGGAGCACTGGGCAGCTCCTGGAGGACCCAGACCAGACACCATCCGGTGGCACACCCATCAGGAGTTCTCAGCATCTCCACCTGCCCACCAGCCCAGCCTTTGGCATGAGGTTATTAACCTGTCTACAGTGACTAAGAGGACCTAATTGAAGAGGAGTAGGTTGATCAGTATCTTTTTGTCCAGTGCAAAACTACAGTGATGGGAAACAACTTCTTGTAGGTCAGGGATCACATTGCCTCACTGGTACCATACCTCCTCCCTTCCTTTTAACGTGTGTGTGAAATCACTAGAAGATACCACAGCTTCCCAAAAAAGCCAGGTAAGCTATTTATCTCCCTCTCCACTGCTGTAGGCACTGCCACTTCTGAAATGTCAACATGCTGTTACAGAGAGGCTCCAAAATGTCGAGAGGCAAGAGGATGGTATCGTAACCCAGCATGAGATGAGTGAGAGGAGCAAGAATGGAGCAGAGAGGTTTATTTCAGTTCAGCTTTTCTAGGAGATAATGCCCTGAGATTCCAGAGCTGCACAGACTGCCCAAAGCCTGAACTGTGGCAGTGCCACTTTGGTCAATTTAATGTGCAAGAGTTCAATGTAAACCGGGTTGTTTCAGAAGTCCATGCCAACAGAAACCATGAGCTGAAGATCCAACCTAGCCAGTGTCACTTTGCTTCTTTCATCATGATCTTCTCAGCAATGACCACTGATTTTATCCTAAAAGCTGCTGGATTGCAGCATCTCTAAAGCTGCTGGATTGCAACATCTCTCTGACAAAAGAACAAAACATAGAGATGCATGTGTGACTCAGCGGTATCTGGCCATGAGTCATTCTGCAGAATATGGAGATTTGCAACATGAACATCATGGTAATGTAAATGGACATCATTAGGGGCAGCATCACCTCCATCTTTTGGAATAACAGCCTTCACTCAATCCTGCACCAGATGCAGAGAAGCATGTAGTCAAAAATTTATGTGGTACTGACTTCAGGTACTTAGAGATAGTCAAGCAGATGGCCAAGTGTTTTGCTGAATGAGAGCCATAGCAAGAGTTCAGTACAACTGATAGCCCTTGACAAGCATTTCTACTGCCTTAATTATTGCATTCATTGCAAGACTGCATATCAGGTCTGGTCTTTCTAGACAGAAAGCCTCTAAAGAGGAAATCAGATGATGCAAGGCTTGAAATCATGGTTTAGGGCTGTCTGCCTCACATGATTGGCACACTGAGTCTTCTGTGAAGCGTCCTGCTTCCCCTTTGTAGCAGTTGGATCAATAATCTCACAGACAGATTGCCATGAGATAAAAGTGTATGTCAGGATGGAAGGCTGACAAATCTGAGTGAGAGAAAAAAACCCTGTATATAAAGTAATATGATTAAATAGTAACAAATGTGTATTTGACACAGTTTTTTAGTTATGGTATGTACTCTGGTCTCAACAAGCCATATTCTGATGATGTCACATGCTGCACATTTATCAGGAAACAACATTTGGTTAAATGATGTGGTATTTAGTGCTTATGTTGAAACTAAACCCATCGTCTGCATCTCTTTTTTTTTTTTTTTCCTCTCTAGCAGCTAGGCTCTCACCACTTCCCCTCTCTGCAGCAGCCCAAGAATAGCCCATGTCCTAGGACTGCATGTGGAGTTCATGCTCAGTAGGATTCGTAATGAGAATCCATCACTAAAGATTTCTGGTATTTGCACAAGCCCACCATCCCAATGCTGACTCTCCTTGAACCTGGGCAAGCTCAGTGCTGCTGGGGAAAAACTCACTCTTTGTGTTCTGAGCAGAATTTCCTACTGAAGTGATTGAGTATTTGTAAGAGATGATGGTCAAGTTAAAATCTAATTTGCACAGGAGAGAAACTTTATTCAAAAAGCCCTTAAGAATAGTAAGGCCTATAGGAGATCTGAATAACAGCTAGAGAAGGAAACTTCACCATCACAGGAAATGTGCAGTATTCTTGGGAGCACAGTTAAATGAGATTGCTTATACTGTAGGACTTGGAGATGCAGGAAAGCGGGATAGCTACCTGCCCACAAATAACCCACCCAGACTTCTCCAATGAGGCAGTGCAGTTCTGTCCCCTTCAGCCAGCTCCATTCATAGGTCTGACCCATTGCATCCCCCTGCAGACCCCACCATCGCCCACAGCAGCTGCTTCAGAGCAGCCCGGGCTGATCACAGTAGGGACCTCGGCCAGGAAAGGAGGTCTCAGTCACCCAATTAAAATGCACATTGTCACCGGGTATCCCACCATATTAGTCCTTTCACTAGCTGACACATGTATAACAAACTCACTCTAGAATATCACAGACTAGGACCATGACACCACCAGGATACTGCCACAATGGCACACAAAATTCCAAGCCTAGAAGACCATTTCAAAATTCAAAGCCATGTCTAAGCACACATGCACTTATAACCAGAGATTATCTATCCGAGATCAGCTCAGCATACATTATCCAGAACATTCCTCAGCTCCCTTTTAGACCTTAAATAAATGCTTATATTTGTCTTACCATTCTGGACAACACTTAGCAAGGTGACAAAGGCAAGCAGGACAATGCTTCCCAGGGTCTCCTGATCCATCTTGTGAGTGGGCTGTCAGGGTGGATGGCGCAGCCTTGGTGGCAGCTCAGACGTATGAGCACAGAAGGAGGAAGTGAAGGTCTTATCATGAATCATGAAACACTTCCTATGGCTTCACAGGAGAGTGGCAGCTCTCTGTTGCTCCAGTGTCTGTCAGACCAAAGCTCAGGCTTGCTCATTCATCATATACAAATGAAGCACAGAGAATCAAGAGGTTATATGTCTGTGATCTAAGAGGATGTAGAATGTGGAAAGACATCTATTGCCCTTCCTACACAAGAGGAAAATAGCAATCTTGATATCTGAAGTATGTCTGGACATTTTGGACAAACATCTCCGTGTGGAACAGCAGAAGGCTGGAAGAAACCAGTCAGGCTATTGCAGCATTGTTGGCAAGTGTCCAACCACCCCACAAGGAGAAATAATGTTGGTGACTCTCAGTAATGTTGTTGCCTCATCTCTCTCTCTGTCTCTGCTCCACCATGTGCTACTCAAAAGGTCCTGAGTGCTGCATAGCATCCAAACCATGGCCGGACAACTGGTTACCTCTCTCTGGATGGGACAGAGCCAGGCAGGAGTTCCCAACAGGAACTCCCAACAGGAACTGAGCTGCAAAATTCATCTTGTTCAGTGAGGATACATCTACTTACAATGGTGTTTTTATCCAGTCCCTCTATCATGCAAACTTTTATGATCTGTACTATTAGATATGGAAAACTCTCAGGCACTTTGGATACAAGCAAATAAACAGAAATGAACTGGGCTAAGAGGTAAGTGATTAACACTGTGACCTACTGTTATCTTAAAAGGAAAAGACTGTATTTTTGGGAGACCTTCCCTACAGTCCACACAGATATGACTGTGAGAAGCAGTGCCATAATGATCATCTAGGTTTAGATTTAGCCTGTGATATTTTCTTCAGATTTTTAACTCTTGCCAAATTTGCTTTAGGAAAAAAACCAAATCCAAGAACAAAAAGAGAAGCACAATAGCTCTTTGAGAATGCTTTTATTCAGGCTGAAGTTCTTTTTTTCCCCAGAAAATGATCTTTTCTTATTGAACATCAAAATTTATGTTTTGTGGTCTACTGAGCACAGGATTGTAGCTGATATTTAGGGATGATACTTAATGCTAAGCATCTACTAATCTTCTGAGAAGTAAAACCCACCACCTAAAAGGGGTTACAGAATTAAGTCAAAAGAAGAATATTGTCTAAGCAGAGATCAACGTTATGACTGTAAAGCAAGCAGCTGTGCATGGACAGTGGGGGATGTAGTGGGGCAGCAAGAGGAGAGAGCTGCTAACACAGGAGGGTGCAGGGGACAGCACAGGTCCTCAGGGCATCTGTGACGGGACGACTCCAGTCATCCTTTCACAGCAGATACTGAGCCTTCTCTTTCTTCTGCCTGTTCTACACGGGTGCAAACCTACCAGGCAGCTTGCAGCTTGCTGTTGATTTACAAGTGGCAGAACAAGCACATGAGCCTGCTCCAGCTTGCCAAGAAAACACACACGCTTCCCCGCTATCAAAGACTTCTGAAAGGTGGCTTCTATTCAGCACAAGTCTCATGTAAAAGAGGGTAGGAATAAGGTTGCTGAGGTTTGAAGTAGCCATAATGCAAAAAGACACACAACATACCATGTGTTTACACCAGCAGTCTTTTCAGCTGACTGACCCAAGCTCCCAGCCCTCAATCTGTGTGCTGTCCGAGTGGCAAGAGCTGAGCTGTTGATGACTTCACTTTCTCCTTGTCCTGTGCTTTGTTTTCCAGCTCTTTGCTTTGCTGCCACTCAGTGCCTCTCATCCTACCCTCATGCCAACTTTGCTCTTCTGCTTTGCCCCTTCTGATTTCCACCTAGCAGCTCTTCGCACCACAGGACACTGGCATTTAGTGCTTGGCATTCCTGGCACTTCACTGGAAATGCAGCCTTTTACCTCCTCTTACCAAGGTGTGTTCCAAAACCATCCGTCATGTATGCATGGAGGAAAACAGGGTTTCACACTCCTTCCTGCAATAAAAAGACTATGACATCAATTCCAAGGCTTGCTAAAATGATTTCTGGGTGTGCAGGGAGAAAAAAGCTTTGCCAGCAAGAATCTGTTTGGTATGGCTGCCTTAAAATATAAACTGCAAGGGTTTGAAGTTTTGTTTAGTTTGTTGTTTTTCTTTTTTAAGTGCAACATCTCTCTGAGGGCTCTGCTTGAGGAAAAGCAGAGGAAATCAAGATGGTATGAGAGACGTGGAAGAAGTCCTTTACCATGTCAAGTCAGACATGTTGTGTAGTCAGAGCAGAAACACCTTGTGGAGAGGAATACTACTTTTTCACACCCCTTGGCACTGGAATAGCTTCAGAATAGAAAGAAGTTCTGACAACTTTTTTGTAATTTGGGGAATTGTCTTGGCAAGGAAGAGCTAAGATGGGGCTAAAATGACTCTGCAAACAGCTTCTGCACGTTAAATTGTTCCCTCTCCCTGAGACCCAAACATACACACAGGATCATTGGTTCAGGCAAAGCTGGCATCACTGGAAAACCCTGTCCAGCTGGGAGAAAGATCAGTGCAAAACACCTCTATCGTATCAGCTGGCCATTTGAAATATGGGATTTTCTCAAGTAGGCAAAAATAAAAAGGAGGAAGAGGGTAGGGACACATACCCTAGGAAACAGGGCCCACACCCTCTGTAACCCTGAGCTGTGGCTGGACCTCTTGGCAGAGGTAATTCTGCACTTCAGCAGCTGCTGTCAGACTCCAGCCCTTTTGCTTGCTGCATTGCTGTTTGACATCCACATTGTCCTGTCTGAGGAAGATAACCTTCACACAGTGAGCCACGAAGCTCACAAAAATGTGCAAAGCTAGCAAGCTTTTCCAGTTGCGCTGTGAGGCTTCCTGCACATTAATCTCCTCCTCTGAAATCCTGAACAGCCAGTCAAAATAATCCTTTCGTAGAATTGCTTTCATAGTGAAGAGGAAAGGACTGGGAACACAGTTCTATAAATATCTTTTGGGATGTTCATCTCTCATGCACTCTGATCAGCGCTCAGCTGCGGGGACACCAATGGAAGTGTATCTCTTGATAAAATAAAAGCTGCTCATACGAAACCCCCCCATATAAAAGCAAGGTGACACACGGTCGTCATGCTTTATCATAAATGCAATGGGACACAGGCTCCTTGGACTGGCTGGTTAATATTAGCACTGTGCTTTGCAAACTCAAAGCACCACAGAACCATCAAATATAGTACATACACACACGTGTGGGTGACTCCCTGCCATCTCGTCAGTCTGCTTCAGCAGCGCATCTTTGCTGAAGCCTGACAAATCCTCAACACAGCACATGAACAGAGCTGGAAATGTGAAGTGCAACACAAAGAAAGGGGCAATGCTGCAGTTTTTTAAGTGCTGTCTTCATTTTGCACAGCCAAGAAAATTACACTGTGGGAGCAGTCAGAGCACTGCCTCGAAAACCCCTCCTTCTCCACATTTTGCAGGCTTCTTCCTTTCACTTACTGTCTTCATGCTCAATTTGTAAAAATTCAGCTCAAAAGACAGAGCTGGAAGATAGAGTCAGTAGTCCCTCTGGGTCCCCTGGCACAGCCTCCTCCTCCTCACCCTCTGTGTCTCATTGTTTTGGTTTAACCCCAGTCAGCAACTCAGCCCCATGCAGGCACTCACTCACTCCCCACCACAGGGCTGGGGGAGAGGATCAGAAGGGTAGAAGTGAGAAAAGGGAAAGCAAAGGCCATGCATGCAGGCAAGGCAAAACCAGGAATTCATTCACTGTTTCCCACAGGCAGGCAGGTGTTCAGCCGTTTCCATGAAAGCCAGGCTCCATCATGCATAATGGTTATTTCAGCAGATAATGCCATTGCTCTGAACCTCTCCCCCTTTATTCTTCTTCTTCCCCCGGCTTTATGTGCTGAGCATGACGCCATACGGTATGGGATAACACTTGGATCAGTTGGGGTCAGTTGTCCTGGATGTGTCCTCTCCCAGTTACTTGTGCATCCCCAGGCCACCCACTGGTGGGGTGATGTGAGAGGCAGAAAAGCCCTCGACTCTGTGTAAGCCCTGCTCAGCAGTAACTAAAACATCCCTTTGTGTTCAACTATGTTTCTAGCACGAATCCAAAACACAACCCCATTCCAGCTACTGTGAAGAAAACTGTCTCTGCCCAAACCTAGCACTTTCACACCTGCTCTCTTCTTCCTATTTGCAGGGGCACTGCACTGCTGACTGACATCCCTGTGGCTGCACTTCACCCCTGGGATCCCTTTCTTCAGCCCTCCTGCCTCACCGGTGAGCCCGGTGCTGTGGGGTTTCTGTGCCAGGCTCACCTTCCCCGGTGCGGGTGGCTGGATTTATCTTTATTAAATTTCAGTGGGCTCAGCCTGGAGAGTTGCTGCAATGTAGCAAGATCAGTTTGAATCCAAGTTCCGCCAGCAGGATGCTGGAAAGCCGCCTCCAACATAGGCACATCCCCCCATTTGGTATTTTCTCTGCTATTGAGAGACTGAATTGAGCAGAACCAGGACAGCTCCTTCTGAGGCCTCTGAGGCAAAGCCCCATGATTTTCCCGGATGCTGTTGATTAGTGGGGTTTGAACAGTGCTTAGTGAGTGGCAAAGCCACTTCAAAGGGATGTTCTCTCTGCTCTTTCCCTCTCTTCCACCCAAGATGCAGCTTCTCAGCAGCCATTGTGATACCATGTGGTGTCACTGTGGTGGGCGCCAGACAGCCCCAACAACCACTCACCCTATCACAGGATGAAATTCAAAGAATCATAGAAGAATTAAGGTTGGAAAGAACTTCTTTTCCAATCCCCTGTTCAAGCAGGCTGTCCAGGATCATGCCCAGTGAGCTTTTAAATATCTCCAAGGAAGAAGATTCCACAACCTTTCTAGGCAACCTCTGCCTGTGCTTTATCACACTCACAGTGAAAAAAGTGTTTCCTGATGTTCAGAGGGAACCTCCTATGTAACAGTTTGTGCCCAGTGCTTCTGTCCTGTCACTGGGCACCACCAAGAAGAACCTGATTGCATTCTCTTTGTACCCTATCTTCAGGTATTTATAAACTTTGATGAGATTCCCTGGAGCCTTCTCCAGGCAGAATAATCCCAGTTTCTTCCTAGGAGAGATGTTCCAGTCCCTTAATCATCTCTGTGGCCCTCTGCTGGACTCTCCAGTATATCTATGTCTCTCATGTAGTGAGGACCCCAGAACTGGGTACAGTGCTCCAGATGTGGCCTCATCAGTGCTGAGCAAAGGGGCAGGATCACCCCTCTCCACTTGCTGGCAATGCTTTGCTTAATGCATCCCAGGGTACCATTTGCCTTCTTGGCCACAAAGGCCCGCTGCTGGCTCAGGTTGAACTTGCTGTGCATCAGGACCCCCAAATTCCTTTCTGCCAAGCTGATTTCCAGCTGGGTACCCCCAGCATGTACTGGTGAATGTGCTGGGTTTTTTTGTCCACAGCTCCAGGACTTTGCACTTCTTGTTGAACTTCATGAAGTACCTGTTATCCCATTTCTCCAACCTGTCAAGGTCCCTCTGGATAACACTATTACCCTCTGGTCTGTCAATCACTCCTCTGAGTCTGGTGTTGTCTGCAAACTTGTTGAGGATACACTCTGCCCCATTATCCAGATCATTAATGCAATGTTGAGCAGTATTAATCTCTGGGGTACACTGCTAGTTACTGGTCTCCAAATAAATCATGTCACTGATCATCACCCTCTGGGCCCTACTGTTCAGCCACTTTTCAATCCGCCTCACCAACTGCTTGTCCAACCCACACATCAACATCTTCTCTGTGATGATCTCACAGGAGACAATGTCAAAGGCTTCACCGTAGTCCAGGTAGACAATATCCACTGCCCTCCCCTCATCTACCAGGCCAGTCACTTCATCATGGAAGTCTGTCAAGTTGGTCAAGGGTGACTTCCTCTTGTTAGAGCCATACTGAGCACTCCTGATGATTTCTTTGTCTTTGATGTGCCTGAAGATGGTTTCCAGGATTAGATAATCGAGGTTTCCTTCTTGCCCTTCTTGAAGATGGTGGTGAGGTGTGCTTTTCTCCAGTCCTTAGGCACTTCCCTAGCTGGCGTGATTGATCAAAGCTGATGGAGAATGAGTGACTCACAATGGATCTGCCATCTCCCTCAGCACCTGTGATACATCCCATCAGGGCCAATGGACTTATGTACATGCAGGTTGCTTAAGTATTCCTTGACCTGACCCTCATCCCCCTGGGGTATGTCTTTCTTGCCGATTTGCTTTTCCCAAGTTCCATTTGCTGTTATTATCACCTTATTACCTTTTAGGTGGCTGCAAATTGATTAATAATTAATTTTATAGACTTTTTAGAGCTGAGGCGATGCNGTCTGGTCACAACCGGTCCTTTTGGTACTGAAACTATCGGAAGCAAAGATGTTGGATACTTTGGCCATGCATTGAGTAACAGGCCGATGCTAATTTTTGCCATCCTCGTCCTTGGCACATGCTCTCGGAGCTTCCTCTCGCTGCCTGGTCTGTCTCGTAGGGCAGCTGTGAGGCTCCCATCTGCAGCTGCCCCACCAACAGGCAGAACTTTCACCACTAGTTCTTGCTCGTCCACCATCTCCCAGCCCTT
This sequence comes from Sclerurus mexicanus, assembly GCA_013396755.1. Taxonomy (NCBI): domain Eukaryota; kingdom Metazoa; phylum Chordata; class Aves; order Passeriformes; family Furnariidae; genus Sclerurus; species Sclerurus mexicanus. Next base: position 702,936 of record VWZF01004610.1, on the reverse strand, counting down.
TGCTTCTACGGGAAAGGCCAGGAAAGCAACAGGGGGGGAAAAAAAAAAAAAAAAAAGAACGAC
>VWZF01004610.1:641835-701835 GCA_013396755.1 Sclerurus mexicanus | reverse complement strand
ATGCAAAACTAAGCGTGCTGCAAAATTCATTACAGCCTTGTAATCCCATTAACCTTGTTTTCTCTCTTGCCCTGTCCACATACTGATTTAGATCTATAGTTAGACTGTAAGTTCTTCCACTCTGAGATCAAATCCTGGCAGACTTCAAAGCACAGCACACACTTAGGAGCTGCACAAACTGCTCGAAAGGTACCATGTTTTGCTCTGAGCACAAAGGGGGCTGACACCAAGAACAGCAGCTGTTCAGTTCTGCAAAAGGAACATAGACAAGACACAAACGCGGTCATTGATACATTTTCAGGAAGGGAATAATTATTTAAAACAAAAACCAGTGCTGGAAGACAAATAAATGGCAATAGCCAGCCACTAAAAACATCAACATCAAAATCAGATTTGTAATCAGCACCACAGTGGATTTCTAGAACAGTGCTCTGGCAGGTACACAGCCAAAAATCCATCCAGGCAGCTCCTACACAGATGGGCTCGTTTATTGTAGGCAGGATGTGAGGAGGTGTCTGTTTCCCCCTCCTGATACCTGATGAAAAAGTGTTTGAATGTATCATAAAGTAAGTAGCAAGATCTGAGTCAGAGCACTCTCTCTCCAGAGCTGATTCTGAACTACAAGTGCCATGACTGTGCCTTTCCCAAATGAGAAGCCACAGACTGACAGGACTCAACAGACAGATCTGGACAGGCTGGGATCAATGGGCTGAGGCCAACTGGATGAGGTTCAACAAGGCCAAGTGCCAGGTCCTGCACTTGGGTCACAACAGCCCCCTGCAGCGCTACAGGCTTGGGGCAGAGCGGCTGGAAAGCTGCCCAGCGGAAAAGAACTTGGAGGTGCTGGTTGACAGCTGGCTGAACATGAGCCAGCTGTTTGCTCAGGGGGCCAAGAAGGCAAAGGGCATGCTGGCTTGTAACAGCAACAATGTGGCCAGCAGGACCATGGCAGTGATCATCTCTCCCTGTACTCAGCACTGCTGAGGCCACACCTGGAATACCATGTCTAGTTTTGGGCCCCGCACTATAGGAAAGACACTGAGGTGCTGGAGCATGTCCAGAGAAGGGCAATGATGCTGGTGAAGGGTCTGGAGCACAAGTGTGATGAGGAGCAACTGAAGGAATTGGGGTTTTTTAGCCTGGAGAAAAGGAGGATCAGGGGGGACCTTATTGCTGTCTACAACTACCTGAAAGTAGGGCGGGGATGGCCTCTTCTTGCTGGTAATAAGCAACAGGACAAGAGGAAATGGCCTCAAGATGCACCAGGGGAGATACAGATTAGATATTAGGAAAAATCTCTTCACCAGAAAGGTCATCAAGCACTGGAACAGGCTGCCCAGGGAAGTGGTGGAGTCACTGTCTCTGTGAGTGTTCAAAAAACATGTAGATGTGGCACTTGGAGACATGGTTTAGTGGTGAAGATGGCAGTGCTCAAAGCCAGTAGACTTTCAGAAATTCACCCTAGAACACTGATAAAAATGCCATAATAGAGTGGCTAACTTCTGATTGCTAAACTCTACTTGCTCTCTGCCCACCTAATGTATTTCTGATTGACAGAGAACTACTGCAATGCTTTCTACCCTCTTCATGGCAAGTAAAAAATTGTATTTTAAAACTAGTCTGAATATAAAAAGTCCAGTAGCCACTACATTCCAAACAGTTTCTTTGGTCATGAGGTTTTCATTCAATCTCAGCTGAATTCTCACCTGCACAGGCAAGTGAGAGGCAATAGAACATTTATGGAAACAAACAAATCTGCACGGTATCATCTTTAGTTTAAAAAAGGCAGCCAGGAACATGCAGCACTAACAGATTTATTTTCATACCTACTTTAATCTCAAGTGCTATTTATTTGCTCTTGGAGCTTCTATATATACGTGTACCCACACTGAATCCCACGCAGCTGCAGACCGAGGTGTCCCAAAGTCAGTTTGCAGAGGGGCTGCCAGTGGTGACCAGAGGTCCTTGCTTCTCTCTAGGTGTACCTTCACAGTTTGTGTGCCCCCATAGTCCCCCTCCTCTGCTATTAACCTCATTATAATCCTTACCACCAGGACTTTCTCATCCTCTAGCAGGGTGTCTTCCTCCTGTTGCCCTATGCATTCTGCATCACCAACCACAGGCTTGTGGCTTTACTCACCGCTGGGTCTGTGTCATGTCCTGAGACAGGGGTGAAGGAGCTCCCACTTCACAGCTGCAAGTCACAGCAACCCAGTCAATCCCTGATGGTACCAGCACTTGAAGGCAAGTAGAGGCAAGTAGGGACAAGTAGTCAAGGCTGGGAGAGACACTGCTTTTTAGTGGTTTGCTTATATACATACAGCACTGTTTGGAAAACTACACACAGAAATCCTATCACCTTCCTCAAGCCAAGATGCACCTATTTTATTAATGGATAAATCAAACTCTAATTTTGGTCAGCTTTTCTTTGTTTTAATTAGGGAATTCACAAACAGGCAAACGTTTCACCAGTACACTGGCACTTAACATTCAGAATCTACTGATTTCTTTTCTACTGTAACATTACCAATTACAGTATTTAAAACAAAGAAGAAGCTCAAGTTCTTCACAAACACTTGTATTTCAAGACTGAAACCATTCACTGCCTGAAGTACCAATTTGATAACAATGTATGCACTTGCAGCAGAAATAAGGAGTTCAGGGCCACTGACTGTTTATTAAACACGTTTTGAACCTAGTTCAAACAATCCAAACCATTTAAATCTGTAGCCATGCCTTGTAATAACAATTACATTTAACTGCACCCATCAGAAAAGTAAGACTGAGGACTTAATGTTTCAAACTTGGAATCTAAAGGAAAAAAATGCAAAACACCTCCAAAAACAGCTGATATAAAGACTTGCTGATAAAATCTTTGTTACTTATGAGAATTAGAAAATCATACAGCTAATCTAACTTAGCATATAATACCCTCAGCTCTGTGTCTGTGCATTTAAAATACTCCCATCTAGCAAAACCAAAGCTATACAAATCCAGAAACACCAAGGTGTGAATCCCCCTGCTTACTCACTGCTATCGTGCTATATTTTCCTACTACTTTCTTCCTATTGACCTTGCCTCTCCTTGGCACTCTCATATATGGATGGAGTGCACTGCTTGAGTTGTGACAAAGTCCTACTGACAACAGCAATAGGCATTAACTTGCAGTTAAATTAATTCTTTGAAATCTCTGTTTTATTAATGATTTTGCAGCTAAGAACAACTAAAAGGTACATCTGATATTCTTTTTTAGAGACTCAAAGTCTGGACCAAATTGTACTGATTTTATTTAAAAAATACCCTGGCCTGGAAGAATATTCTGCCAAATTACATTCACAGTTATCCAGGATGAAATCTCAGTAGGTGCTGTAACTTTAAATAGGAATATTTCTATCATGTATCCATTGTTCCTTGGATCAAAGGGGTGTTTACATGAGCATGAGCTTGTAGAACAGTAATTCTGTTGAATGTCAGCCTAACAGAATGCTAGCCTCGAGTTTAGAATGTTACTCGAAATGATCTTCCTATCAAAGGATGCAAAATTGCCTGATTACAGAAGGTACTTTAATTCTTTTTTCAATGACAGACAAAGTAACTTCAGGAGTTGAATGATCCTGTAAAATAAATCACTAGTACATAAATAATATTTCTTACACCACTGCATCATCAATACTAAAGTTTATTATTTCTCAGACTCATTAGGGTATGGATGTTTTCCATATTAAAAGCAGCAAAAATTAAGACCCAATTAAAAAACATCATCATATTTGACAGCTAAAATAACTGTTCCTCAGAAAAATAAAATTCATTAAAACCTGATTTGCTTGTTACAATAAAATTTTAATAAAAAAACCCAACCTCAAATGTAAATTGTTCAAGTTCAGCCAGTGTGCAATTAAACTAGTTAGAAAATATAACTTAGTAGTGCTTTGTTTCAAAATATACATAATACTGAAAACACACTTAAAACCAAGAAACCGAGTTTCAAACCAAGTTTACCAAGTTTCAAACAGAGTTTCATCAAAATGAGGTAAGTCTATGTCACCTGCCATCGAGCTTGGTGCTGAAATGGAGAAGAGGTCTTCAAGGATATCTTCCCCTGTAGGACTTTCAAAAGCAAGTTTTTTCCCACTGGGTTTGTTTATTGCATCAAGTTCCGAATTAGTGTCCTTTACAGGACTGTAGTAATTGTGGTCCTCACTTGTCATTGCTGCATGTGGCACATTGCTCTTCTCATCAGACACTGTCGCTGCAATGCTGCTATCCACCATTTCCATATACATACATTCATCTTCACTTTTTGGAGTCTCTAAGGAAGCAATAGTTGAAGTAGGGGAGAGTAACTCTGCCAGTATTTCATCAGTGTTACTATGGCTAGTGCACCCTGACACAGAGTTTGCATTAAATTCAGACTCATTATTTGTGACATCCATCTGATACTGCAGTTCCCTTAAAAAGCTCTGCAATAATTCACTGTCATTTTGAGACTCAGTCTGTGATGAGGTGCTTACATCTGCACTCACAGACTTTTCCTTTTTCATCTGTTCCACTGCTAGTCTATCCAGTGAAGCCAACTTCTTCTTTTTAGCATTCAGTTTTTTTAACAGTTTCAGGCGAAGTTTTTTTGTTTTGTCACTGTCTGACTCCTCTGTCTTCCCGGAGTCATAGCCAGGTGAACGGAACTGAGTCACTTTACCTGAGGTACCCAACATACTTCCTGACTTATTCCAAGTTGGACCTACACCAGTGGTATGACTTGCTGTTGAAAGACGAGTGCTTTGAGAAAATCCTTTGAAATTTGACAGGGGATGACTATTATTATTATGAGGAGCCAGTGACTTTGGGGTCTCAGTTGTTTTGTTTGTACCTCTGCTTTGAAATCCACCAAAGTTACTTGCGCCCTTAACTGGCAGCCGCACTTCACTTACTTTATCAATTGAGGGAGTTTTGCAACTTCTCTCATTCTTGAGAGCTGAGGCACTTGAAGGCATAAAGGAAGTATTCTTGCTTAATAATTTCTTTACCCAGCTTCCTACAAATCCTCTTTTTTGGTCTTTGTGTGAAGGCTGAACAGAATTATTGGCAGCGGCAGAATTGTCAGCTTGAGAATTAACCACAGTTTTGCGTGCATATTTCAAGTCAGGTGATTTTTTTATAGTATTCTCTACTGCTGACAACTTCTTGTTTAGCTGTATTTCTGAATTTAATCCATGTTCTCTGTTAGCTAAATGAGTTCTGTCGTCTGTTCTTCGAGCAAGCGATGAGTCAGGTTCATGTTTTTGGGGAACAGGAGGAGTAATATTTCCTTGGTTCAACTCTTCTAGAGGTAAGCAAGTGTTGGAATTTTCATAAAATGAAATGCATTTATTGTTCATAGCTAGACTAGCTCCAGCAAAGTCTCCTGTATATGGAGTGTTAAGTGAAAAAGCTGGTTCCTGCTGTTGTGGTGTGCCCATTTCAACAAAGTTACTTCCCACCATCTGCACGTTTGGCAGTGATTTATCTCCTGAGTCAACTTGAACTTCTTCAAGCATCAGCGTTACAAGATCATCATGTGCCAGATCTTCTAAACCATGATGAACAATGCTTTCATTCTCAACTACTCTCTGTTGTTTCTCCTCTGGAGTTCTCACAGAATCCTCTTTGTGGTGCTCTGCAGGTGTTTTGCCTACAGTGTTATCAAAACCACAGTGTAACACTGTGGAATTTGACTGTACGTTATTAAGAGGAAAATCTTCAATATTTTTACTCTGAAACTGTGAATTCAGTTCTTCTGGAAATTGGGATGTTTTCTTTTCCCAGATAACAATATGCATCTCTGAAGGAGGAACTTCAAATCTTTTATGTCTCTTGCAATATGGCCCCTTTAAATCATCACATTCAAGCCAAGTTCCTGAAAAATAAATAGCAACCAGGGCAAAGACTCAGAGACTTTTAAAGGTGAAGTCACTATCCTCACACTTGCTAAGTACTTTTATTAACCCATTCCCCTGACAAGCAGAAAATAGAGGGTTTTTTTCTACAGAGAAAACTGTGAGACTTCCACTGTAAAAAGATCAAACAGAAGCAAAACTTGCAGCAATATTATTACAGGTCAGAGTAGGTCAACCATAAAACAAAGCTAAGAGTTTTTTGGCTGAGACATCTTGTCTGAAAATACCCTCACAGGTTTGAGGTAAGAACCACCTCTCAAATTAAGTTCCCCTGTAGACCCTTCCTGGGTGGGAAGCAAGGGGGTTTAAAAGAAAATGGTCTCTTTAATACTCATCATCTGCAAATTGTTCATAGACCATGAACAAATATTTTACAGCTTTAAGAATTTAAAAATAGTTATATATGATGCACAGGAGTTTCTTAACTAGGCACTTCACAGCTGCTTCCTCTTCTATTTCTTAAACTGTGAGTGTCAAGAGGATGGACCCAGGCTTTCCTCAGTGGTGCCCATCAATAGGACAAGAGGCACTAGGCAGAAAGCGATACACTGGAAATTCCACCTGAGTATAAGAAAGAACTTCTTCACTGTGAGGATGATCGAGCACTGGAACAGACTGATCAGAGAGGTTGTGGAGTCTCCCTCACCAGAGATATTCAAGAACCTCACTGGGGATATCCAAGAACCATCTGGATGCAATCCTGTACCATGTGCTCTAGGATGGCCCTGCTTGAGCAGGGAGATTAGACCAGATAACCCACTGTGGCACCTTCCAACCTTACCCGTTCTGTGATTCTTACCATCAGGATTCAAGGACCAGGTTATGAAGTGCTTCTTATCTGTCTGATACTGAACAACTGATGTTATTTGGTAAGTGTCTTCCTCAAACTGAAACGAGTATTTCTTCAGGTTGTTATGTGGCAAGCCTTCCACAAAATGTAACATTAATATTGAGGGTAATCTGACAAAGAAACAATAAAGAACCAGTTTATTACAATAAAACAGAGGCAAAAATTCCTGATCAAAAAGTAAGGCATCTCTAAGAGCATGTGGTTCTGCCCTTACTATTCTACTTCCCCACAGGACTCTTCAGAGACTGCACAGCAGTCAAGGGAAAAGAATATCCCAATGATGCCATTTTGCTATAGATTAGGGGGAAAAAACAACACCAAATAGGGGATTTGAGGAGTGAGGAAAAGAACTGTGTCATAACCACAGCAGGAAACGATACTGTTCCCAAGTCAAAGTAGTAAACAAATGATCAAACAACAGTTTTATCCACCAGTGGCAGGTGCTGTGGAAAGGCTGACACTGGATATCATTTGTCTATATTTGCTGCTTGATACTAAGTACTTATGACCTGGATCAAACACATGCGCTGGTCAGCATGTCAAACACTGTTCTATGTTTCATGTTTATTAAACACTATTTGCCATTTCAGCATTTAAAAATTATCTAAAATATTAAAAAGTATTTACCAGATTTTAAAGTTTAGAATCTCTGAAAACCCAAAATAACAGTTTGGTTTTGAAAGTCATATGTTCAATAAATGAAGTTTCAGAATTTTATGTATTCTATTTTCAAGTTCATATATTCAAACTTACTTTTCCAAAATCATCTGTCGTCTTTGAGATCTATCACCACAGTTATTACATGGTCCAATATGAACAGCATTAAGTGGATGCCAATCAGGGATTATATTTGTGAATGTTGTTAGTGTTTTCTTAAATCTGGACATTAAAAAAGAAAAAAAAACAAAAAAGAAAAACAGAGTAAGTTGAGGTGTTGATCAGAAAATAATAAATACATTCTTTACCAGGGGAAAAAAGTTCTAAAAACATTATGGCAAAGCCAGATTCTACTCATGTCCATGCCGTTTGTGTGAAATTCACTGTGACTGCACTACATCCAAGTTAGCACTGAATTCAATTCTACCAAACAGTATCAGTCACAATTTGTTTTCAGCAGCTCTGTGGCCTTCAGTTTCACATTATTTGATTATTTGCTCTTTCTCCCTTTTTATGTTATCTCTGTTTCCTTCCCAGCATAAGACAGGATCCCCATAATTTACTAGCTAATACAGAATCTCAAGAAGAGAGGAAAGTGGTAACAAATTACCTCAGAATCCATGTTATACAGAGTCTACTTTTCAAAAAAACAGTACACTCACAACAGAGATTACACAGAGATTATATCATACTAAAATACAGTGTACAGGATATTACAGTGAAGTGACATTGTTCATTCATTAGCCACAGAAAGGATTTCCTTTATATTCAATCTAATCTAATTTTTCAACTTTTTCAAAAGCACAGTATGTAACCAAGGCTATTGAACACATCCTATTAACGAGGGCTACGTTAACTGTCAGAGTAACAAATAGTATTAATCTCATTTCACTTGGGGATCTAGAATTTTACTGTATAAACCTAAGATAGTGGAAAGAAACAGATGTTTTCCAAATAAAGTGAGCAGTCTTCCGAAAATGTCCCTCTTTTTTTACTGACTCTAAAAGGAGGCTGAATTACTAGCTTGTACCTGCAGCTACTAAAGCAATTTGCAAGAAATTACTCCCTTGTAATACGACTTTAAAATAGATGTTATGTTAGAGGATCTCTGATACTTTGTAATCCAAATGAGTATTACAGGTATTCTTCAACAGCAAAAGCTTATTTCTTTCTTAATTAATTGACAACACAGTTTCTTAAGGCACATAACAGCGGTAACCTATTTGCAAATGCTAACTTAAAAAGGCAGATCACATAGAACTTCACCAACAAGATTAAATTTAAGCTGTATAAACCCTGGAAAGCTGAAGAAAGCCAACTATCATATATGGATTTTAAAAGGTAAGGTAGAACAGCTACCTAGAAACTACTGAAATAAAAAGTCTCACCGGTTCTGGTATTTGTAGCCACAACATACACATTCAAACTTCCATGAAAATGAATGCAAGAATAGTTTCTCAGCTTGTTGATCCAGCTGTAAGAGTAGATGGAGTGCAAACACTGGATTCTCCATATTACCTTCAAAGATGGGGCAGAAAAAACAGTCACTGAATATCTGAAATCACCTTTCAGTACTTCAAAAAGAAGAACATAAGCTTATTGCTAGGATTTAAATTTCAGTTACCATTTCAAGGCTGTATTTCTAATCCTCACAGCAAAGGGACTGATCTATGTTATTAGGTTGTTATCAATGATATTTCATGATTACAAAGATGAGAATATGCTCTCTAAAAAGTCAAAACAGGCAAGCGACAAACCAGCTGATCATATATAAAGTATGCATATGTCGCCAATACATGCAAATGTATTTCCAAACTGTCCTGCACGCAAATATACACACACACTTTTATGTACTGACATAAAGGGCTTTACATGTAGGGTTTCCTGAAAGTAAATACTGAGGTGCTGCACGAAGTACTTACCCAATTCACACCTAAGCCGAGGCTGAAGCTGTGTAAACATTTCGTTTCTGATTTCACTGAGATGAGATTCTGCTTTTGGAAGAACATCTAAAGAAAAAAAAATATATTTGTCTTCAGGTATTCAAGTGTAATCTTCCCACCTTTCCACACACCTATGTAACCCCTAACATGCACTCTTTCTCTGCAAGCTGATACCTTTTACATTGACCCATATTGCCGAAACTTGGTAAAACAGGCAATCTTTGGTATTGATTTGAAAATTAGAGAACTTACACAAGTTACTCACATTTTACTGCAGTGTGCTAACTAAAAACTACTTGCTCTGACTTAAATTATGGCTAAGAGTGTGCACCAACAGATAGCAATAATTTTTAAGGATAGTGACCACACATTACAAATCCTCCATATTCAGAGCAAACTTTAAAGCCTAAACATTAGGATCAAAGGCACAAAAATTTGCTTCTATGCTTTCTAATGTTATACAATTCAAAATAAAGTATTTAAATGTATTGTTTCAGATTAAATACTAGCTTCCTATGTGAGCCTTTAAAATAGTAAAAATAATTATAAATTTAAAAATAATTTTTTACTTTATGTATCTTACTATGTATTTCAATTTTGCAAGTTATGTTGTTTTAACACACACTCTTTAACCACAAGAACATAACTTCTACTATACAATCATGATCGTAACCTGAAGAAATGAAAGGAAGTATTTACAACAGCTGTTGAAACTGTTTATTACATATAAACTCTATGCATAGAAAAAAGGGAAGTTTTTGCAGCTATATTGCTTGTGATTGCTTTTAAAACAGCTGTATGAAAGAGATGTTGAAAAATTAAACAGAAGGGCAGAATAAATTCTGCATCTCTCCTCCACAACAATACTCTTCATCCAATCCCCTCTCCACTGTTACCCGAATAAAGTTTTGCAGCAATTCCTGGAAATGAAAAGGTTAAGCTCTCTCAAACAACACTATATTCCAACACTTAACATCCCCATTTAAGGGTTATTGCACACCAGAGCTCCTTTGCAACCACAGCCCAGAAAAAAGAAAAACATCTCGGACAGGTTCTGTGATGGTAGAGGCCTTCCCAGTAACAGCTGAAAAACTAAACTGATTTTCTGGCAAGCAGAGTATAAGAACTACTTCAGAATACTTTGTTGGGTTTTTTTTCCCCAAACTCCTTTTAATACACCTATAAGTTTTCCCAGGAAAGCCATGACATTCTTTAAGTTACCTAAGGCTGCTCTGGGACTATAGCCTGTATATTCACACATATTCCAATGGGATGTCTACTGAAATTCATAACAAGTATTGCCTAACCAGACAGCTCTTTAAATTCTCTAACAGATGATGTCTTAGAAGTTTAGACCCATGACACAAATGGTCCAGTTCAAGTGGATGGAAAAAACCATGACCTTAGTTTAAGAGTCTTAAACTGAACCCACAGAACAGAAAATGGTTGATGGCCACACCAGCAGATTATAGTGTCACATAGTCTGTCCTTTGAGTCCCAGCTGTGCTGCTTGAAAGGTTGCCCTAAGATGCCCTTCACGGCCTCTGTGCTCAGAGGTTACAGTCCTCAAACCTGTTAAGGGTTAGTGAGTACTCACCAGCCCTTCCTAGACCATATGAACCAGGTTAATGTGTTTGAGTACTTTCAACTGAAACAGGTTAGGAAGCACTGTCACCTACAGTGCAGCTTGCAGACCCCAGGGGAAGCATTCCTTCAATGAGCACAGCTGCAGCCAGGAGAGAACATATGTGCCCAGCTTTACTGTTTGTGGTGTGACAAGGCAACTGCCCATTTAAACAAGGATATAAACCACAACAGAAATTATTTTGAAGATTAAGATTAGAACAGTATCCTAACATATTAACCAACAGGATGGAGAGAAAAAAATTAAGGCTCATTTACATAAATAATTCACAGAATCTTTATGTGGGATGCGACAAAAAAATTCAAGAGATGCTTAGTGTTTAATGTCTTCAGAGAATGCATACTGCCCCCAAAGAAAAACAATTTCAGAGATTACCAGGATTCTGCTATGTAAAGCACACTACTCTGTAAATGAATTGTAACTCATTCTTTTGCGAATAGAACAGAGGCATATTTAAGTGCACTGTACTAAAATCTACATATTCGTGACCAGAAGAAACTGCAGGTGAACTTACCTTTTACTTTACTCCTTTTACAGGTATTCAGAAGCGTAGTTGCTTGATTATATTTTGTTAGGAGTTTCTGGAGTAAACAGTTACCATCGTCATATTCTTCTGCTAGAGCAGGTTTTAATGTTTGTAAGTGTACCAGTGCAGACAAAATGCAATCTAACCAACAAAGATTATGTATGTTTCTCCACTGAAGACACAAATCTGTGTTATTAGTGAAACCTTTATCCTTTTTCAGCGAGATTTCAGATGTTGTTGATAAAAGTTCAGAATTTGGCAAGAGTTGCGTTCTGGGACTAGAAGTCTTAGGTGGACTTTCTTGATAGTTGTTGGTCTTGGTGGTTGTTTCAAAATCCACCTTCTCCATGCAGGACTCCACATTGTTACTAGGTTTCTGCTGGTCATTTTGTAATACATCATGTAGGTTTGACTTGGGAATACATAAGCTATTCTGATAGCATTTCACAACAGGGTGTGTATTAATAGTGTGCTCAGCATTTACCACATTATTAGTTCTTGCTTTTTTTGGATCTGATTCAACAGGAGAAAAGTCACTGGCATCACACAATTTTCTTTTCTTATGAGTAGATGGAACTTGATGATTTTCTGAACCAACAGAAGTAATTATACTGTTTAATGGTTTATAACCAAGTGGGTAGATACACTAAAGGAAAGAAAGAAAGTTACAGTGAAATCTACAAAGCAATTTCAGGTGAACAAGAGCTAAAAATAAGTACAAAATATAATGTTAAAATGGAACGTAGAATCATAGAATGGTTTGGGTTTGAAGGGACCCTACAGATCATCTAGTTCCAACCCCCCTGCCATGGACACCTTTCACTAGACCAGGTTGCTCAGAGGTCCATCCAACCTGGCCTTACAGACTTCTATAAAGTAATATTGTAATTAAATCAATACATAAATTCAACATATGTATGACAGGAAGAGTGTTTTACCCAACCATCAGCAATTGTGAAGTAAACGTATCAGTACTGATAATTCAACACTACTTTTCCAGTAAATTCTTTCAACCTCTTAAAAACAACCTAATTTTGCTAAGGAAAGGCCTCATCTTATTCTGCTAAATCCATTCCTTTAGGGTACAGATTTAGCATTATTATCTCATGCCTGAGAAACTACTGGTGTCCAAACTGGCAGGGGTATCTCTCAGGCTATCCCAGCGCCTTAGATCAGGCACTGGTAAGGTCTTACATACATATATTCTGCAACAAGTTGCTATTACCAATCTCCAGAACTATACTATAATTAGCTAAAAGCAGGAAGGGATGGGAAAAGCATCTCAGAGATCTCTAATCTAGTCTCTACTAATTTAAGGGCACAAGTCCACTTGGGATTGCTATACCCTCCCCACATACATGGGGCAGTGAAGGGAGATGCAGCAAAATCCTAACTCAAATATTAAGCAGCATAGAAATCCAGCTAGGTTAAACATAAAAAGGAAAAAAAAATAAAAGAAAAACATTGTAATTATAAACCTATTTGCAATATCCAGACTTAGAGAAGGGAAAATGGGAAACATCTGCAAGAATCATGCCTTAGTTACATGGATCATCAAATTTGCTGACTCATACAAAGATTTATTTAGTACCACTTTAAATCCCTTGTTAAATAAGCAAAACTCTCCTTTATTCAGTTTAATTTACTATTTTTAATTCTTTTAACTCTCCTTTATTCAGTTTAATTTACTATTTTTAATTCTTTTAAGTACCTATGCCTAAACACTGTACACAGGTTAATTATGGGGCTTTTTCTATATACAAGCAAATATCTCCAGCATACAGACTCAAAGGGGTCCTATTTCAACAGCGTGCTTACTACCAACATAATTATGAACTTATAGAGATGCAACTGCTGAAAGTGAAGGCCTCTGCACTGCCAAATAGAACTGTTTATTAGTGTAATACCTGAGGATTTTCACAAAGAAGAATGGACTCTTGAAAATTAATGCGGTAAGTCCGTAAAGCTTGGATCTGACCCTTCTCTTTGCAGACTGGACAAAACTCGTGTGCAGCTGTTTCCACAGGACTGCAGTTCTAAAATAAAGATAAACCAACAAAGATAAACCAGCATAAATTTATGCATTTTGTGTATTATCCAAAGGTAAAAAATACATATTGAGATATAAAACCAATGTGCGACTTCTAAATATAATACAATACAATACAATATAAAATAGTAAACTACATTGGTTTCTTTTTTAATATTTATACATTTGTATGGTAGTATGTTCTAAATAAATTTATATTTTTATTTAAATATTAAGGTATCTTTAACAACACAATTATACACATTTTATTCTACTTGAACTAAACCAGGAAACACAAGCTCAGATCTTTTTAAGGCAAATCAAGTTTCACAGGAATGCAAACAATTGTAAAAATAGTGCCTGTAAAAAAATCATAGGCACAGATTTACTCAGAATAATCTTTCGCCATTGTTATAGATTTCCGTGGAAAATAATTTTGAGAATTTTTTTTGGAAAATTAAGACCAATTAAAAATCTCTCAAAACAGAGAAAATGATGAACTTTGCACATATGTAAAACAAGTTTCAACTGACTTTTCCCAAATACCCCACCATGTGGAGTGTCGATTTCCCTATACCAGTCCCTTCTCCAATCACTTGCAAACCATTTGTAGTCTTCTGGGTATCCATCATTCTGAGCCACTGGCTAACTTATGTCACTTGTAACAATGTCATGATCACTAAGGGTTTTTCAAAGACTCCTGAAAAATAAGAAGTAAATAAAACAATTAAAGAAAAATTAGGCTGAAATTTGGGAAAAAAAACCACCAACATTAATGCAGCTTGTATAATTTGTGGAAATTAATTCAGAAGAGCATTTCCTTAGCGGAAAACACTTTTTTCTAGCACAGATTATGAACTCAAAACTTTAAATTGTCACATAATTGATTTAAAAGCTTTAAGTCCTGAATTTCCAAGCTTATCTGTTCTTTGCACTACAAGGTTTCACACTATTTTCTAAGTGCAGAAATGTAGATATCTTGTACTTTGCAGGAATGTAGAAGCCTTGCTGGGCATCTTAGCTTACTGCATCTAACCCTCAGAAAGAAGGAACTTTAAAAACAGCCACAATAAGATCCCGCGGGGTTATAGGTGGGTGCCTAGGAACATTAAAAAAACAACCAACCAAAAAAACCCCACTGCTGCATCTTTCAAAACAAGGGAATTTATTGCCTAATAAACTATTAGAGGTTTATCCTGCAAACATAACAGTTTTTAACTACAGAAGGGCATCCTGCTGCTACTGCCATTTTTTAAAATTTCTCCTAATGTTAATTTAACAACACTACACTCTTCCCAGCAAACTAAGGCTCTTCCACAGTTATCATGGCTATGTAACTCCATTGCATATCTTACAAGTGACACTGAACATTCTACTTCAAATGACTCCCAAATTCAGTGCCAAAATTTTCCTTTCTCACATATCACACATACACAGAGACACAGTTGTGCAGCACCGTTTCAGTACGACCCAGGTGCACATCAGAAGGCAGCTCCTTAAGTCCATTCCTTCACTGGCACTGGGGTTAACTACACCTTGAATTAGCCAGCAAAACAGGGCCTTAGAACTACAGGGACCCAATTCTGCTCCTGCTGACTTCCAGCGGAACTAGCTAGAATAAATACATATCTCTTCAAGATATATGAGGAAGTTGAATTGCAAAGTCATCAATCAATTTTTTCTTTGGCCACAACTGTCCCCTTTTCATTACTTCCACTGAAAAGCATCCTCTCCCACATCATGATGTCCTTTCATACAGTACAGCATCAACTCAGATCTAGTTCCTTCCAAAGGGAGAAATTTCTCAAGGCATTCTTGGACATGAGTGCTAATATCAGTTCAACATAGACCTATTTATAATATTTGGCAAGGAAAGACCCTACAGAACTGGACAGAATGCTAAAAACCAGCAGAGCATGAATTAAAAAAAAAAGCACAGTAGAAAAACGCAACCACTCATTTCAAATCACACCCCAATGGCAACTTAAGGCTGGGTCAAAATGACATGATGGTGTGTCCAACTGACACTTTCAATGTCTTCAGCAGCACTTTTCAGAATTAACAGGCTGCAGCACGTAGAGACAGTAATAAAAGGCAAGAGCATAAAAATATCAACACACATGCCTCAGAGCACATTTAGTTTTCAAAGTAACATGAGAAGGTGCGCAAGAAACAGCACAGTTCTGGGCTCACACAAGGTGAAAACTATTGAATTAGCTAGAAGTATGCAAGCCTGTTGGATCATAAAGGAAAAGCAAGCACTCCCAATTTTTCACACAGCTGCAACAGCACTATCACACTGCAACTCAACTCTGTTATCATGTATGTAGTCTAGTCAGGAAGTTGATTTTTTTAATACAATTACAAGTTGTACAGACATCAACCTACGTCAGACAACACTCTAAAACACATAACTTTACTCTTCAAGGGACTTCCAGTAAATTCCTTGGCCTGAAACAGTCTCAGCTCTCCAAGTAAATAAAAAACATAGCTCACATGACAGGAATTATGAGAAATTTCTCACCACATAAATACACAGTCAAAAGATTAGCAATACTAACAACCTGCAGGTTATTCCTTCTTATTCCTTTGCAAGTACCTGTTTTCCCTGTAACCCCTCTCAAAACGAAAGCAAGCTGTTTTTTATTTGGTTATGTTCAGTCTCTGTTACTTCTGCTCTTCTTTTTAAATACAGTTCTGAGATGTACAACACCTCCACCAGCTATAATCATCCAGCAATACAGTACTGGAGTAAAGACTTTTATTCCTCTTATGAATATAGTAACAGGGCTTTTTAAACAATTATCCCTTTAGTTAAAAGATACAAACAAAAAGCAAATAAAATGGGTCTGCCAGTACTAGATATGCAGAGTGGTACCCAGTAGTCTGCCTGGACTTTTCCAAAAGTTTGTAACATTGCAGGAAGTTATTGGTGATCTTTGCACCACGTACAAAAATTTGGCATCAGATCAACAGCTGCCAGGAAAAACAGCCAAGTAAAAGACTGCTGCACCAAATACTGATCCACCCCACTGCAGCCATGTGCAATAACTGCATTACAGACGGGAAAGCACACAGGAATGCATTTTCAAACTTACTGGGTCATGTTCTAAACCATTTATGCTGCTTTCCTTCTTTTAGTCTGAATATTGAAAAATGCAATTTGAAATATGCTTTAGGTGTGGCATAACTATGTAGTTATAAGTATGCTATGGTTATGCTTTCTTGAGATGAGTTGGTCTAACAGTTCACTGCAGAACAGGGAGGGGGGAGTCTCCTCTTTTTTTCTCACCCCACGCCTTCTCTGACAGCTCACATCCTCATCAGACTTTCCACAAGCCAACTGAACTCACAGGAAAGCAGAACACTCAAGAAAGCATTAGTTTTTCTCCTACTCCAGTAAGTTAAATTGGCCTATGAAAACTCCATTGACCTACAAAACTGATAGGACAGAAGAGAGAAAACAAGGACAAGGTGAAGGAGAGAGATATGTGTTTGATGGATGAACTGTTAGAGGGCTAAGCAATTGGCTGGATGGCCACATCTGAAAAGCTGCAGCCCTGTGTACCAAGCAGAAACCAGTAATGAGTGGTGTCCCAGTACTATTTAATGTCTCCAGCAATGAAACACAGAGGGATCAGGTGCTCCCTCAGTGAGTCTGCGCATGACACCAAGCCGAGTGGTGCAAGATGGACTTGAGGGGAGATGACATTCAGAGGGACCTTAAAACAACTCTCTCTACATCACAGACTGTACGTGCTGAGCAGAATTGCAAATCTCCATGGTTGGGAAGCTTCCTGAAAGAAGCCTAACACAGACTAAGGAAATAAAGATAAAACTGATGAAGCTTCAAAAGAAAGTAGTGTGCAAGTTTACAAACTCCTAAAAGTTTCTTCTACACTCCGACTCGTCTCAAACATCCTCATACTAAATGCTTTTATGAGTGTATGAGAAGGGACAGGGGCTACACGTTTTGCTGACAAATCATTCCGTTTCTCTGGGGAAAAAACGCTATTGGCTAAATACGGCTTAAACTGATGGCGTTTATTGTGGCTGCAGCTAAGGGGTGCGAGATTTCGGGAAGAGACTTGGTGCAGGCAGAGCCTGAACCTCTGCCCCACGGCAATGGGACTGAGGGGCTGAGGGATGGAGGGATGGANACCTGCTCGCCGTGCCCGCCACAGCAGCGGCCGGGCCGGAGGGAGAGGGGTAGAGAGGGGCGGCCCCGCACGGAGCACGGCCCTCATCACGAACCCGCCGCTCGCCTCAAGTGGCGCCCAGGGCGTGGTGTAACCTTGCCCGGGGTGCTGGGGTATTTCTGGGGTATTTGTTTTTTTTCTCCTTGCCGTTCCGCCCGAGCCCCCGGTGTGGGCGCGCCGGTCCTGGCGCCGCGGGGATGCGCGGCTGGTCTGGGCCCGGAGCTCGCCTCGGAGGGGTCGGGCCCCGCAGCTCGGGNTCAAAAGAAAGTAGTGTGCAAGTTTACAAACTCCTAAAAGTTTCTTCTACACTCCGACTCGTCTCAAACATCCTCATACTAAATGCTTTTATGAGTGTATGAGAAGGGACAGGGGCTACACGTTTTGCTGACAAATCATTCCGTTTCTCTGGGGAAAAAACGCTATTGGCTAAATACGGCTTAAACTGATGGCGTTTATTGTGGCTGCAGCTAAGGGGTGCGAGATTTCGGGAAGAGACTTGGTGCAGGCAGAGCCTGAACCTCTGCCCCACGGCAATGGGACTGAGGGGCTGAGGGATGGAGGGATGGATGGAGGGAGGGATGGATGGAGGGATGGAGGGATGTCAGCTGGGCGGGCCCAATGCGCGGACTCCTGCCCTTCCTTCCACACCAAAACGTGCTCGGGTCTGTCGGATAAACCTGTGCTTAAACTGCCCCCCGAGTTCTCAATCCCCACGCGGAGCGGCCCACACGCCACGGAAGGGCTGCGGCCGAGGGAGGCGCTTGCAGAGTTACCCCCCGGGCCGGGCCGCGCCGAGCGCCCCTGAACCACCGCGGCAGCTCCTGACCTGAAATACTCNGGCCCCGCAGCTCGGGGGGGTGTGGGGCTCTCGGCCAGCATTTTTGTTGGGTTTTTTTTTGTTTGTTTGTTTTTTTGCAGCAGCCGCGGGCTGCAGCGGGTGGCGCTTGACTGGGTGGACCCGCGCTGGCCCCTTTTCCTCGGGCGAGAGCGGCGAGGAGCCCGGGCAGGCTCGGCGCTTAGGTCAGTGCATTCGATATGTATTTCATCTCTTCCTCCAGTGGCTCTGTTTAACTCTTAAAACTATACAAATAATGCAATCCACCGAATAGCGTTGTTTAGTAGTTTCATTGGGTAGTTGTATGCGCGCAGTAATTTTTCTCACGGTGTTTCAGGACTCTCAGAGTATTGTGGATTTAGCCCGAGTAATACTTGCTTATGGTTTAGTTTCTTATCATTTTACTGTAATTTTTTAGTTTTCCCGGAGGTGTCTAGAGTCCATTGGTAAATTAACTTACATTTGGGAACAGACTTTTCAGCAAGGTCTGTGGCAGTAGCACAAGGTTTTAAGCTAAAACCGGGTGAATACAAACTACATATAAAGGAAGAAATACTTTGCAGTGAGGGTGGTGAAACACTGGCACAGGTTGCCCAGAGAGGTGGCTGATGCCCTGTCCCTGGAAACATTAAAGGTCATTTTGGTCAGGGCTCTGAGCAATCTGACCTCTCGTTGAACTTGTCCCTGTTCATTGAAGGAGGGTTGGACTAGGTGACCTTTGAAGGTCCCTTCCAACCCAAACTATTCTATGATTTCAGTTATTTTCTGTGTAGCGTTAAGTACCACGGTAGGATTTACTGCTATAGTTTCTTTTTCCTTCCTGATATTCAAGTTGAATAAAGGAAAGCTTGTGCCAAAGAAAAAATCCAGACCTGAGTTTTTCCATATGCTTGAGGAATAGAATTTGCGTGTCAGCAAAGAAAAGAAACTGACGTTTTTCATCTCATGATACAATAGAACTTCAGTTGTCCTGAACAAAACAGTCCTGAACTAATAATTGCTACATGATGCCAACTCCACGGTCAGGAGGAATTCATTTGGGTGTTCCAGATGTGGACTGGTAATGACTTTGGGATCTAGTTAGTCAGTCTGCTGTGCACTTAAATGCAGCTTTCTCTGGCATGTTGTGTCAACTTGACTAGATTTGGTTTAGATTTAACTAACAATGTATGAGCACATGGCTTATTTCTCATTTCATTGATTTCTGCTTTACCTTCTGAAACTGTTTTTCTTTAACATAGAGTAGAGGGCTTTTAATATACAGTTTTTGAAACTGCTTTGAAACTTCTTTGATTCAGGAAAGTGAATGAACATACATATCTGATTTAACTTTCTGAATCAGGGTATCGTCCTCTTGTTGCACTCTGTTCAAGAATAATTTCCCGACTTTACATTGACAGTGAAGACTCAGAGCCCCTCCCAACAAGAAATCTGAAATGAGTTTAATGAGCTTAATTTGTTTAAGGCTTGACACAAGAAACCATTATCTGGAACATACTTATGAATGTTGGGGAAATAATATTCAGGGCATATATTTAGAAAATTGTACTCAAGCTGAGAACATATGCTATTAGTGTGTGTCTTCTAAAAATATTTTCACATGCAAATTACACACCCGTTGGCTGTTTACTTCTAACCAGATTGTTGCTGCGTGATGGTCCCTGAGAAACTGAATATGGAGTGGGAGGTACCAGCTGAAAACTTTTGCTCTCAAGGTTTTGTTTCTTCAGTTTTACGTTTGCTTGACTTTCCTTCTTCTTTTTCCAAAAACTAACATAAGGACACTAACATTTAAACTTGCAAAGTGCCATTTTGGAAATGTAAGAATAATACAGTAACTGATTGTTTGTATATCTCTTTTCCCCTGTTTAATGCTTAAATATGTTATTGATACTCTGTTGTCAAATATGGACCACAATAAAGTTTAGTCATCGTCATCTCACTTTGATAATTTCTGTCTCTATGAGGTCAAGGTGACCGTGATTGTAAATTTTCTTGCATTTCATAACTGTTTTTAAGCCCACAAGCTACTAAATATTACTGATTTTAATGTGTACATGTAATATCCTTTGGCTATTACATCGCAGTATTTTAACCAAAGGGAGGGAGATCTTTTTTGAGACAGAGATTATAAAATCTGTAGCTAAAATAAGAGGCTAGGTTCTGTTTTTGTCCGCTTATATCTGTTTAAACCCTTTTTTTTTTTTCTGCAGTAGAAACCTCTTATGTTTTTATGACTCTTTTCCCCTGTACGGTTGAAAATAAGTGCTACATTTTTTACTTACTATGATGTCTGTAGCCCTGCCAGAACAGAATAAATCTATATATTGCTCTGAGTTAAAGGTAGACTTCTTTTGTTCTTCTTAGATCTTATAAGAGTGCCTCTTATTTTGTCATCCTTAACAGGAGCATATTCTTTGCTCTGTAGCAAAGAGAGAAAATTAACATGTAGTAGTGTTCTCAGAAATCACTGCAAAGATCTCTATTTGGGAATTTCAACTGGCTTTCAAAATACTTAATTTTCATTCTGTTCTGTATTTTACCTCCCTTTTCTACAGCTTGTAGACTTCTGACCCCATTCTGGGTTGGAGCGATAGCCAAGACTTAACTTAGTAGCACTTGTCTTTTCAGACATGAATTATTTTCAGAATATTTCTAGTGGAAAATATCAATGGTGAAATATTGATGGAAGAAATTGAAAGGCACTCAGCATGAGGTAATATAACAACCGTCAAACAAAATTCATTTCTCTGTAATGGCAAAGATATTGGCTGGTTTGATGTTAAGGACTCTTCGAAAAAAAATTCCAAATATCTTGCCTGCAGAACCTGGTTCCTGTGTTTGCAGAGCAGAGAATATTAAGTAACACACTCACTGTCCAAGAAATTAGACAATTCTTGTTACACTCCATAATGTACTTCAAGACATTTTTCATGTATTTCAGTACAAAAGGAAATAGTCTCTTCAAGTAATCTGATTCCAAGTTGGTAAGGTGTCAATCCATACCGAGGAAGAAAGAGCAATGATAGTTTTATGAAGTTTAAAAAAAGAACAGATTACCCATTCTTACTTACCTAGTTAAGCTTATACTGTCATACCATTACCTATCCGTTAGGGACTTTTCCCTCTGGTACTTACAGCACTTGAGCTAAATTTTATCACTATTGTCTTCTGGTTCTTATTTAGTCTTGGATGTTTTTGCTTTCTACAATCCCATTTGGGGAAACATCCTGTGTAAGGATGCCAGTACTGTTATAGCCACTGACACTATGCATGAACAGAGGCTCCAGGTTCTGGCATCTTTTTCTAATAAGTGCTGTGTAAAGGCAAAGAAAGACCCGTGCTTATTATAAAGAGTTCAAAAATACCAGTTCCGTCTCCTCTTTATTGTATTGTCAATATATTGCATTCTTACCTGATTTTTCACAGAATTGCACGAGTCTTAGTAGCTTGTTAAACTTGGTGTGACTAATTTTGTGGGAACTTAAAGCCTTTGCAAAATCTTTCCTGTTTCTGAATTATCCTTCGATGCTTCTTTTTTTTTTTTAATGTCTGAAAAATGCCATATCGAGCTTAGTGTTAGTGTATATTTGTGAAACAGTAAATCTGATGGCATGAATGAATTCCTTAGGTAGGGCTAATGAAAGAAAATAATTTGTATTTATGAAGTGTGGAACACAGATATTTTTATATGGCAGTTTTTATTTTGCATTGGTGCCAAAACACCACATCATGATTGAGTTTTGTTATGCTGGTTGCTGTAAGAATACATGTGGTTCTTCACCCTCAAAAAACAGACATTTTGGGCCTGAAGACCATTATCCTTGTCCAAATAAATGATTTTTTAAAATCCCCAAACTGTTTTCAGAGCATTTTGCTATAATTCTTGGATCTTATGTTGGTGAGGGATGTGGGGAGTGAATGAGGAGGAGGATGGTGGTAACAAAAACTATTACATTTTTTCCCTAGAGCCTAAAATATCAATAATTCAATTTCTAGCTGAAACAAAATATTGCAAACTTCTTGTCTGCTGATGCAAATGTATCCCCCCTCTTCTTCTCAAGTATTGCAAGTTATTGGCCTGTGAAATGCATCTAATTGTGTGTCCTCTTCCCTGTCAATCTCTCAACCTTCTTTATACTTTAAAATTAAAGATAATATGTTCCAAAGCTGTCATAATGTTCAGTAATTGTTCGACATAGAGCATCATTTCTACCCTTGCCTTTAAAACAGAAGGGAATGGCTGTAATTGTCCTTTTCAGTCTGATAGTGCTTTTTCCTTATCTCAGAAGTGTTATTAACTAGCCACACCAGCAATTTTCACATAACCTCTGGTGTGCTAATGCAGAACTTCTGTGCTGGTGTTATTCTCTGTAAACAATACAGTATAATTGACATTCACAACTCTTTTTATTCTTTTTTCCTCTCATTTGTTTGTCTTCTAGTCAGGTTGTCAGGAAAGTAGTTTTGCACCTTGGCCAAAACTCAAAAGTAATCATCTCCTCTTTATATGGCAGCAGCACCTAGCAAGGTGTGGACATACCTGTCTTGAGAGGATGTCATGAGAGTATCTGTGAAGTCTGTTTGCTCTTCCCTCTGACAAGGTGCCAGCACAGTGACCTGTTACTTGGTAGTCAGGTATTGAACTTCCTGTCTCAACTAGAATGCCAAATACTATACTTCTATAAAAGATTGCAAACATGGAAATGCAGTTAGTTTTGTCACAAACAACCATGCTTTAGTAGAATTTCACTTTCTGAAACACAAAAGCAGTATAGCTTGGTGTTAAAAGGGAACTTAAATATTTAGTGGAATCAATTGTTCAGCTTTGTTAATCAGAAAAAATATTGACGTTTCTTGACAAATATAAAATAAAAATATCTAAGGTAGAAATGTGCTGGGAAGATGCTCTGTCAGTTTGTGGATCTGTCTGATCTCTCATTTATGGGTTTGGAATTTCTTGCTTCATTCCTGTCTGTTGCTGCTTCATATGTGTGTCTTTCAACCATGTCCCTTTCTTGCATGGTTTTGTGGTTCTACCACTTATGCACTGTCAGGAAAGTTTGTTGAGAGGTCTAAATTTAACTCTTTTTGTGGATATTTAAGAGAAATTTCTTGGAGCACCCTGTACTTTAAGAGCTATATCAAGTCAAATAGGGACAGGCCCTCTATGCAACCTAGTATATAGCAGTGGCTATTCATGAATGCTTGGGGAAGGCATGTAAATAATGTGTGGGACTGTAGTATTTAAAAGGTTTTCAGTGTATCTAAAAAAGCCCCCAGAGCCTAGTGTTTTAAAATGCCTTCCAGATAAGCCTAAGACCAAGGTTATAAAAACTGAGAAAGTAAATTTCTTTTTTTTGACTATGTGTCCTGTTGCTGTTTATTTCTTGTTGCTGTTGTTACCACTGAAACAGTATTTATATGGTTTACAATAAAGTGTCCACAGTATTAATATTTGAAGTTACAATAGCAGGGAATAAATGTTTAAATAAAATTATTATTTAGAAGATAAGGGTTTTTTCTCTCTTTAATTTGTGTGGCACACAGCATAGGTAAACTGTTACTGGGTTTCATACTTCAGAACACAGTACATTACTGAAGCAATATAAGGCACATTTATTTTGTACTTCAGAACAAAACCAGGACCTAGCTCCATGCTTCTGCCGGTCTTAGTGGTTTATCACTACCTACTTCACTCCATCCTTTTCTCATCTATTAAAATATACCCCTGTACAGCAGGCCCCCTTTGCAAATTGCTCTCACAACAGTACCTGCTTAAAAGGCATTTGAAGTGAAATGAAACTGTGATATTGCTTACTGGTGTAGCTAGGAAATACTATAATGTTCCATGCTTAGGAATAATGTGTGGCAAGTAACTGGTCTCACAGACCCTTCTGCAGATAAGTAATCCTGTCAAAGGCAGTTGAGTGCATTTGATTAAGGATTACATGTGATTAGTGGTCTGCAAGGTTAAGAGTACAACTTGTATCATTAATGAGTATTCGCATATTAATGCTGCTTTGAGCAGGAGGTTGAACTAGATGACCTCTGGAGTCTGTTCCAACTGGAATGATTTTTTGATTATCACACTTGTATTATGCAAATAGATATTTCATTTGTAAAAAAAAAACCCATTAATTGAATAAGCTAAGCTCTAGCAAATCATTGCCATTATTGTACCTGTTGCATCATGTTGTATCATGGATTTGCAAATTTGACCCAAGTTTAAGATTTAAAACAGTAAGAGAAATACACCCATGTCTTTTTGTGTATTGTTTTGAATTCCTTGTATACAAGTTTTATATCAGTTTGAATTCCTTGTATAGAAATTGCTTTCTAGCATACAGTTGACTTGGTTCCAGAGTAGAGTGCTTTATGTGCAGTTGAGCTGTGTGAATGGGCTTAAGCTTACTTTGCCTAATTCAGGTACCGCTTGTGTCCGGACTACAGTAACAAAGCCATCAGTGCAGGTTAGCAGCCTAAGAAAGGCTTGAGGCCCTAAAAACTTTCCAAAGCAAGGACTCTGAATGTGAGAGGGCATTCTTATATTAAAAGAAAATCCTAAACCCACCACCACCCCAGGAAAACCCCAATAAAACCCACCACTGTTAGAATGTACAATGTAGATCCTGAATATATGTAGGTGTTGAGATACAACTGGTTGAGTTTAATAAATAACAACACTGTTCATCTTAATATTCACTTAACATTTATTAAGAAGTTACATTTTGATTAACAGTATGATCCTTTCCATGTGTGGGGGATTCATATGAATTTACTTCCTGTGTTTGAATAAAATTTGTTTCCATTTTGATACTTCTTTAACTGTTCTCATTTAGTGTTGTTTTTACTTTTAAGCAAAAAGTTGGTGATGAGAGGAAATCTCAGAATTACTGCCTGTATACAATCAAGTAAAAGGCCAATCACTTTCACATGCATGTGACCAGAAGTGTTTTTATGTAATATTTTAGCCCTTCCAAATATGTGAATAATCTCAGTATCAGGGTATAGTTGTTGTCATGTCTTATTGGTAGCAGTGTATTTCAGGGAAACATGGTTGTATGCTTTAATTTAAAAATACAAGGAAGATGGTAACATTGCAAGTATTTTTTGAAGGACTTGACATGTCTCCTGGACTTTTAGGAAGTATAGAAAGCAATTAAAAGGAATAAGAGGTACTAGGAAGGAGCGAGATTATTTCTTTATGCTACTCTTCACCACAGAGATGTTGTATACATTTTATTTTTTTCAAATAACATTGATGGGACGTTATCTGATAATGGGATTAGAGAATCAAAAGACTGAATGCTAGAATAAAGTGCTAGAGACTCCTAAGTCACGAGGACTTGATGCTGTTCATTCATTTAGTGGCTCTAAAGGATGAAGTGGCTGATCTGCTAAGAAGAGTGCATCTTGTTAGGATGAGATGCCGTGCCAGAGGAACGGGAGCTGTAAAGTGTTGTACGTACTGTACTTTTAAACTGATACAAGGAGCAGAGCTGGAATTTGCAGACCAAGGACTCTTATTTTAATGCCACTTAAGTGGATTTGAATACTGCATAGATAGTCAAGTAGTTCTGGGGACACAAGATCCAACAGCTGCTAGCTTCCTGTGTAGCTGTATCTCAGAGGGAATGAAAAGTAGCAGTTGCAGCTGGTGTAGTTGTAAGGTGTGTCGCTTATATGTGTGCTTGTTCCCTAATAACATGGGCATGTGCTCCAGTTTTTACTTCAGTTTGATCGGTTTGTGTGTTGGTCTTCTCTGTCCACCTGCCCAGAACTTGGAATTCTGGATTCTTATTCAAAAGTAACTTTTCACTTTTTGTCTTTGACAAAGTTTGACATCAGGTAGTGGATTCAAAAGTTAGAAAAGGTCAGGCCTAACCTAGCCAGACATGTTAAACAGAATAAATCTCTTCTGTGTTTGGCAATCTAAACAATGGTCTAAGTTGCTTCTGCTTTTAGTAGGAGAGAGATGCACCCACGTATTCATACATTCATGCACTGTGTGTAGTTCATCCCACCTTAATTTTACAGTGTATGGCTACTGGCAGGAAACTGTAACCCAGACAATTTTGTGTGGCCCTACAAGCACTCATTTTTGGTGCCATTGTTGGGGTGATGAACTGTGATGCAGAGATGGAACTGAAAGTTAAAGCAGTCCAGGAGCAGGCAATACTGCTTTCAGTGGCAAAGCTATGATATACACTTAGGTTACAACAGTATTTTCTTAATACTTAGTATCAGGATTAAGAAATTTGTAGCTGCAGTTAGCTACGTGGCCATGCAGTGATTTGAATCAGACTATTGATCCTGAGGAGTCTATGGCAAGCAGCAATTTTTAACCCAAGTTAGTTCCTCGCTGTGGTTAGTGTGTGGCTCCACCAGCAGATGCATCTGCACAAATGTGGTCATGGCAGAGGGATGAGAATAAGCAGCAGGAGGGTCATCTCTGAACTGGCATTTTACCAAAATAGATACTCCTCAAATGATGGCTCTAGAATTCGTCTTAGATGTAATTCATCTTGTCTTCAAATAAGCATCCAAAGTAAAATGCTGCATGCATTCTATAAAATGAGAGAAAGTTGTGAGGAACTTGAAGGCAGTCTTCTAAAGCTGGCTGTATTAGCATAACAGTGGTAGATGTCATTCAATATTTGTAGTTACGAAGTAATTCACACTGGAAGGAATAACTTGAACTACTTTGAAGATAATTCTATTATAAGTAAATGTTCTGCAAAAATACATATTATAAATACTCTTGTGAAAACTTATTTGCAGAGAAGGAATATATAGTGTGTAAGAAACAGCTCTAAAATTTATTGAAATGGTGCTCTGCAGTAGCACTAAATGGAAGTTCTTTATCTGAGCATTTCTTCTCAAATGAATTGTCCATCAGATTGCGTTAATTCCTCTATAATTATCGATCACTGCATTTACATATCCTTCCTGTGGTTTCAAATCTGTTGATAAAGCAACAGGTTCTTGAAAACTGACTAAAGTATTTTCACTAAGTTTGCAGAAAGTAAAGCTGCTGTATTTCTTGCTTTCAGTTCAATTCCGTCAGATTATCTGTAAATTTTCAATAATGGCAATACATTCATTCTGCCATTTGGAGGAGCCTGTGCCACAGAATAATGATCTAAAGAAAGCTCACTTATTTGCAAGGAAGTGTCTTCATTTGGGAATTAGCACTGATGCAGCTAAGAGGTGCTTTTTCAAGTTCAGGTAAGTTTTCTTAAATTATCCCTATTTGGATTTGGTACTCTGGCATTTCATTTAAATCAGCATATGCTCCTGTCAGAGCCTTTGTATTGGTCATTTGGCACGTGAAGTATCTTGAAATGAAAAGGCACATGCATACTTACGAGATGTATGGAGGGGAATTGTTGTCTGGAAAATAATATTGCCACCAATATGTAATGATATTACCACTATTACTTATCTTTGGAGTAGCTGTTGATGATAGCAAATATGACAATCTTGATGACACAATGCCCTTTTGCTGTAAGCTTTTTCAGAATTTTCATATGTGTTTATTATATGAGTTCAATTATTTTGCTGAGCCAGGAGTTGTTATTCTGGACCTAAGTGTTGGTTACTAAGTCTCAAATCATTCAGAGGAAGTAAAAAGAAAGTCACAGACAGGTTTTCACAACTTGGAAATTTTTCAATTTAAAAAAAATGAGCATTTGAATTTTCTGCCAGTCAATTTTTTTTTTTTCCCCCAAAAATGGATCTTTAAATCTTGGCATCATAACACTGGATGAGATTTCATTTTCATTGAGAGGTTACAGTACATTGTGGGTTTTTTCCAAGACATCCAATTATTTTTATAACATATTAATGACTTCAGAGCAGAAACTGGTATATAGTCATATTCTGCATGGGAACTGTATGCAATGTACATTCAATAAGAAGTATTAGCAGTAGATTAATAAAATATTTGTGAATATTTAAACAGGTACTTGAATTTTTTTTGTGTGTTCTCTCACAGAAAAAATGGGGATGCTCACACTGAAAGAATTCACTATAGGTTTGGTGTTTCAACTAGAAGCCAAACAAGTGATAATTTGGGAAAAAACCCAACCAAATGCTTTTTATCAGAAAGGCAGGGTACAGTTTGTCAGCCTTTTCAGTGGTGCACAAATCTAGAATCTTTTAATAATATCCATCTACTTTGTTGTTAAATTACTGAGTCACTTGCATCATTATAGACACGTATATGATCTGAGAAGCCTTAACAATACCTTTTGTCTTGTTAAAAAACCTACAGAATTAAAAGTAATCGATTTTTCAGATTTAATACTGTGATATCTTTTGGATCTAGAAACAGAGGCTCATGTTCTGTATGTTTTCATGCACATGCTTAACTTCTTATCAGTGCCTTCGTGGTAGCATACTGATCCTAAGAACTTAAGTGACATAGAAAAAACATCACTTTTTTAGTGTAAACCTTTTGTTTAGTCCCTTATACTTAAAGAAATCATGAAGATATGCTTTATAAATGTAATGGGTAATTAGAAATCAGAAACTAGTTAAGGAAAGCTTTTGACCTGTTGGCGTACTCCAAACAGGAACAGCTGTTTCTTCAGTGAGCTTCTAAAAGTTGAAATGCATTTCAATAAATTCATCACAAAGCAGCATTTATTCTGGAGATAATGCGTCAATTTCTGGTCTTAATTTAGAGTATGAATGCTATGAACAGTGTCCACCAGATAAAATTTTAAAATGCTTTTTTGTAAATGTTGCAGAATTACAAAAACTAAGGGTTTTGATGTATCTGACTTTAATGTAGTTGAAGAACAATATATATTCTGAAGCCTATTAGGCTTTCCTGTTGGGGAGAGTGGACTCTGGCTGTACATGAAGTCAAACTTTTATTGAAACCATTCCGTAGAACCCAAAGTAGGACGAGCAAAACAGAAACCAAGTTCAGTATTATTCATAATAATGCTTATGATGTCTGTAATATGGATATTGAGAGCAGCAAGTATTTTTTTTCTGACTCTTTCAGCAGAACTGTTACTATTCCACCTCTAATACATGGACAAAATTGGATTTTCTTCATACAACAGGAGTCTTGTATCTGAAGAGTAAGAAGGTAAGGTATTTGAGATTATATTATTTCAGCAAGCAGTTAATAGTAACTTCAGTTACTTGTAAAGCACAGAAATACACAAAAATACTTGATTTATCATTCATCAAGAAGTCTCAAATGTTTTTTATCTGTTTCCTTTGGTTGGTTGGTTTTTTCCCTTTGATGGGTGGAATTTCTGAAAGTATTCAGCTCTGCTTTCTAGATGTGTTTTCTGTGAAAATCAGTGAGCTGACCTGAGTGGGAATAAAGGTTGGTTTATCTTTAGTGAGTCAAAGTTAAGTCGTCGATAACTGATGTTGAAATCCCATGCTTGAAATGCTAGGTCTTTGACATTCAGTGGGATGAGAATCTCAGAACAGACTACTGGGGACTCCCAGGCTACAGTTCAGGTAAAGAACTTCTTTGGGGGAGGAAATGAAAGGTTTTTTCTTTTTAAAGTTATGATAGTTAAGTAGCAAAGAGTGCAACTTAAACTATAAATACTTTCTACTTAACATTTAATTTAAAATAGTTATGTCTGTATTTGTGAGAGGATTTGTTAGTTGCAGTTTGAGCATTATATAGTTATCTAACATTTCAGCAGTACTGTTCCTAAAGAGGACTTCTACACTGACACAGAACATGAATATCCAGTTCTAATTCCAACCACATTTTTATTTTCTTTTCAACATGTAGACATGAATGTGTGGTTTAACTACTGCAGTTTCCATTTTGTAAAGACAGAGATGTCTTTCGGTAAGGCATGCATGATTTAGAAGTAGCAGCTTTTATATTGGAGTGTTAGGGGCTCTGTTCAGATCATGGGATTAACTTGGTTTGTTTCCTGCTCCAGCTGGTCCCCACTTTCTCCAGGGACGAGGTGGCTCAGTTGTGTGTGTTGTGACAGCTCAGCATAGTTTGTAACCTAGAGCCTTAAAGTCACCAGGAACTGGTGCTGCTGTAATTCATTTCAGCTCTTGGAAAGCAGCAGGTACTGCTACCTCAGTAACGGAAGCAGGAAACTTGGAGGGGAACAGAGTGTACAGTGGCAACAGGAACTGTTATAGCCATCTCCAGTAACTTGTCATAGTTTATCACCCGGGGTCCTTTTTCACTCTCTGTTTTCTGGATGGGGTGGGGAGGGAAAAGTGGAAAATAGTTCTGTAATTGTTAGAAAAAGAGCAATAAATTTTCCTGGTTAAAAACCAGAAAGTTTTGTTTCTGTGTGATAATGTTTCAAAGAAAAAACATTGAAGATTTGAGGATTTGTTTTTAAGACTTACCCAATTTCAGATATAGGATTATTTCCTTGCTTTCTTCAAAAACAGAGAGATACTATAAAAGATCAGTATTTTGAGATCACGATCAAGAATAAAAATGGAGAGTATTTTAAGATAAAAGATTACAACACATCAGAGAAATACATGTATTACCTTTTTAGATATTTAACTTCAATGAACCATTAACATCAATGTGATATATTTAGAGTTTCCTATGTTCAGTTCTATGAGCAATATAGAATGTGAGTGAAACAGGTGCATCTGAAGTAGATCATCTGGTTTAAGAAAGTAACTATTCCTGCCAAGCATTTGGTTAAACAAAACTATTAAAATACAAGTGGTTATATAGTAGCTTTCTAAATAAGTGGAAGAAGTATCACATGCTTGTAATAAGCTGCCTGTTGATGGTGATGAGAAATACAGTTGGTTTGGGGTTTTTTTTCCCCTACAGAAAATAGTAATTCCTGTAATTCTTGCCATGGGATATACTAAATGATTGGGGGTGAATTTCTGCACCTCTTGAATTTGTAAAGTTATAGAAAATCTGAGCAATAGTTACTAAGAGTTCTTTACCATTAAAAAAAAAAATCACATAGCAGACAGCACATTCAGTCTTAGAGAAGTGACGTATTTTAAGAGACGGTTCATATCATTGTGGGTAAATATGTGCCATTAGCACTTTAAAATAGAAGTATCTGAGCAATGTATAAGCTCCGATCTCTCGCTGTGGCTAACAGATTGATGGATTAGTTTTATTGATCATTATAGTTCCATTCCTCTTTGGAACACAATTAGCTTCCTGCCCCCTTAGGAAGACATAACTTGTTCTTGCCACTTGTGTTCCAAGAATGTTTGAAAGAGGACTCACTGGCTGTGCAAACTGATGTATAGGTTACCTTAGGGCTTAAGAACAGTGGCAGGAGTGGATCCCACCCAACATGCTATGCTGATTTTGGTTCCCAGCATCATGACATTGTTTTGAAAGCAGGCTCAGAAATTCGTTGTCCTGGTCATCAATGTGCAGCTTAAATACTCTCCTGTTGGATCCCAGTGTTTTAAAGTCATATTGAGCTGGTTGGTTACATTTTTGAAGGAGAAGACTCTTTTACCGTATCTACAATGCAGCTATGGGAGTTCCAGGGTCTTCCCAGAGAGGATATCCAATTCCTGCCATCCTCACCAAGAAGAGGTGATGAAGCCTGGGTAGTGCCTTGAGGATTAGCTTCATTATCATATTGTGGAGTGGGTTATTGCGTATGTTATGCAATACCATCTTACAGGGTACAAATACTTTTTATCAAATGGGGAGTCCAATCACATTAGAGAGGGATAGTCAGTAACTTGAATTTCAGTTTGTGCAGCAGTGAATACAGCAGTCCTTTAGAGACCTGGCTTTGGAACTCCAGATACTTCAAAAGGACAATTGTTCAGATTAAGCCACTCAAAGTAAGGGCCCAAGTATTTCAGTTTGCAGATGGATGAAGTGCCCTCTGGTTTGGTTTAGTTAAAGGCTATTGTTGGAGGCAACTTTTTGCTCATATCTACCTGTTTTCACAACTACTTCTGGAATTCATTTGCTCTCTAGCTCATTGGTGAAGATGGGGATGATGATTCTTTAAGCAATGTCTGTTTTGGCACAGCCTTCTGCTTCTAAACACCATGTGAGGGTGTTTACTTTAGAGTCTGACCTGTTCCTGCAACTGCTTTTTTCTCTCCTCCATTTTTAGAGACATTGTCTTTCATTGCAACTTGCTATGGACTAGCTTCCTACTGGATCATTTAGTCCTGGAGACATCAATTGTGTATGTTCCCACCCTCCAACCTTGTTTATCTGACTATCCTTCCCGCAGTAAAGGGTAATGAATAAATACTTACACCTCTTAGGGGCACAGCATGGGGCCAGAGGCAAGTGCTATGTGGAGTGAATTTCCTAATCATGTTTTATTCAGCAGAATACATGTATCGAAGATTATTCTCACCTTAGTAACAAAGAAAGGAGGACCTCTGAAGATTGGAAGAAGGATCTTGGCTGAGAGACTTTGGGGGAAAAAAGCTTCAGAATCTACAGAAAAAAGAATGATTTTCCTCATTTTTCCATCTGAAGGGAATTTTTGAATTTCTATTCTATCCCAACATTAGAAAACTCTGTGTCAAAAAGAGCAGAGAAGTTGATTTATAAGTAATAACTTAGAGTATTCCATCCTTCACAATGTTTTCTGTATGTAACAAGTATTTTAGATTAATTTAATACAGAATTTCATAGCATTGAGAAATTCCAATTTCTGTATATAATAGACTACATTTACTAGCAGGTCTTTAAAGTGTTCTGTTAACTATTTGCAATGAGATAATTTTTCTAAATAGAGAAATAATGTTTGTTTAACAAGATTTTCTATAGAAGTATGCAGTTTCCATTAATTTATGAAGGATGCTACTATTATAAGGATTGTATTGTTGATTTTTATTTTCATTTTGTTACTAGGGTTGACCAGCTAGCAAATCAAAAAAAAAGAACTTTAAAGTGCCTCAGTTTGCAACACAGATCCATCTCCAAGCACAAGTTTAAGCTATAGAAAATAAAGATTTTATTTTAATAATTAGTATAACTATCAGTACATTGTATGTACTAGCTAGGTTATGGTTGATACAGTTCACTTTTGATAAGCAAATTAAAATTGTAGATATTTCACTTTATCCAAAGATTCCTGAGAGCAGGTGGAGATGGAGATAGGGAGACAAAAATAATGCATGTATGCATTTATCTGGAGTCTGTTTTGGAAGCTATTGTAAAACAAGTCATAGGTAAGACATATTATAAATTCTTGTTCTGTTGGGTGATTCTGATGTCTCAACTCAGTTGTCTGGGAGTTACCATTCATGGTGTCCCAAGGAGAACACATTGGTTAAAACATTTTTTTTTTCTCTTTTAAGGAATACTTGGAGAATTTTGTTCCCTTAGAAGCAAAAATGATGGGTTTTTTTAACAGCGCAGCATGAATTTCCAGATGCTTTTTGAAACAAGCAAGGAAAGACTAGATATTGGTGGAAGTAATATTGTGCAGCTGAACTAAAAGGATTTTGCTGGATAACTACTTGCCTGTTATTGTCATTGGCAAGTCAGAGGTAATTTCCAAAGCTGTAGTCTGGCAGAGGAGGAGTAATTGCTTTTATGTGTATTTTTCAAGCCAAAACACACACTTTGCTTTTACCAGTGTTTTTACAAAGATTCAAAATTACCACAATATTGTTGCTGAAAAAAACCCAGTTCATTTTAAAAGAAAAAGTATTATGAAAAGAATAGTGACATCTGAGTGTCACACAGAGAACTCTTGTCAGCTGAACTGATGACAGAACCTGGCAGAAATTCAAAGTCTGGTTTGTCTCTAGTAATTCTATTAACATTTCAAAGGTTAGTGATGTTCTGGGAATTACACAGGAGGGATTATTTTTTAAGTGAAGTATTAGTACTCTAAAGCTTTGCCTGCACTAGGAATATTGTTGCTGTCTTGCAAGAGGTAAGTGGACTATGTCTGAGACACTAAGTTTTTCTACTTTACCTGTACTGGCATAATTAAAGTATCAACCAGCTTTCCCCATAGTGTGAACAGAGCTGTATCAGTATAAAACTGTATATACTGGTAGCTTATTTCTGCCTAGAAGGAAACAACCTAGAAGGGCTGGCCCAATTCCAGAAATTGTTTTTAATTATATTGCAGTTGCTATGCCTGTGTAAACTATTTGTATTGGAGACCTTATACCAGATGAAAGTGACTTCATTTCAGTTTATTTGTCCTTATCCATACAGCCTCTCAAAAAATTACTCCACTTCAGTTTCGTGGATTTTATTTGCCTTTGTGGGAAAACTTGCTCTTTAGGCTGACTTATCTCCATTTATGCTAGAGGTATAAATGATGAGTGTTTTGACAGTGAAAATGCTGCATCATTCTTTCTGATTGAAGCCTAATCTATTCAATTAATACTAGAACAAGCACAGTTTACTGTGAAGGTTAGAATATTTTCATCTGCCTGCATGCACCAGAGCCTGTAGAGCAGCTGTCCCCAACTCAAATCCTAAAAACTTGCTGTTATTCAGTATGGAACACAATGTTTTACATACTTCTGTCAACTTTTAACTACTGCCTCACTTTTCTGCTCTGTAAATGAATCTTGTCCAATATGTGTTACTTAAGAAAGAATTAGGAAGGTTGAAGTTGGAATATCAGAACTTGGATCACTTGCAAATAAGGCTGATCTGCATGTGCTTGTTCTCTAAAGATACTGTTGAGCAGATTCAGATGATCTTTGTTTTGAAGCTACAGGTGAGGGAGAGATCATGGTGAAAGGTGGGGAGGGGATTGTGATGAGGAAAAGACTGAAAATCGGTGTAGCGCTTCTCTAAGCTCGGGAGCAGTAAATAAAGGACCTCATCAGAGACTAACTCGAAGGAACAGAGAGGGCCAAAAGCCCAGGGACCTTTGACCATTCAGAGAACATTCACTAGCTTTAATTAGCTGTTCTCTGTCCTGTGCTTATTGACTGTTCCTTCCACCCTCTTGTAGTCCATTCTCTCTCTTCTGCTTCGTTCCTGCTTACTACATGTGCTCCCCCCCACCCAATCTGCCCACCTAACCCTGTGTCTCCTTCTGTTTTGTTTGCAAGCAAAAGCCACTGGCAAAGTAGAACTGGTGTTACATTTACTACAATCCTGCTGTTTGTGCTGTGTGTGAACTTCTCCCCCATGCTGTCTTACCTGTTTAGGCTGTTGTTTTTTATATTACTGGGGAAGTTTTGTTGTTCTGTGTATATGTAATATCTCGCATAATGAAACTTCAGTTTTCATCAGTCCTTAGAAGGCCTAAAGAATGATTAAGAATAATGTTCCTTTATCCTGCTCTTTTGTAAAAAAATCATTTATAGGGAAATGACCACCCTTAATGAGATGAGGTCTATGAGATTTCATGGGGTAAGAGGAATTTTGCTCTTGCAGTTTTTCTGGAGGTGAACTAGTGATTTAAAAAGTGTAATGTTACAACTGTGGTGGTATTAGTGTCCAGCATAATATGATGAACGTTTCAGAATGAATTTAATATTGACTATGTTTGCATTGCATTTGCAGTGGTTTGCAAATTGCTGGTTGGTTTTCCATGTCTTACAGCTATATAATTTGCTTTCTAAAAACCATTTTGGTAGGTGTGGGTTGCTTGTCAGAATTCTGTTCCGAAGCCTGAGTACAAAGCAAGCAGGGTACTAGTGATGAATATGAATGGATATCTTACGGATAACAATGGCATCTTCAAAATCAGTGGCATTCTGGTAAGAATTTGCATCCAATTTCTTAAACACTACTTGATAGTTCTCAGTAAAATCTGTTTGTGTATCTCTGTGAAGATTTGTCTGATGAAATTTTCTTCTAAAATGTGAAAAATAGGAGGATTGCTCTATATTGTGTAGTATTTTAAATTCTGTAGCAGTGTATAACAACTTTACTTAGCAGTGATTTCTTGCATATAAAAACAGTGGAAGTATCTTTTTAGGAAAGTAAGTTATTTTAGAGAGACAGTTAGTGGCCATTTATGGCTCACTGTGAGCCTGTTTCTCTGGATATTTAGAACTGAATATTTTGAAACTGTTATTTTTAAAAAAATCAGCTTCTTTTTTTCTTCTCACTTAAAGTATGTTATAACTAACCCCTGGTGGAGTATTTCACCACTACACATATAGCTGTTCTGACAGGCATTGCATCCAACTTTGCAGGAGATATGAAACACTAATGTAATTATTGACAAACTAATCATAGCTGGAAACTTTTAATCCTTGTATAGATTAGAAAAAATATAATGGCAGCATGCTAAATTACTATACTGGTACTGGTTTCACACTATTTAAATAATGTACGCAATTGGAAAATGCAAGTAGAAACACCAGTGAAAGTTCTACTATAACTGGGGTATAGTAGAAGTGGTTCCTTTTAGTTTAGTATTTGAAATTACTTAGGCCAACAATTCCTTAAGGAAAAATTCTTGCTTTCACCAAAGCCAAGTATATTCCTACTTGTCTATATACTGCCTTGTTGAAATTCACAAAGAATTTGTGCCTCTTTTTCTTCCTACTCTTTGAATCCCACTGGTGGTTGATAGTGCAGTGGAACTGTTCTGGTAGCAGCTGGCAGTCCTTAAAGCTTCTTTGTAAGGGTATTTTGGGGTGCTGGATGTGTATATGCTATGTAGTGAAGAGCAGCACAGACAGCAAGTGCCCTCCTGATGAACTAGTTTCATAGCTGAAATATCTGTTCCAGCAGCATGCTGCTGCCACTGACATTGGGGTTTTGACACAACTCAAGAACTCTTAATTTTCTCATGCCATGCAGAAAGCTGCGGTGGCTCAGGAGCTGATTCGCAAGCAGATTAGGCATTAATCGGATAGAGTGTGTTGGTCGGGGGGTGGTGGTTAATGTCTGAGAGTGGTAACAGCGCTCGGTCCACTGCGTGCCTGTCAGAGGCCTTAGCCCTGTTGAGAGGCAAGGATAAGGAGCTCAGACGCATCGTTGTGCTAACACAGATACTTCCCATGGGCTCACAATGAGAGCAGGAGAGTGGTAGTTTATCCTTCAGGGGCAGAGTACCAGCCAAGCTGACAGAGTCCAGTTGCACCGTACTCAGTGCATTGTAACGGGTACCTAAGGCAGCGTTAATTAAAACAGAGTATCCTCACTAAGATACTGGGAGAGGAAGTACACAGAATGCCTGGTAGGTGAGCTCCTGAGAGGTCTGTGCCAGACTCCAAAGGTCTGATGTAAGTGTGTAAGTTAGACCTGAAAAGATTAATGTAAGCAGTCTCCTTATTTGAAATTACGTTGGTATGGAAGGTGACTAATAGGACTTCTATTTAATATCCCTTTCTATAACAGCTTTTCATTTTTTACTTTCTAGGTGGGAGGGAGATAAAATCTGGCCTTCAAAGTGCTGTTTACTCATTCCAGTGCCAAAATGCAAAACACAAATCAGCAACTGTAATTTAAGGGCATACTAGGTTCCTTCAGCAGCACTGGACAAATACGCATGTTAGGTATATGAATATAAGCTTAGATATCTATTTATGTATTTATAAGTGGGTTTTTTTAAACTGCTATAATGCTATAGGCTAATGTAGTAACTTGGGATGAGAAAGTTAGGCTGCTTACAACCTTTTTTTCTTTTCTTTTTTTTTTTTTTCCCAGGCTAATCTTTCACTCAGGTTTGTTGCATGGCAAGTGTGTGGTTAGTTATTTTATATTTCTACATTTTAAACCAGCATCTAGGAAGAAAAAAAGAAAGGGAGGGATGATATCCTCTTGGTTTTAAATCCTCTCCAATTCTGAAGGATGATAGCAATGAAGAAAAACCTAGCTTGCAACTTCCATGTCATAGAGGTATCTTATCTGTAGCTGCAGTATTTGTAAAAGTCAAGTCTGGAGTGTCTTTTTCTGTTGATCTTGTCTAAGATGACTGTACTGACTGGTATTGTTTCAAATAAAAACAGTTAAGTGATTGACTTGTTAAAGAGTTGACTGTCATTTACTGCTTAATTCCTCTTTTGCTGAATCATTTCTGTGATATTGACTTAATTTGTGACACTTTAGTAGGTGCAAGCCTGAGGGAGAAAATGTTATAGTTCTTTCACAATTCATTAGTTTGTGGATATTTGTTATGTTGTTTCCATACTGAATGACTCATATGTTAAATGAACATGCCAGCCTCGAGGCATGCCCTCTCTATTGCAGCCCACAGTGAAACTTGATGCCATCACACATAAAAATGTGAAAGATGCTCATACCCGTTTGTATCCTTGAGAAGTCTTGTGCACTTTGGACACGTGTGCTAGCAATTACTCAACGTACATTCTTTCAAAAGGCTGTGTTTTACCATGTCTGATTGCTCTTTTTCACACAGTTTGCTGAGTTTGTAAGCTACATCTGTCTTGTGAGCATAAGTTGGAACTGAGAAATAGTGATTTTTATATATATTTTTTTAATGAAGTGGCACAGTTTCAGTGTATTCATTTCTGGCCTATTAGATGAGAGACGATAGAAGTATCTGATTTGCATTGCCACCTGTGTATTTTTAAAGTGTTTAGACAGATTCAGAAACTGCTTTGTTTGGGAAGTTGATAGCACAGATCTAATGCTCTCCACATTGTGAAAACACTAATTAGTATTAGATTGAACCATTTGGCCCCTGGTTATCTTGGTTATCCTTGAATTTTGGTTTTCTTACCAATTTAATTTTTCATTTTTCAGTAAGAATGTGAAAGACAAACCAGATTTACCTATTGATAACGTCACAGAACTTATCACTTACATTAGAGAATCTTGACACCGGAATATGTCAAGAAGAAGATTCTCCAGTATC
This sequence comes from Sclerurus mexicanus, assembly GCA_013396755.1. NCBI lineage: Eukaryota > Metazoa > Chordata > Aves > Passeriformes > Furnariidae > Sclerurus > Sclerurus mexicanus. The sequence goes on along the minus strand of VWZF01004610.1, from coordinate 662,468 downwards.
TGTAATAGGAAGATAGATGTGTACTCACACCAGTGAGATGAAAGTTTTTAAAGAGTATGTGAAATAAATTTTTTTCTGATATTGTTTTGAATCTTTAGGACATTTGTGTTTTTTTTTTAATGTGCCTTATAGTATTAACTCCAAGCTTGAATTGATTCGTATATTGAAAATATGTGTATGGCTCCAGAATTTTTGTTCTCTAGGTGACACAGTGTGGTTTTGATAAGAGTAAGACAGATTGTTGTGGCAGGATAGATACAACATATCACAAGTCAGGTATTTTGGCTTTTAAATGATGGTCTTGTTCTGCTGTGCATGGTATGTAGTGGAGGAGTTTATGCCAAACTGTACCAATACATTTATGGGAAGACCACTTTTTAATATAAATGTTTCATTTAACTCATGGTTGTACATTGCGTGTGACTTCTGTTTATCTCTCTGTTCATTTTCAGGAGGAGGTTGTCGTTCCTTACCTAACTCTACTTTCACTGGTGTGGGGCATGTCTGTTCCATCCCTTGTTAGGTTTAGGCTTTAAGACTGTAGGCAATTAATAAAAGCTATGTGCAACTATTAACAAAATTGATCACAATTTTCACAGGAAGCACTGGAAGGCAATAAAAGTAACCATTTCAATCCTGTTTCTAATTCTAGCACGCCAGACCAAGTCATCTTGGGTCGCTTAAGAATGTCTCACTAAAATGGTATAAAGATGTAATAATACTACTGTTTAATCTTCAAGTGATGTTGAAGTATAGGCCAGGAGAGGTAGCAAAGTGAAAATACATCAGAAATTACTGCTCTGGCCAGGCTGATGTGTTTGAGAGGATGGAGTGTAGGTGCAGAGGGTGGTATCTCTACCTCCTGTACAGCTGTATTCACTTATAATAAACCTCAGTAGCAACAGTAAGCCAGAAGGCAGACATGCTGGTACATTCCACATGCACAGGTGTAAAAATTGCCTCACCAGACTGTAATTCTTGCAGTCTTCTCTGTTCTGAGTCTTTGGCTTGTCAGGAGACTTCCTTTGTTTGCTAGGAGAGATCCTGGAATCTTGCTTTTGTACAGTTTTAGTCCCGCTCTCTCACTTTTCCACCTGTTTCAGAGCACCTTTTTTCTGTTCCTGTCCTTTGTGATGAAGATGAGCAGCTCTAAGGTAAATGGCTGAGTTTTGAGGAACAAATCAGAGTTTCTTACAAGCATAGAGGCGCATCGATGTCGTGGCTGTCACTACCCATCTTTTCCTTTTCCTGTTGAATCCTTCAGCACTTTCTCTCCTGGGGTGGTAGTTTCACTCGTAGCTGTGGTGCCAGTCACTGAGCACACGGAGGTTTTGCAGATGAGTGCATTTGGGTGGTTCTCTGTGAGATCAGAACTCGAGCCAGAAGACTCTCTTTCGGTGGGGATGTGCAGGGCATTGCTCCGGTGCCTCTGGCCCCGCAGCACTGCTCGGGCTCAGCGGCATTAGGACCCGGTGGCTTATCCATCCCTCTTCCCTTCCTCTCTTCCATCCCTCCCTCTTCCCTTCCTCCCTCTCTCCCAGTCTCCCCAGGGAGCAGCAGCTGAGGGACCTTTGCCCGCCCCCCCCCAGCTGGTGCCCCGCGCTGGCTTCGTGTTAGTTTTCCTTGGTGTGTATGTAGCACAAACTTAAATCTTCTCTTCAGTGGTTATACAGTGGATTGTGGCAAATGTTCCTGTTTCAAAAACTGCTTTGGCCAATATTAAAATACATCCCATTTATTGCCTACATGATACTCACAGTACAAGGCAGGTTTTTGTACTTTTACTGCAACTACTGCATGTCCAGCTGAACTCTCTACAGTATAATGTTTAAAATAAGATGTTAGGAATAAGAGTTCTGACAACTAAATTAGAATTAAAGTGGAGCAGAAGCTGATACATTATCTGACACTTTGCTTCTATAGTGCCTGTCACAAAGTAATGGCTCTCTTAAACTCTGCATTAATCGTCAACAACAAGTTCAGAAATGTCTGTTTCAGTCCAGAAACTTTTATTACCAAATAAATAGCTTTGATACTGTTGGAATGAGCAAAGAAATGCCCTTAACAAGAAATTCCTTCACACCTAAGTGAAGTTAGTTTATACCTTCTCCCCTATGCGTTTAGTTTATTGCTATTGCCCACTGTTTACTTGGAAAAAAAAACATGGGGCAACTTTGCAGGTAAATGTACGGTGAAGTGTATTTCAAATTATGTACATTCAGAACATACTATCAAGCATACAATGTCTTTAGAAAAGCAAGATGTCCCTTTTATTTTAGAAAATGATCAGTATTTGTCAATGGGGTGTGTTATTAAAATGATCACAGGCAAAAGCTATACAACTGAAAGGAAGATCTGCCAGATAACAGTTCTCCCACTCAAATATGCAACCTATGGAAAAAGCTAAACAGAGTAAATTATGCAAGGAGAATAATTATCTTCCAACATCCTGGTGGTGAATGGTCTGCTGCTTTCAGAACATAGATGAAAGGTATGTTGCCTTTTGGGTTCAAAATTTTGTATTTCCTTCCTTGCTTTTATTCCAGACAGTTTTTCTGTCATTGCAGCCGGTAAGGTCTTCCCAGACCCACAGCTGCCCATTGACTGGAATCCCCTTCTCTACCAGAACCGGTACCTGTACCTACATTCAGGTGTCACAATATGAAATTCCTGTAGCTCTTTAAATTTCTCAGTTTCTCATGTCCTGATACAAGCTGTGTGCTCTCTATCCAAGAAGGAGCTCCCAGGCAGTCTTTTTAGTTCTTTGTGCTCTCTATATTATTGATGTTTTGAGTTTTCATTTGTACCCTCTATTGTACTGTGTGATGCTTCAGACATTTACTTCTGCCCTGTTTACCTGACCCAGCCCCTCACTAAACCATGAAGTCCCAGACCTTGCGTTGACAGTGCTGGCAGCCTCTCCTGTTCCACCACCTCCAGACAACCTAATATTCTCTTTATCTTTCCAGATACGATGGGAAAAAATCAAATAAAATATATGAAGCCACATTCTTACGCTCTCTTTAATTTTTACAATGCTTGTCCTGATGCAATTAGGATTCACTGCTCTTTGAGAAAAAATTATGATTTTCTCTAAGTTTTTGTAATGGGTAATACAACAGGACAGCGTGGTTTTTGGTATGTGCAGTGACAATATGCATTTCAAACTAAACCAGGATGATCTAATCAAGATAACCAGGCAGTATAGTGGTGGCATGCTAAGGATTTAGTGTTTAAACTAATTCTACCTGCCTTGTTAGTGGGTGATCGGTAAGTAGTCACTTTTTGGGTGCTTGTTAGAAAGATCTGTGATGGGAATGCTTGTTAAAATAATCCTTTAAAAACCTGGTAAAGGGAAAACTGTTCAATGTCAGGTCTTTGAAAAACAGACAAACTTCTAAGAAGCTGACTGTGATTGGAAATCAGGGGAAAACACATTTTAGGTAGAACCTGCAGTGAAAGAGAAAACAAGTTTATAATCATGCTGTTTTTAATTTTTCATGTATTTGCCTTTATTGCTTACATAAAAGCTTAACATGTCCAAACTTTTCATTCTTTCAAAATCATCTAGGTATGACTATACTGTTGTTAATGAGCTATTAATAGCACTTAATGCAAACTGTAGGAAACATTACTGTGAGATTGTGAATAAAATTTGAATAGCAAAATCAAGTTGCTACTCCTTTTTTTAATTTTTTTACGCAGGGATTATCGTATTTGCTTAAACCATAATTCAGTTTCCTGCCATTAGTAAATACATCCTAATGCTTCAGTTGATGTTAACTCCAAATAAGTTGCTTCCTGATTTCTTTATGTATTCCAACTTGTTTGATCTATAATATCAGTGATAGGGATATTGTATTTAGATTAATAACTGCATTTCCTTGGCAATCAATATGAATGGATTACATATGATGTGAAAAAAACATTTCTTCTGATCAGTTTTAAATTTTCCATACTTTGGATGCTTCTGTGTATTTTTTCCTGTGTTATAAAATAGCAAGCGTCGGAACATCTTGATCTGACCTCTATGCTGCAATTATTATTTCACATGTCCATGCATAGGACTCCTGATTTTAAACTTCCTAATTTCTATTCCTAGGATATTTTCTGTGTTTATTATTGTTCACATTTGAACCCTATCCAGTTTTTAGTATCCTTTTGGAGAGGGGGTGACCTATACCTCATATGGGATTTTCTTTTTCTGGTAAGGTCAGAGCATTGATTTTTATAATCCTATTACATTGGCTTTGTTCTAATTCTCTTCCATTGTTTAAGCTGCCTATTTTATTACTTTTATTGTGATTGTAGTGGGGTTGAACAGAGGTTTTCACTAAACTGCTGAAGTGGGCCCTGGTTCCTTCCTGTTACCTTCCCCTTGCCTACTGCATAGGGCTTTATTACACTAAGTTTCCTACGGTTGTGCCTTTAATTTGAAACCTCATAAAACACAGACTCTGTTCACTTGGATTTATTTTAGTATGTGTATGATATATACCTACCATCATTTAAACTTCATTTGACATTTTTGGGATCCACTTACTAATTTTGGTTAAATGATTTTCCATGATTCTGAGTAGCTGAAGTAACTGCAGATTTGCCATGGTACTCACCCCAGTTTCTGGATGACTAACAACTGTACCATAACATAGGACCAACCACATTTTTTAAACACTTTGCAGTTAATTATTTGCTAGTGAAGAAATGGATTATAATGAAATCAATCATTAAATCAATTTTTTCTCTGTTTAGGTTTTGATCTGTGATTGATTGTATCCTCATTTTTTTGTCTGCTTGCTTCAGGATGCATTCATCTTTGACTTTGGGCTTTGAAAGAACTTCTGTTATGTGCTTGATTAGCAAGAACTAGATCATCATCAGTAGTAGTTGTTCTGTTTCTTTTTTTACATGATGCTCAGTATGACTTTTGTTTATTTTTTGTGTTAGGAGCAGATTTCTGAATTTGTGTGGGACTCCTCTTTGATTATTCAAGTAACTTCTTGAAGCTCACTGTTTCTTCATAATGTTTTATTATCCTTTTCCCAGCAATAAGCATGTTTTTGGAGACCCTGAGAATTTCTTAGCAAGTAAGATATGTCAGTGAGTTTTGCTTCATTATTTTGGGCTTTAGGGACTTTCTTATATTATTTGAAATCTCCTTTTTAATAGGGTGGATTTCAAGTTCAGTAAGTTTAACATGGAGAAGCATACGTTGTGGGGCATGAACTCTTCACATTTATGAAAGAACTCCTTATATTTCTAACTTTTGCTTTTATCACTCCTACATTTTACCATTTTTTCATCAACTGTTTCAGAAAATAGCTTATGACATCTGTCACCCACATGACAAGGGTTTCCATGGTTTGTTTCCTCCACCCTGCTTCCTCTGCCAAAAATCCTGTGTGTGTCCTGGATCCACCTATACCTTTCCATCACTCTTATTCTCCCTTCTTTTCTTTTGCTATATTGAATTGTCTCAAGGATTTGCCCATGATTCACCCTGGGGAAAAAATAGCTGGTGCCAGCCATGAACACATTCCAGCTCTTTGTTACAGGACTGAGGAATTTAGAAAATACCAAAGTTGAAGTTAATGCACATAGCTGTGCATCCTCCACCAGGTGTGTGTGTGTAATTCTGTGGTAATTACATGATCAGGTACTGTTTAATAAAATACTGGGCTTGTGTAATTGTAAAATTGTATTATTAGTTCCTGTGATGCTAGGCACGACACAGACATGGGCTGAAAATATTATCTGCAATTTTAAATGTTGGCAATGTAAATATAATACAGTTGAAAATGGAAAATATACACAGGTGAGAAGGGAAGTACTAGTAGTTGGGTGGGACATTAATACTTTAGGGATCCAACTCATGTACCTAAATCAAAAAACTGATTTGCCTAGGCCATTTCCACAGCTTATACAGAGACTCCTTCAGGGGACAGTTTGGAATGTTTCAGGAGTTCTTTCAACCAAATCACTCTCAACAGGAGCCTTTCTCCATTTATGGTAGGATTTGTCTCCTACATCTCACTCTTGCTTGCTTTAGACACTTGAAAAATAGGTGATGTGTATATAACTACTTAGCATACATTTTGCTCATAGGGGCTGTAGGGGCATGTTAATAAGCTGAATTTCAGAGAAAGCTTTAAACAACATCAATGCAGTATGTTTTCAGATATTTAAGGGAGTTTCCATAAAGTGTAAGGTGTAAAACAGGAAAAGGCACAAGAAGTTTGTATGAAAGTGCAACGTGGGTGAGACAGGAGCTGGAAACTGGACTTCTGACACTGAATGGCGGGTGGAAGGTAGGAAGGGAAGAGCTGCAAGAAGCATCTCTGAATTTTATTTTTTTACCAGTAAAAAGTGGGTTTTGAAAGTATTTTAGCCAAAGACAAAATAATAATTGAATTGAACGATATGATCTAATTGTCTTTTAAGCTTTGTTTTATGAATATTGGTGCAGCTTCAAAGGTAAACAAACCACAGCTGTCCTGACAATGATTAAGGAGCAGTAGGTGTGGTGGGGATAAGCCTTGAAAGTGAAGACAAGTAATAGATATTACAGAAGTCAGGGAGAGCTGTGGAGACTGGTGTGTTCTCCAAGTGATCAGCCAGGAAAAGGATTCTTGCAGCAGTTTTCTGAGTGAATGCATGCAATCTTGGGCTGGGTTTCTCAAAAGCAGAGAGAAAAATGTTGCTGCATCAAAATGCAATGATGATGGTTAACCTGATTGAATAGTTTAGCTGTTCGGAAGAGTTAAGGAAAATGTCATCTTGGAAATGTTGCACTGAAAATATCTGCAAATTATGAATATGAATCTTGTGATTTTGAGTATATTTAGGATCTAAGGTGATACTAGAGTTAAATGCCTGAGCAATAGGCAGAATGATGGTGTAGCTATGCAGTTTTGTGTGTGTCGCCAGCAATTAAGTCATTCATATGATCAGTCCTCAAACATAATTGTATTATTTATTATTTGAAGCTCTTCACTCCTACAATTGCTTCCCACATATTTTTTAGAAAATTTCCCTACCTGCCACAAAGGACTGGACGTTAATTGTTGAGTTTGATTTGTAATGTCGCAGTGGGGTGCCTAGCATGAAAGATGTGTTTTGCACTTGCTGGGAAGGCACTGATCGTTTCATTTGGTTTATAGTAATAGTGAACACTGGATACAGTAATCTCTTTACAAGTAAAATATGAAGTTCAGTCATCTAATGACTATACTCCATAGTACTTCAGTAATATTTAATTGATTCTGTTCATTATCCTGACACTGCCTGATGATGTAAGAATTCTTCCCCACAAGGAGGAAGCTTTCAGTATACTTGAGGCTTCTATAGCCAGGTCCCATACCAGACACAGTCATCTTTTGTTTTCCCCTTCAGCACTCACAGGTTGAGAAAGGAGACTGAAGAAAGGACAGAGGAAATAATATTTGCTCCTGGCTAATTTTCCACTAGCATGTATGGGTATGGTGGCAAACAGGTGTGAATTAGAATTGTTTCTAGGTATTTCTCACTTAAACCAGAGATGAGGCACCTTTAGTGTCAAGGAGGCATAACCTGAAGAAAAAGAAAAAAAAAACAAACCAGCTTTTTATTCTCATTCTTGCTTTTTTTTTTTTTTCCTTTATAATAGATACATTTCTACTAGGTTTGGAAATCTAAACTGTTATGTATTTTTGCAAAAGCGAGAAGAAAGGTTGTCTTAGGTGTCCAGATTAAAAAGTTAAAACTTGTAGTGTGCTCAGAGAAGAGAAAATAAAAACTTGCCTTTCCTTAGAAATGTAACTCTGGAAAGGAATTTGATATTAATAGCCCATCAACTGTTTCAGGTTATTCAGAGAAAGAGCAGTGATAGCCAGGTAAGGCAGTAAATGACCCTTTGCTTTATAAAAATTCATGAAATTGTAACTTTGTGAGCAAATGTGCCCTTCTGGCATGCTTGGCTCCCCAGCCATAGTATGCTTATGAAGCATCAGCCAGGTTTGAGTCTGTAACTCTTTTGAGAGAAAATAACCAAAATGTCATAGTGCAGTGTTATACGTGCTTTACCCTGTATCAGTTTTGGACATGCAGGTGTACAGAAGTGGGAATTCTACGTTAAAATGGAAGTAAAGATTTTGATATCTATCCTGAGCTAGCCCCAACACTAAGAAGATAGAACCATTACCTGTCTTCACAAATTTTGGAAATCTCATCTGCCTTGCGTATCTCTGAGTTTCCTTATATATAAGTAGTTTAAGTAAAGTTAGTTTCTTACCTCAGTGAAAAGAGTTTCTTAATGTCTATGTGCATGGAAAAGTTTGTATATAATATTATTTTTCCCCATCTAGAAATGATAGCAGTTTGAGTCCTTACCTCTGCATCAGAGCCATAACAAATCAACTGCTCATTTTATTTCAGGTGTTCATGTCCTCATGTATCTTCAGATAGTTTTTAAACTTACTAGTTTATTTTATATAAAGGATATTGTTGCATCTTAACTCATCCTGTAGGAGATGCAAAAGTAATCAGAGATAGTTGATTGTCTTGAACATTTTTTGGGGTAGAAAGTGTGTTTATACTGATTTATCTGGTTGCATGCTTGTCCCTGAAGGCATGACTCTACTACGGTAATGGGAAGAATGGTATCGTACTCCTGCACAACCTCATTCTGTCTTTGCTCTGGCTGTCTCAGGGACGTCACACCAGTGAAGGTGCAAGGTGCAGTGGCATTTACAGGCATGATGAATTGTCCACTACACCCTCCTGAGCTGACAGATAGCCACAGGAAGGTCACAGCTAGAGAGAAAGCATGGACCCCTTCCTGGAGTGGATGAAAAGAGCTGGTGTTGAAGTTTGGATGACAAAATGCTCCATGGTGTAGCTATGACTGTGTGTGCTTGTTCCACCATACACCTGGTATTCCTGTAGTGTCTTCACTGCTGTTGTCACACGCTCCTGTTGTATTTAAGTATATTTCTGTAGGCAAACCTCTTTATAAGGGACACTTGCTTTTGAGATGGTGTATTTTCTCATTGGCTGTTGTATGGTACTAGGTGCATGCTACCATGGGGTTTCATTGGAACATGAGGCGGATGTGCTGCCAAGCTAGATCTTCTCACAACCTTCACAAAGGCATAACAATGACACTTTTAATAGAAACATTATTACTTTTCTGTCAGTTCTACAGTGTTTTAAAATATGGGGAGGTTATGTCATGTTAGTTTTTGCTACCAAGTTACTAAGAGGCTGAAAATCTACGTGTCTGGAAATGAATTGATGAAGATAAATATATCACCTTTATTGATTTTGGGCTACTCTCTTATATGAAAAGTAATAAAACAAATTATATATAACTGTGAAAAAGCAGCAGTATGCAGGAAGCGAGCAAACACACTGCAGGTACTCATGTTTGCCTGAAGGGGAATACACTGTGATCAATTAATGCTGTATAAGCCTCTTGTTGTAAGATAGCGTCATAGCCTTTCCTGTAGCTGCAGCATTTTATGGTAAAAATGTAGATCTTGTCGTGGTCTAGGCACTCAGATTATTTTTCTGTGACTAGTTTGGTGTCTCTTTAATTAGAGCTATGTGCTGTGTTACCTGATTTCATCCTCTTTTTCTTTACCTATTTAGGCCCTAATCCTGCCACTGGATTTGTTCAAATGAACCTTGATAGCCATGGGGGCTGAATGAGTTGACAGGACTCCTGGATGACTGCAAGTTCCTGCTCTGAAGATCTGATTGTAGGCTTGAACCTAAATTTCTATTTCCTTCCCCTGTCTATTTGCTTCTAATTGATGAAAATTATCCACAAAACGGTATTGTCTTTGACTCTCATGCACATCACATTAGTAGCATTCAGACACTGTGTGCTTGGGATGCTGTCAGACATTGTTAAAGTATTTGTGTTGTGTCATGTGCCAATACCTCATGATTGATTATTTTGTTGTATTTTTACATTTAGTATCTTCCTACCTAAAATGGAGATCTTCATCTGTGGTTTCAATCATTTTAGTATTTCTGTGAACTCAGATTTTTAAGTCAGAGTAACTGTTGAAACTATTCAGGTCTTTTTTAAAGATGTGGGTAGATTTGTTTTTTCCCCTGTTGGACACGAAAACTTAGTAGCCTACTATTACTGAAAGCTTTCAATGTGACGATACTCTGATGCAGACCAATAAAATAAGTAGGAAAAGGCATTAACTTTTCCTAGCTCTCCTGTTGCTTTTCTGTTTCTGTGGCTGTGATTACATGATATACAGCTGAGAGTGAGGGTATTTCTATTTTTTGTGAGCCAGTGAATATTTTTTGTTCACACTGAGTACTGTTCCCTGTCTATTCCATATAATGTTGCAGTTTCACTGAGTATTAAAATTATAGCCTTGAGAGAAAGTGGAAAGGACTTTGCAAAATCACATTAAAAGAGTTTGAGCGGAAATACAAGTATGTTTCATCTCTATGCATGCTAGTGTTTATTTTCTATATTTTTTTAAAAGCAAGCATGTAGCAATATATGATAATTAACAGGCTAAAAGGTCCAAAACTTTCTCTGTGTATAGAGAATCAGGAAAAACTTTTTTTATTTTTGTAGGCTTATTACAGTGGTATCTAAGAGCTTCACAATATTCAATGAATTTTTGCATATTCCCAGAACAACAGAAAATCACTGCTGTCTGGTTTGACCAAGGAGAAAACTGAGCCACTCATTCAGTCAGTAGTAAAATCAATGATACTAATTGGATTCTCCTGCCTTTTAACCGTGTGCCTCCGGCACCATTTCTCCCTTGAGCCAAAGCTTCCATTATCATCATCTGCTTTGCATTTCTATGCAAAAGGCCCAAGGTGTTTCGGTTTGGATTCTCAGAAAATGAGGAAGACAGGGTTGGTGGCCATCTGCCAAGGTGCTTGGTCTGACTTGCTCCTCGCTCACAGAAGCCGATGGCGAAGGCAGAACCGAGTGTTCCTGTGTGGCATTCAACTGCCTTAACCACATGCCCATCGCTCTCTTCCTGTAGTTGTCTGTCTTGTTCTCTGCATAACTCCTAGAGCAAACACATATACCAACCTATAAATAATCTAATTCGATATACAGCCCTGATTCATTTCCTGAGCTGCATGTCCTGCGCACACGGGATGGCCGTGGTCCTCAGGAAGAATTTAGAGCGCATGAGGCCGAATATTAAGGCTGTCCGGTATTTAAACTTCGCAATGAAATAGCGTTCTTTTAATGTAGCTTATTATAGATATAGCTTGAAGTATTTTTAACGAGGAGCAAGAGAAAAATGAAAGCTTTTAGAACTGGTTGTAACCTTTTCCCCGTGAATGTGAATATCCTGCTCAGTGAAATAGAGAACATCAGCTGGTGGGAGGAGGCTGGCCACCTCCAGGGAGGAAGGGAAGGAAGAAGGTTGGGTAGTAAATGCCATGGGTATACCCAATTTGCTTTCAAGTCTTGGGGAATATGTAGTGTTGACCCTAGCATTTTAGCTTTTGTTTTCTCTTAAGCATTCCCAGCCCAAGAAATTAGCTCATTCTGAATTTCTCAGTGCTACAGACATTGGAGGTGTTGCTGTGGTGTGCTAATAATTTAAATGAAGAAACAGAAATCAAAGATGGGCTTTTCTCCTATGTTCTTCTGTTGGAAGACAAGAGAAGATGTTCCCAGAGTCTCCCAGTTCTCTCCCCGATGAATTTCAAAGGTGATCAGTGTGATCCTTGTTTTCAGAAGTAGATAGCAAAAACTTTAATAGTAGAAAATACTGCTCTCAGCTTGCCCCTTTAGTTGTCTTCCCAGTCAAGACGTACTGGCCTGCTCAGTTTGTAAGCTACCAAAGGTGGTGTGCAGGCTCCAGTACCAGAAGAGTCATGCTGGGAATCACAAGCTCATCTCTTTATCTCTTATGTTAGACTTCATTAGGATGAAAGGTTTTTTTCAGAGAAATCTTGCCAGACTGTGGGCTAGGTTTCACTTTTTGTTAGTCTACCTTATCTATGGATGGTGCTTGAGACTTGGTCACCAAGCTAGTGGTTTTCTATGAGGAAATCAAAACAATCTCATACTTTGCTTTGCTTTTGCATGTTTTTCCCTGGAATATGCAGTCATTTCCCCCAAGTAATGCAGGAAATTCCGATGTTCTCTAAACAGCACGGATGGTGATACTGTTAGGGAAAATTTGGTCAACCCATTCACTGGAACTCATAAAAACCAAAATGCTTGCAAAAGTATATCAGTTCCACTGTCATTTTGTTGCAAAGAACAAATAAACCCCCTGATTTTAACAGTGTTATTTTTTTTTAAAATAAGTATCAGTTTTCAGCATTTCACAGTATAGAGAAATTGTGGGAGCAGAATGAAACAGTCTTGATAGAGCAGAATCACCTTAAGCCGGTACCTCAACTCAACTCAACACTTTGTATCGTGAAACCATGGCCTGAAACTGCTGCCTGTCATATCAGATAATATTATCATTGATTTATTATGTTATTTCATCTTACGTGTTTTTGGTAACCTTTTGGCAGCAATTGTTTAGGGTTTTTTTCTGATTTGGTTTNTTTTTTTTTTTCCTTTTTGTTTTGGGTTTTTTTTTTTTTTTTGGGGGGGGGGGGGGTTGGGTGCATTGGGTTCTTTTGGGTTTTTTTGGCAGCACCTAACGGAGCCCTAATCCATGACTTGGCTTCCAGGTACTAGGATAATACAAGTAGTAATCATGCCTGCTGCTAAAAATTTTCTACCTTATTTCATTTGCATTTGTTTGCCTTCAGCTTCCAGTCATTGATTCTTGTTATGCCTTCACTGATGGATTAAAACGCTCTTTAAGACTCACTATTTTCTCCCCAGGAAGGTGCTTTTACCCTGTAATCAAGTTACTTCTCAATTTTATTTTTTTTTTTAAGAAATTTTTTTTAAATAGATTGTGCTTTTTATGGTTCGTATTTTTTCTCATTCTCAGATTATTTTTGTGGCTCATTTCTATCTGTTTTCTATTTTTTCTATTAGAAAAGAGACATAAAACTGTATTTTATTAGTCACATACACAGAAGTAAAATTACTTCTCTAGTTACTCTTGCATTAGCGTGGTTAGAAATTGATGTTTTTGCAAGGTCAGATAAAATAACTACCTAATATGACTTCTATGTATCTGAGTGTAATTATTAGAGGACAAAAAAGGATTGATTGTTTTAAAAACATTAAAATATTTTAAAATGTTTTAAAATGATCTACAGATCAGCAAGAGTGGGTGTGCAGGAGGGGTTGCAAAAATATTTGTGTTGAGGTTTTTAAGGAGATAGAAGTGAAATAAAAATAATAATTGTAAAACACAGTAATACATCAAATCTTAAGTGCTATGTTTAACACAGTGATACGTACTTGCTGAAATGTTTTAGGATTGAATGAAAATGTAGACTTTGTTAGTAACAGACTGTTGTGGGCCACTGGAAATAGAGACTGTAAATGGATGTGAATATATGCATCCTTTACATACATGTAATCCCATAAGTAGCCACTTGCTTATATTTGGAAACCCAAGAACAGTTATGTGATCTATTATGGTGTAATAGAAGAAATACCACAGTATTGAGAATTTCTTTTGTTACAAAAGCTGTCACCATTAAGTTATATAAGAGTTCAAACAATCAAAATCCACAGCTTCAAAGAGGCTCTTGAAAGTTTTACTGCTTCAGTATTTCTTTCCGAAGGAGTGGCTATTCATTTTGATTTTTATCCATGCTTGAATACAAGGTTGAGTTAAATTCACATGAAGGAGACTAATCAGATGCCTGCCTGGTCAAAGCATCTTAGCTTATCTAATGACTTTTATGGATATCATGCATATCAGCATCTGAATTGAATCTGCATTTCCAGCCCCACACTTATCCCTCCTGGAAGCTATCAGATTTTCATTAATTTGAACTGGACTGTTTAAGTTCTCAGTGCTGCTCCTATGTTTAATGCAAGTTTGTCTAATGTCTCACAGAAATCTGAGGTCACCACACTGACTTTATGTCCAAACTGACTTAAAAAAGAGTATGTCTTTCCATTGTGGCAGCATTCCTTCCCTCTGTGAAACATGAGGCATGTTCAATAAAGGACTCCCTTTTGTTCAGCAAAATGAAAGTTCATGGAAACATGGTAAATGAGGAAAAATGAGAATTAAAAGAATGTAAAAGATTTAAAATCCTCTAAAACTCCTGGAAAAGAAGTAAAGGTGAATAAGGACTGACTAGAAAGCCCAATGGCCTCTAGTTAAAAAAGTACTAAGATAAATAGATTTAGACTACAAGTTCCTGTATGTGAGTCTATGAAAAAGCTGTTACTAAGATTTCAGTAGCACTAGGTGACTTGGAGTAGAAGTTGCCCCCTGTGATGATGAACTCACAAAGCCCTTTTCTAAAGAACTATTTGCTGTTGGAAAAAGATGAGAAAAATGGGCATTCCTTTGAATGCCTTCTGGTATCACAAGCTTAGCCTATATAAAGTCTGTCACTTCTTACATACTAGGTTGCCTCAGTTTCTTCTCCTGAGTCTCCCAAATCCTGGAATAGAACCATTAAATAAAGGGAGATGACAGCAGTGGGAAAGAAGATAGTAGAAGAAACAGGATGATTATGATAAAAGCTGGAGACAGTCTCTGTGAGAATGCTACCATGACTTCATTTCTCTGAACAGAGGAGGTCTGAATTGAAGACGTGATCCTCTTTCCTAAACCAGTAATAAATTGGAATGGCTGCATATGATGGTAGGTGTTTGACCAATGCAGCACCCGATGCAGTACAATATATACTGGATAACTATTCTGAGAGTGTGGGGAGAGGGGTCATGGCTAGAAAATTACTTTCCCATTAAATAATGCTACTGATGATTATTTGGTGAGCAGGTACAGCTGCCACAGTACATTTTTTCAGCTTGTCTTTACACAGGAATATGGAGAAAAGAAGAGAAGAGAAAAGAGACAGAAAGGAGAGAGGTGGAAGAAGGGTAACAGTTTTTTGAGGCTTCTGCTCTTCAGGATACGTTCCTTGCCCTCCCTAAGTGGTATACTTTGATAACTTGTAATCTTCCTTAAGTGCCATTTCTCATTGGGAATTTAGCAAGTTTATGAAGTTCCTGAGTATGTGGACAATTCCTTGGATGAATGCAAAACACTGCCTTGTGTACCACTCCTTGACAGGGATGCAGTGGACACTGCTCAGTGACAACCATGTACCCGTGGCAGTATTCAGCGAAAGGGTAAGACTGTCCTGTCAAACTGAGCAAGTTCCTTTTTTTGAAGCTGTTAGCAAATGGTTGTTTCCTCCAGCAGTTCCTGTAACTGTATGCAGTCTACATCACAGTAGATGCTGTGTAGATACTAAATAGAGTGATTTGTGCTTCATTCCCTATTTCTTTGGATGTCAACATCCCATAAATTCACATTCTTTTCCTGTTTTCTGGAGATAAGACTGTGCTAGGCTTTCTAATATCGGGGACTGTGTTGGTGTTGAGGTGTCATCTTCATTTTCAGAAGCAGATTGTTTAGTCTGTGTTGCAGAAACAGAGGCTCCTATAAAGGATCAGAGTAGAGGTCAGGTGATGTTTGGATATTGTGTGTTTTCAGAAAACATATAGATGAGGGAGTAGTAGCTCTGTCCCAGCACTGTATGTGGCTCAACAAATCTTTCCAGTTTGACATGTAGCATTGAGGTCTGTCTAAAGGAGTCCTGCATGTGAAGGAGCATATCTTATTGAATCTTTTGGGCTGGATAAAATAGGAAGGAAGGGAATCTCAGATATTTTTCCTCACCTTAGGCCTTGTTGGATTCTGCCTGTTCAGGTATAGAAGTCTAATAGTGGTATCCGCATCAGAAGCTTACCTACCTCTGGGCTGGAGTGAGGGAGACTGAGTACTGACACCTTTAGAGAGGTGGACAGCAGCATTTTGGGCTTATTAGAAGCAGCTGTTACCCTTTATTTCAGTGGGAGGCTTGGGTGTACAATACATAAATGATCTGGAGATTTTGGAGGGGATTGAATATTTGATGCCACGTTTCCAGAAAGTTGAAGAGATAAGTGGATGTTGCACTGCATGTTGTGCTCTCAGCAAAGCAAACATCTCAGCAGGTCAGCGATTTTGGAAATAGTGCAGTCCTGAAAGAATATTTTTGAACTCCTTTTTGCTGTTGAAGCTGAACACAGTTCCCATCTGTCTGAAACTCCGCATTGAGAGCTTCACAGAAGCACTTAAAGAAGTTATGTACTTACGCATAAGGAATAAGATGCTAAATGAAATCATATTTCATTATAGTAAAGCTACTAACTTTACCATGAAATGATTACTTTCTGTACACATATTCACTGTAAAAAATGCTCGTGGTATACTGATGATCAGAAGAAAAGTCCATACTGATGTAATCTTCATTTTTGTCCACTTCCTGAGGTGAACAGTATGGGTATACACTTTTGCTGTGAAAATCTGTTTACTTGTATACTTTACTGTATATCTGTGAATTCCTCAAGAAGTGTGCAAATTTTCATGTTACCCATTTTGTGCATAAAAGCACTGAGTAAGTACTGACCTTGATTTAAGAACGTATCAGCTCTAGAAACGGTGGAGTTGTCTGCAGGGCTCACATGTCAACAAAAATCAGCTGGTTCACACATGAAGCTTGGCGAGGAAATCACTGCAGCAGCACCAGTGCCATCCCTGCTCCCTGCCTGCCTCTCCCAGGACACTTCCTTTAGTCAGCTGAGGTTACCTGCCCCTTCTTCACAGTTACCATTTACTCACACAGCTGGGCTAGCAAGCCACTCATCCAGGGTGGGCGGACTAATGGCCTTCTGAAACCCTGTTCACTAATAGAAGAGAGACAGCTATATATACAGATTACTTGACATAATGTGAGCAAATCCAGACAGAAAGCTAAAGCAGAGCAGATTCCATGCATCAGTACTGCTTGCAGACATGCTAAGTCTCATTTCTTTGAATGGAGCCTTTCTCTTCCAGAAATGATTTTAAGGAAATTATTTAAAGTATCACCTGAAGATTTCATATAAGACACCAGAGGAAAACATTGGTTGCAAGACTGCATCTAATAAGCAACTGAGAATTGCATTCATCTGGGCTGCATCAGGAAAAGGGCAAATTCAGCCAGTGCTTTTCTTCAGATACTCTGCAAACAACCTATCTACGGTATGGCTGAAAGTGTTTGAAAGCAGCAGTGACAATCCAGATTACCAGCAGCTCCATCATAAGTACACATGCCCAGATGCCCTCTCTCTGCAGATGTTTTGCTCTCGTTTTGAGCTGAAAATGTGACATTTTTGTTGAGAAAGGCTTTCACGTCTTGTTAAAAGTAGCCTAACAGGAGCTTTGGATTTGAATGACAATCCAGTTGTTATTGTGCCTTTTTTCCTGTAGTAGTGTATTTATTTTGACCCAAGGAAACAATGATCTCATTCCTTGGGAGGAAGGACAGAGTGACAAAATCTGGAGATCCTGTGACGACATTGAATCTTTTCGTTGCCAACGCAAGCTGTGAAAGAATCTGTGTTCCAGCCAGAACCCCTGGGGAGTAAGCAGTGTCCCTCACAGAAGGCACAGTTTGCAAGGAAAGATGGGGGCATGGGAGGCATGCTGCCTGGCATCCTGTGTCTCCCGGAACTGATGCACGTGCATTTCCCCACCTCTGTCAGCAGACATAGCACTAAAGTGGGCAGAAACTTTCTGAGGTTCTTTATGTACTGTGACTTCCTCAAAATTCTGCTGGAGTAGTCTCACTGAGGTGTTTCATGGTTATTTTGGGATCTGGGGAGAATGAGATCTTCACACAGCGTCTCTCTCAATCAGGCTTTACTGCCAGCCAGGTACTCTGTACGTCTTGGGACTCTCCATCCCCATTGTCTTGGCTAGGAGTCTTTGGTTGTGAGCTACATGGGGGATGATCTGAAGTGAGAGGATAATTTTAATAAAATAAAACTGGTTTTGTCCTTCGGTTGGAACTTTTCTGTTCCTACTGAGCAATACATTGGTAAGAAGAGCAGTTCTGTCTTTGGAGAGGCCTTTCTCTGTTAATTCTAAAGAAAAATGGGCAAAAAGAAGGATGCTCTAAGAAAAGGTTGACAATGTATAGCTGATGTTTCCATCCAAGTTCAACCTGCCTTGCATGGAAAAGGAGTTGAACCAAAAGTCTCTTTACAAATGTTTCTACTAGTTTCCAAGTAAGTAGCTACAAAGCATATCATGAAAACTGAAGTATTTGAAAACATCTATCTAATTGAAATCATAGTCTTACTCCTGCTTTGCAATATGACATCCACTCCCTGTGACTTTTCCCAAAGCATGCTCTAGTTTGCAAAACACAAAAATTACTAAATAGGGGTTTTGAAACTTCCTGTGCAGATGCATACCATTTTTTTCCTTGAGCAGTCATCTAGGGCTGTTACAACCCAAATATTCTGTGGGCAAAGCCTCTGTGCACAAAGTCAAAGGTGTCCTGTGTTATCCAAGTGATCTCCGTGACTTCTCCTGTCTTGTGAAGTGTAATTTAAAAAACATTCAAACTTCAATGCAGAAGAAAGCATGTTTGTAAAGGTATCAGAAGGACATAGCAGAACATGAACAAGACAAAAAACATATACTGCTTCTGTAAAAATGCTGCTGTCTGCAACTGATGAGTAAATTCTTTTTTTATTTCTGACATCAAGGGCTGCAGAAGAAACCCACTGGAATATGCAAACCTGTACAGGCCTTAGCATATAACTAGCAGAGATGAAGGACAACCTTTACCAGGAGTATGTCATGTAATCAGAATCTCCTCATCACTTGCCTTTTACTAAAGTTTTCGCTCTAGACAACAGCTGGGAATAAAAGCATTTCTTTGCCTTCCTTTCAGGTTTGGTTTACACACAGGAAACTTTAAAGAAGTTCAGTATTTGCAAAGCTATCAGCTTCTGCACTCTAGGCCACATGAATGGTAGTGATTTTTACGATTTTCTTCTGCTCCGTATTCCGTATAAAGGTTTAAACATTAAGATGCAAATCAGGAAAAAAAGAAAAAGCCAAAACCGAAAAACCTGAACCCTTTCCTTTAGACGTAAACATTAGTGTTCCTTACTGTTCATGTATTTTTGCATGATTTCAGAAAGCAGGACTACTGTCTTGATATGTCCATTGGCACTTCTTCACAAACAAGGCAGTTTAGAATTAGGGTCGTTACTTAGAAGAATCTTTGACTTCCATAAAAGCACCATGCCATTCCAAATGATTGATAATTGCGATAGAAGATTTGGAATTTGTTTGCCTTCTCACCAGCAATATCTTGAAAGAAGTACCAGCTCAAGGAGGAGAAATGCGGGCTCAGGCAGTGGACCTAGAACAGAAGTCACTGGCCTTCAGGTTGAATAAGGGAAATACATTTTAATAACCATTTTTACTTTGAGACTGTTGTTACACTGGCAGTATGAGCAACGGGTGACATTAAGAGGTGGTCTGTATGATCTTTAAGTCTTGTAGGCCACCTAAACACGGAAATAGGACAGATCCTTGTGTGTCAGGTCACAGACCCTACCAAAACTTCATACATAGGAGTAGATTTTGAGAGAGCACGATTCATAAGTAGGTTATCGAAAGCAGCTATTTACACAGGGATATTTGTGACCAGGGTACACCTCTGTTCACTCAAGTTTCTGTTCCTACAGTAAGTGCTCTGACAATGCCTTTCGGGGGCAGAGCAGTGGGTTTGGATTTTTCACAGCGGCGCTCCTCCCAGTGTGGTTCGCACCAATAAAGTGGATGCAAACAGGGAGGCTGATGTGAAGAGGCATTTCTCCTGTTCGCTGAATCCTCTGCGGGTGGCTCGTGCGGTGCAGGTGACAGCAGAAAAGCGGGGAGCGGAGCGGCAGCGAAGGACAGGTGAGACACGGCCCGCCCCGGGACGGTGCGGGAGCCTCGCAGCGGGACCGTGGGGCGGGGGGCGCTGCCTGCCCGCCGCGGGCTGGGGAGAAGAGACAAGCCAGCGCCTTCCGACTGCTGCTCTTACAGGTCGTTCACCGATTTCCAGGGGAAAAGAATGCAATAAACCGCCGAGCAGCGAGACAAAGCGGCCGCCCCCCAGGCTCGGGGAGGGGGTGCAACGCCGCGGTGGCGGAGCGCGGTGCCGTGCGGCGGCTGGGCGAGACGCGGCCGGTTTGCCGCGGGGGGTGTGAGTGTGTGTGTGCGGACGGGAGCCGGGGCGGCGCGGCCGGGCTGCCTGCGCTCACTTTTATATTTGCGCGCCCTTTCCGTGCCCCGTGACGTGTCCCGCGCCGCGCCCAACCCGCGCCGCGCTCTGGTCAGGACAATGGGAGCGCCGGGGCCAATGGGCGCGCCGCTCGGCTTGGCGGCGGCCAATGGGCGCGGGGCTGTGCTGAGAGTAATGTTACCAGCGCCGCGAGTGTGAGGAGGCTGCGTATCGATCCCGCGCTCAGCCATTGCGGTGCACCGGGCTGCACAGCGACCCAGCCAGCGCTGGGGCCGGGCGGGCGGCCGCGGGAGCGTCTCTGGGGCTCGGGGCCGAGCGAGGGCTGCGTGCCGACTCTGTCTGACACGGGTGAGTACGCGCCGGGGGCCGCCGGGCCGGCCGGGCGCGCTCGCCCGCCCGCCCGCCCGCTCGGTGGCTCGCTC
>VWZF01004610.1:555553-635170 GCA_013396755.1 Sclerurus mexicanus | reverse complement strand
TTTTTTTTTTTTTTGAGGGGGAACTCATCTTTTGCTTTATTGAATGCCCGTATGGGATCACGGGAATATTACAGTTTTCATCTTTCATATAACCAGCTGATAAACAAAGCTTTGATCTGCATACCCTGCATTATCATGATAGGGTAAGAAAAGAAATATATAGGCATATGATGAAAGAATATACTTCCATAACTGGAAACAAAACAAAAAAAATCAATCTCAGCAAACTGATACTTCTTCAGATTTTTGTGAAATGTAATATTCTATTGAGTTGCATGAGTTTACCAGTCTTGGAGAGTTGAGAAGTATAGAGTTCAATTTTACAGAAATGAAATACTTTTGGGGGGTGGGGAGGGAGGGAATGTTAAATTTTGTCCTAGAAGGACCCATAGGAAGAGTGTATGTCCATCTGGTGTGGAGAAATTTACATGTGTGACTCCGTTACCATGTAATGGAAGTTATATTTGTAAATCTCTGAACACCTGCAAGGGATGAGCGTACCTAAAATGTGTAAAGTTAAAAGCATGAAATGACCATATTATTTTTTGGTGACAGGTCTGGTGATGGCCACGGGCTTTATACCATGAAACTCCTGGTATGCAAATGGCCCACAAGAAATGATTTTTCTTTCTAAGATTTCTATAAATGGTACCATTATTATTTGTTAAATCTATGTAAATTCATATTTGTATTCTTGAAATTCTAGTTTTAGCCCTTTAAAAAAAGTTGTATATTGTCTCAAATTGAAAATGAGATAAGATGTATTTTTCCTGTTAGGTTTTATACCGCACTCTTGATGTTTGCCCATTTTTAAGTTAAATATAGTTGTATGGAAAAGTACATTTTATTAAATTTTGCATTAAAAAGTTAAATGTTTATGGTATACCAACAATGTCTAATTTGGTCAAATACAGTTCTCTTCCAAAACCAAAGCTAAAGGGGTTTTTTGCATATTTAGTAAAACTTCAAGTGCTGGCAGCTGTAACTATTTTCACATATACCTGCTTACCAGTTTGGGGGACAATTTGGCAATTTTGTGGTTACAAAATTATGGTTCTCTTAAGTGCCAGTGTTTAAAAAAAAAAAAAGCATTCTTGTAATTTTACACGCTTTTGTGATGGAGTATTGTTTTGTTATACAATTTTGACTTTCAGATTCTTATTTCAATTTGCATTTATGTATAACTTCAGGAGAAATATTGAACATCTGAAATCCTGGATGATACTAATAAACTAATAATTGCAGAGGTTTTAAATACTTAGTTAAATGGCTCACTTAATATCCTAAGGATTTGGAGTTTTTCTGTGTGTTGGTGTTCTCAGATATGTACATCCCTGCTTTCTGTTTCAAGCAGAAGAAAGATGCTATTTGCAAGGTCTCTATATAGAGAGCTTAGGACAGACAGACTTTTGCTCTTCTTAAACTGGATATTACACGTTCAAATGCTCGTAACTGATGACAAATAAATTTTCTGTGCTGAAGGGTTTTTTTGTTTCCCCAGGTCATCAGAGGAAAGTAGAAACATTTCTTGTTCTTGGAACAAACATACTGAGATCCCTCTAATCTTGTGCCTTTGTTCTCGGTGCTTGGTGTTGACAGAAGTAACCTAGAGGATTCAGCTGAACCTAAAAGATGAGTAGTGAGTGCTTGCCCAGCAGCCAGGTGTGGCCTTTGCCTTGTCTTTGGGGTTAGCACATTGATAACAGACAGGGCATGTCAAGGCTGAAGAGGGTAGGTAATACAATGATTATAAAGCTAGAACCCCCTGTCTCATGCTGCAGAGGCTGATGTTGGGTGGGAGGTGTACCAAAGCTTCCAGAGCTCCTCAGAGTGACCATGGTTTTCTCAGGAGCGCTTGGTACATGTCTGTAATTCAGCTGAGCTGGTGCATGTGTATTGGACTGACACCTTTACTTGAGTCTTCTAGAAAACTCTTTAAATGAAACTGCTCTTTCTGAGGAGCTACACCGTAGGTAGATTAATTCTTTAAGTGCTTTTCAGGGTTGTTGCTGGAAGGGACATCCTTGTTCCTGGCTGTCGTCCCCTGCAATCTCCAGCAGTTAATCCTCTTGGTCAAAATTGTTTCTTAAGACAGATAGGTCAGACTTGACCATTCCAAGATTACTTGATATTAGGTCAGTTACTGCTGACACTTTAGCGTGACTATGCCTCCCCTTGATCTTTAAAAGTGAGTGCTTTTTGGGGGGAATAATGAGCAGTGAAACTGCAGTCGTTTAGGCAGTGGTTCCCTACAAGGGCATTGGACAGCACTGACATCGCTGTCAAAACTGAAAAAGCATTTCCTAGGGCTTTAACCCTCAACATAAATGCTTGATGTAGAGGAGAAAAAAGGGTTTTCATGTTCTAAACAACAAAAATGTATTGGTCTGGAGAGAACTTGAATGTTAATAAGTGGTAGTAATGATATCTTGAATGCCAAATGGACCCAAACTGATTTTACAGCTGTTTATCTCAAGTGGGTCCTGAAAAGAGATACATTGCAGGCACCTGCTTTCTAGAGCCACTCTGTAATATAAACTGGTTTAACTAAATGTACGGGCAGCATTCATCCCCTCTGCAGAGCTTTCAGTGATCACACCAGTTGTAGCAAAAAGTTGAGCTTATTTAACAAAATGTTTCTGTCCAGGCATATGGGCTCCTGGAAACTGAACTAGTGGGTACAAAGTGGCTGATTTCTGGTGCTTAATTAGGGTGCTGCTGGCACTTTGGACACTGAGTCTCTTTACAGCTGCTTTTATCAGTGTAACCAGCCCATCCTGAAGGAGAAGAGGTTGGGTAATAGCTGGGTTTTAGGCTTGCTAGAAAATGGGGACATGGATTTGAGTGACTTCTCCAGAAGAGGAGCCAGGCAGACTGCAGCCACAGTGTTAGGTTCTCTAGATGAGTGACAAGCCCAGCTTGGAAAAAACCTCTCCTAATTCTTGCTAGCCTAAGGGTTAGACCTGCTAGTTAGAATAAACATTCCCATTCTGCCTTCCCAGCTATGCCTGACAGGAGATTAAAGGAATAAAGGCAATGTGCTGTGTTGGGTTATAATGCGTTATTCAATACAGAGTCTGTAACAGAGACATGGCAAAATACAAAGATAGTATTTACTACAAGAGACGATTAATTTTCACCGTTTCCAGGCTGTGCCATTAGCAGCTGACCAGCTACAGGCTTTTAGGACTCAAATGTACCAGTGATATCATTAATAACAGTAAAATGCAGAATATTGTCAAAAAACGTTGCTCCATGATATTCTTTCGCTTACAGGTCATACTTGACTACGGATCACGTCTTTTGGGGGCTGCTTTAGAAGAAAATAACAGTGTTCCTTTGGCAGGCTGCAATAGAAATTATTTTAGCACCTGAAATACGTTAAGGGACGTGGTGCCTAAAATGCGGGGGTGTGTCAGTAAACTGTTCCCCGCACTTTACTACTGGATTGCACCCTACATCTGAAAATCACTTTGAGATGGTATTAATTTAGTCTAGAATAGATTCACTTTAAATCAACACCAGCCTTTATTCCAAAATAATGTACTTGTAGACAGGCTGTCAGACTTTCTTCCAATATCTGAATAAGAAAAAATAGGGTAAGTAAATGTCCGAGAGTTTTTTATCATTTTGCTGAAGTTGTCTTGTATTTTTGTTTTGTATATGTCGTGCCCTGGCTTTTCTTTTGACAGTACTTCAAGCTGAAAAACAAAGATGGATTTTTTTCCCCAATGAATTTATTATGAAGAATGAAGGTCAGATTGCTCTTACTGCTGCCTTGTGCTGCTGAAAAATACAGCGTGGCTTCTGCTTCCAGAACACCTAATTTTGAAATCCATCTTGCTGAAGCAATTGCTATTAGAGGTGACCCACAGGAGAGAAGAGCCTTCCCTTTTGCCACTCTATGATGGAATAAAAGACTTAAGCGATAAATTAGCTTAGTCTACCTGTTTGCCACATCAGAAGCTCAAGCCTTTCCTGCAGCAGGAGTGCTCAAGATCAAGCCAAGCAGCGAGAAGGCACAGCAGCATGGAGCAAGGAGGACAGGCAAATGTGTGTGTGTGTGGGTGTTTAGCTATACCTTTTAAAACCTTGCTTCTGTTGTTGAAATGCGTTTGACTTAAATGACGGTCGTTTGGCACAAAGGAAGTTCATCCACGTGCTTCAAGCAGCCTTTCACCTATTAAGGCAGCAAAAGCTCAGTTATTATAATTCTGACCTCCCAAAAGTTCCCCGGTAAAAACAGGAAAGACCAAGCACTACAGCTTGAATGCCTGGAAAAGGCCCCATCTCCCCGCACATCTTACAGCAGCAAGAGGTCACCATTTAAATGCTTTTTGCAAGACTCCGTTCAAAAAATTAGTCTTATGGAGGGGAAACAGAGGGCTTGTGCTGTCAAGTTTGTTGAGTGCATTTGTTACCAAGAATAAAAGCATCATCCCAGCCCAGGGGGGAAATGCCTGTCCCTTAAACTAACACCAGCTAGTGGCACTACAGATGATGCAGGCTTGCAGTAGTGCAGGGGAACGGATGGCAGCTGGACGGGGGGGTTGCCCTGGCAGCCCCCTCCTTGCTTCCAGTTCACTCCTGGTACTGGGAAGACGCTGGGCATGAAAGCTGCTGGGAGCAAGGATGGTGTTGAGCTCCTGCCCATGGCCACACCATGCAGAGCACAAGTCACGGGTCACGCCAGGGCTTTGGTGCCTCATGCCTGGCTTGGAAACACAGATGCAAAGAGAGCGGGGCACCAGCCCTCTGAAAACTCAGCTATGCAGTTAAAAGTAAAATCATGGTGCTCTTTAAAAAAACCTCAAATTTGTGTGGTGGTGTTTCCTAGAAGAGAGAACTTCCTTGCAAAGCATGCACTGGTAAATGATTGAATAACAGTGACTCATGTTTTATTATCAGACTTGACTGCAGCGGTGCTTACGCTCACTTTGGTTTTGTTGATACACGCTTCTACTGACGCCTGCCAGTACGGAAGGTGCTGTGAACTAGCACTGAAATGTAAAACTGATAGGGGAAAACACAGGTGAGGACTGACCACAGGCTGAGCCCCTTGGCACAGGAGCAGCTTTAACAGCAGGTCTTGGGGGCAGGAGGGCTTGGTTTTGCTATACCAGCCACCAATGGCAAAGTGCTGGTGGGTTTGTGCTTGGGGTGGGGGCTGAGTGACACAGCACCTGCGTGGGTGACGGGGCATTTCGGAGGACTAACCCCTTGGATCCTGCCTGGGACTGATGGCTGATCCAAGAGTCACATGCTGGAATGTGTAACTGTCTCCCAGTAGGATGCTGCCAGTAAACCCGCCTGTGGCAGGGACCCCTCCTTGTGCCAGCCGGGCTGCAACTGAGAGTCCTTCCAACACTGTTTCCTTTGAGGTGAAAGAAGGAAATTATATATTTTTGGGGACCATTTGTAGCAGGTGTTCAATGACAGCAACACCATCTCTAGCACTTCATGCTCTGCTTCTGCAC
The DNA here is from genome assembly GCA_013396755.1 of Sclerurus mexicanus. Lineage (NCBI taxonomy): Eukaryota > Metazoa > Chordata > Aves > Passeriformes > Furnariidae > Sclerurus > Sclerurus mexicanus. Next base: position 629,693 of record VWZF01004610.1, on the reverse strand, counting down.
GGGAGCACCTGGGCTCTGCCTCCCCGGGGTCAGCCAGTGGTGACCCTGCCCCTTCCTCCGGCCCTGCCTGACATCCACTCCTGCCAGCCCTGCTTCAGGAGGAAGTCCCCGCAGCTGCTGGGGGCTGGATCAGTTCTCCAGGTACTTCAGAAGGTTGTCTTGCTGCTCTACTACCCCTAGGCAATCAGTGCCATTCCTGTGGTGCCAGAGGTGCTCAGGGACACCCCTAATACCAGGAGCAGCACCTGCCTTCCACACACCCACAACGCAGAGAGGGAGACCATAATGTTGGTGCCGTCACAGGGTGCAGCATTCTCAGGACGTGCTACTGCCTAGGATTGATGTCCCTGGTGTGTTGGCCTCGACACTCATCTTTGAGTCTCCTGTTCCTACTGACGTGGGTTTTTCTTTCCATCTGAATCATTCAATATGACTTTGGAGCACAATGGAGCTGTGATTTTTTTCAGAGCCGCCAGCCTGCAGGAAACAGAAGGTCTCTGAATAAAAGGAAGGCTCTTGTTACAACTTCCCTCTTATTTACTGTTCCCAGTAGCAAAGAAGTGAAAAGACAATGAATGAAATGGAGGATTAATCATGCGTAGCACTGAAATATAAACAAGGAGACTACACATCCCAGAGCGCTGCTCCAAGCAGTGGCTCGTGCCCGCAGCGTGCAGAAATCTTGCAGCACCAAGGCCACCTGAATTTAATGAAAAAGGGCAAAAGGCAGAGGAGGCTCCACGGGGTGTTTTTCAAAGGTAAACTTGCAAATTGGGAATTTTACATGGACTTTTCTCTGTTCAGCACTCTCAGAAGTTGAGTTCAAGTTGATATCCCTTTTGCTTCATCACTGGTCCTTGAGTTTTGTGGAGGAAACTCCCTCTTTTCCCATTTTTCTGCATTAATCTAAAACCAATAAAAGTTCAGGATGACTCCTTTATCCCACAGAACCCTTTTAAAAATGCTTCAGAGAAAACCTATGGTGCTGCACAGTGTATAGCTTTGCTCCTAAAAGGGGTTGTGGTCACTAGACTTGCCCCCTTTTCCACTTGCTTTTGGCTTGGGATCCAAACACCGAAAGATTACTAATCACGTTCCTTATTTATATTTTTTTAGTCAGAGATTCACTTGTATTTGATTTTCAGCTGTAGATTTTGAGCACTCACACCCGTCTCTGCAAAGGTGTTGAGCACCTCAAGTTAATTGGTAATAAATTAACCTTGGGAGGTTGTTTGTGTGAGGCGGATGACATGCATACGGCTCTGTGAAGGACTTAAGCAAAGCAAGACATAGGAAAGAAGTGTGAAAACAGGGATGCATAACACAACTCAAATTTCCTGAAATATCTGTAATAAATAGCTGATTTGTGTATCTGAATATCTGCATCTGTCAGGCATGTTGATTTTTCTGGCCTTGGGATGATGCATTTAATGTGAGGGTTAAAGCAAAGTGGAGAACATAATTGTAAAACTGATGAGAAAGCCGCTTCTGATCCTTATTCAAAAACTCAAACAAAGCTCTGAACTGTTCTTTTTACAGTTCTCTTTAGAAAACATACATGAAAAAGTTAGTGAAAATTTATTTGGGCCACCTGCAACAATAAAACTGAAGTGACCCAAGTGTCAAAATACCACAGGACATCTCTGAGTGAATATAAAAAGCCAGAGCACGTGATATAATTTAGCTAAGAACCAAGCCCAACCAGTGTGTGTTAACACAAGGCTTGGAGGATTATGTGAATACAGGTCTAGGTGACCAAAGCGGCGGTGTTGCTTAACTAATCCCTGTTCTAACCCTGCTACCCACCCTTGGCAGCACGGGGCAGGCAGGAGCACTGCCAAAGGCTCCTCCTGGCCTCGGTGTCCCCCTGCTCGCCTGGGGGCTTTACAACTTGCACAGAGGGATTCGTTTCACTTTCTCTTTCTGCTGTGCAGAGCTGCGCTGGATGGATTGCAACATCCTCCATCAATTATTTACCCCGTTTACATGGGAATCATAATAAAATATATATCCTTTCTAAAAATAAAATTATTTCTTTTTAAATACTACCTCTAAAGCCATGCTGGTGCTGCATTAAACTAGTCAGTGATACCCTTTTAAATGCCCTTTCTACATACTTTTTAAGAGGGGAATTGCATTAACCTCTCAGCTGCAACTCCCCTGTTTACACACAGCAAAGGTGCTGCCAGCCTGAGCCTGCCAGGTCCATCCTGGCCAGGAGGAGAAAGGTGACCCCTGCGGGTCCCACCACCCTGATCCCCCAGCACTTGCAGCCTCCGGGTGACTCATCTCCAGGAGTTTGATTTGCCAGTGGTTCCCTGGTGAGGAAGAGAAGGTGGGGAAAGGCTGCCTGGGGTCTCTGGTCATGGTACGAGTGCTTCCCAGACAGGTCCTTCATTGCTTACCTTTGATTTTATTTATTTTAGGGTAATTAATAATAGATACCTCCTGAGCAACCCAAATTTGGACAGTCTTTGAAGATCCAGATAACAAATTCTACAAAGAGCCTATGTTTTTAATCCTTCTACCCGCTGCAGCAGAGGTTGGAGAATCTCAAGTCAGGACGGGGCTTTGCCACTCTGCCCTGCTGGGTCCCCTTTCTGTCATGTAGGGGAGGCATCCCCTGAGCTGGTTCTGTCGCAGCATTTTCCCATTAGGATGTGCACACTGACAGCCTTTGGAGATCACAGAATCTGTGTGGCACTGGCTGACCGAGCCACACACTCTGCCAACACAGCCAATGGCCAACACGGTTAAAAGGGTGGTTTTCCAAAAAGCTCCAGTTCCTCGGGGCAGTGAAATAGGTTTATTGAATATTTCAACCCTGTAAAAAACCCTCCACTCCTTCAAGAAGGCTTACATACTGCACAGATGGTTTTCATCACATGCCAGTGAGTTGCTGTGATCGAGGAAGACGCTGTGATGGTGATGGAGCTGACTCTGCACTGGGGTGGCCTCACCTTGAATATTGCATGCAGTTTTGGGCACTGCAATATAAGAAAGATACTAAGCTCTTAGAGAGTGTCCAAAGGAGGACAATGAAGTTGGTGAAGGGCCTTGAGGGGAAGCCATGTCAGGAGCAGCTGAGGGCACTGGGTCTGTTCGGCCTGGAGAAGAGGAGACTGAGGGGAGACCTCATTGCAGTTACAACTTCCTTGTGAGGGGAAGGGAAGGGGAACACTGATCTCTTCTCTGTGCTGATCAGTGACAGGACCCGAGGGAATGGCCTGAAGTTGTGTCAGGGGAGGTTTAGGTTGGATATTAAAAACAGGTTCTTCACCCAGAAGGTGTTTGGGCACTGGAACAGGCTCTCCATGGAAGCAGTCACAGCACCAAGACTGGCAGAGTTCAAGAATCATTTGGATGATACTCTTAGGCACATGGTATGACTCTTGTGGATGGTTCTGTGCAGGGCCAGGGATTAGACTAGATGATCCTTATGGGTCCCTTCCAATTCTTCATGTTCTGTGATTCTGTGACTCGAAGCAGGTACTCTCAGACCAGGAGCTGCAAAATATTACCTACACCAGCAACACTGCTGGAGTGCATAAGACTGTGCTTTCATATTTTGTCGCTGTAACTGAGCTGCCAGATTTAATGCATTCCATTTCCAGGGATTAATGGAAAATGCAGGCATGTTTGTGGTGCCGGATGCTCAGGGAATTGCAGAGAGATGATGGTAAAAGATGATCTGACCCCTGGACTTTGCCCCACTGCATCCCTCCTAGCACAACAGCTCCATCATCCACATGGCCCCATTGTCCCCCCAACCCCATGAATGGCAGGTGTGGAGTGGGGCTCTTGACATCCATGGGGCTCCCTTTGGAAAGCCAGGATGCACTGCCTGCCTGCCTGCTGCTCATCCTGGTGTTAAGATTTCATGGCAGACTTGTCCCATCTGGCTGCTGGGAAATGCTGCTGGGACCCATGGTTTTGGACCTTCTGGACAGATGTCCCATTGCTCTTACAGGCATTTCCTCTGAGGCCTCTTGAATTCAGGAGAACCAGATGATGTTAAATGAGCTCTGAATATGAACTGAAATAGTTACATAAAATCATAAAATCACTTAGGGTTGGAAAGGACCCTTAAGACCATCGAGTCTGACCATTAACCCAGATTGCCAAATCCACCATTAAACCATGTCCCCAAGTGCCACATCACACATCTTTTAAGTATCTCCAGGGTTGGCAACTCGACCACTTACTTTCCTGGGAAATCTGTTCCAATGCTGGCAAAATGGTAATAAAAGAAAGTGTGCTGGAATTATTTTTTTTCCCTTTCCCCCCTAATTTTCTAGTTTCAGCTTCTGCTAGCAGAACCTTGATGCATCTTTATGATGAGAACATTCCCAAAGTTTATAGGGCTTTGCTGCTTTTGGACTTGATCATGACTACTCCAGCGAGTCATCTGGAATTTTATATAATTGCCATTATACAGTAAATTGAAAAAAAAAGGATTATATATTGTTATAAAGTCTGAGGGTCTGTCCCTGCCAGGGTCCTCACAGGCTTCAGTCTCTGGATGGCTTCTGGACACAGGACCCCTGGCAGGGAGCCTTAAACCTCAACCCTCAAAATTAAGGGGAATTTCTAAAAGGGAAGGTGTGTGCTCAGTGGGTCACCCAGAGAGGGCAAGGAGGAGCACAGGGAGAAGGGTGCAGGGTGCTGCCCCCTGTCCCAGACCCCTGCGCCTCTCTTCTCCTGTGTCCCCCTGGGATGCCGCAAATAATAAGAACTGCACGAGGTGGTGACAAGTCCCCGGCATTCCGGGTGTTTGATCCGAGGAACTCACCAGTGAGACAGGAAACGTCAAGATTACATCACATGCATAATTTTTTTAAAGCCCTGAAAAAGAGCTTGTTAAAGTCCTCATCTCTGCAGTGTGATCCCAGCTCCTTTCGGTTTTGCTTTGCATTTCCACTTTATGGGAAGAGGCAGGCATATCCTCCCCCCAGATATCGCTTTGCTTTTCCTTTCCTTTGATACATGGCACTTTTTTTCACCATGGCCTTGCCATTCACTGCGGCTGGGGGAGCAAGGGCCCACTTTGCTGGGCCCCCCAAAGGGAGGATGTGTTGGATGCCCCTTGAGCCACATGGAGCAGCCCATTGCTCCAGCACCCTAAGCCCCCAGCCACACACAGACCTTAGGCCCGTGGGGATACTGACTGCAGCCCGGCTTATCTGCACTGGGAAAGAATGGAGAGGACGTGGGAGTGGAGCTGCGAGCCCCTTCCCCATGTGTTTGCTCATGTTCTGGGTGGGCACCCCAGGCAGCCCCACAGCGCTGCAGGGAGGTACCAGAACTTCATAGAGCCAAACTGCACCTCGTTATTCCACTGATTTTGCAAAACTATTAAGGAGCATCCAGCAGAGTATGTGACCCACACATGTTTAATTTCTTTTACAGTTTCTGTTATGATATATGCTGGATGTGTTTTTATAAAACCAAGATTTATTGGAACCTGGAATTTTATGTCTTTAAGGTTCAATTGAGTCCAGACTGTGAGTTTATCCTTTTGGAAGAGGAGGAGAAGGTTTAAAAAAGCCCATCCGCCTGTGGCACTCATGAAACTCTAGGCCAAGGATGACACCTTTTCCCTTAAATTCTACTATAATGTCAAAGCAAAAATTTACCATCAAATATTATGTCTTCCATATGTGATGCTGTAGGTATAGATGGCGGCAATTGTGTTGGGCTTCTTTCTTTTATTATCTGTGCCATGAGAAAGTCAGGATTTGGTGTAGAATCCAAGGAGGAGCGGCAAGACAGCACAAACCCAAACCATGTATAACTAACGACAATGTGCATTCACTTTAAAACATGCACTCACACTCTTGATGTTTCTTGTAAAAGCACAGCGATGCCGTTGCTGCCTGCAATGCTGAGGAAAGCAGCGTATTTTTAAAACACATTTAGAGCTGCAAGAGTAACTATTAAACACATTCCATGTATTTATATACCATTAGGCACAAACCAAAGTATTTTCCTGGATGCTGAACATAGCTCAGTAAAGAATAACATGAGTTCAGAAGAAAACTCAGATTCCAGTTTTGTACCAGAGCAAACCTGATGTTTGCTCTGGGATCTGCCCAGGGAGGTGGTAGATGCTCCATCCCATGTGTTGAAAAGGGTTCTGAGCAACCTGATGTAGCTGAAGATGTCCCTGCTCATTGCCAGGGGTTTGGACTAGATGGCCTTTGGAGGTCCCTTCTAACCCAAATCATTCTGTGATTTTAGGAATTAACTCTGTTGCCTTCTGCAAAATTATTTTGCCTTTGCACCTGTCAGGTGTGAGCAGGGCTGGGGGTCCTTGTGCCGTGGGGTTTGAGTAAGAGAGGGTCTTATGGCTGCCTGCTCAGCCAAAGTGTTCATCATCCACAAGCAACACGGCAAGAAAATAAGGAAATGCTGTATTTCTGCTTTGCTGCCAGTGCCAAACAACCTCAAGTGCTCTGGTAGGAAACAAGCAGCATCCAAGGAAGCAGAGCCTGAGTCCAGCTCTCCAGTTACCACGACATAAGTAAACAAACAAGTTTATCACAAGTAATGAGGGCATTGTGCCAGCTTCAGTTAAAATAATGAAATTAAAAAAAAAAAAATCAAACCCAAACCAACAAATCATTGCAGCATGAGGAAAGTCCTGAATGAAATTGATTGTTCATGCCAACACCAGAAATATATCTTGTCATAAACTCAGGCCTCCACATCTGCTTCAGCACCAGCAGATTCTTTATAAACAGCCTCTTTAATTTTATCTAACAGCCTGTTCGCAGACGCACAGTCCAAAAATACATCTCCTTTTCCTCCTCGCACTATCCTGAGCTTGGCAGGGCACCAAACATGAGGTTCAGCTCCTAGTTCAAAAAAGCCCTTCTTTAAGCATTGACTGAACTTGATTTAATAAAAACTCCGTCCAGCTTCCTCCGGGCAGCCCTAATGGGATGCAGAGCCCTGCACTTCTCAGGGGCTGTTCCAGACCTGCTCCATATTGGGCACTACGACTCTTTTATGGTGAAAAAAAATTACTTTGCAATGGAGTTGGGAACAGGCTGGTGTTCTCCAGAGTGTCTCCCCCAAAGGTTACAGAGCTTCGCTTTCAGCTGTGTCACCTTCTGAGAGTGAGAGTGAGCAGGCAGCACAAGCCAAGCAGAAGCCTCAGCATGGGATGTCCTGATGCCACTGGTATCCCAAGGGATGCTCCGGTGCCACTGGTACCCAGCTCCCTCATCCTGCCGGCCCTGCCTTCCCCTGAGGGGGGAGATGCTTCCATCATGTCCCCAGTGTGGCTCCACATTGCCAAGGGCTTGTAAGTGCTCCTGAAGGAAAGATTGGGTATTCACTGAGATAGAAGGGGCTTGTTCCCAGAGGTTAGCCCCGGCAGCAGTGTCAGGACAACCACTTTTGCACCACCTGACGCTTATGTTCCCAAGCACAACACTGATTTCCTGGCTGATGATTGCCTGGGAAAGCTGGAAGGGACACTGTCTGCCTTTTAATTCAGGACAAGAGTGGCTGATGTCACCTTAGAAGATGAAACACCTCCCTGCTGTGTGGGCTGCACCAAATTAATTACAAGCCCAAATTTCTCAAGAAATTAGTGCAAGAAACACTGCACAACATCACATCCACCACAACAAGGATTTAGTGCTCATTAGCTGCGTAGTTGAAAATGTTTCATAATTATCCCATTTGACAAACCAAGGTGTGGGTTTCGAGCCTTGAAGTCTGTGGTGATAAAGAAATATTAATGGCCTGGCACGTCATGATGTCCAGGGGAAAAGGATGTTTAATAGTTTTTCCTTTGATTCAGTTGCTTATTTAAATTACTTGGAAACTAAACCAGCAGCAAACATAACCACTGCTGTTGGTGGGTGCGGTTAACAATAAGTAGATTTTATTTAGCATTACAGCAAAGGATTAAATGGAGTAAAATAAATGAGAGGGAAATTTCTTTAGTATTCAGTGACATGGAGAAGCATCAGCAGAAATCCCTCAGAGCTCATCCTGTCACTTGGTCATGCTGAGAGAGGCAAATGAGCAGTGCAGGTGTCAACTAAAGGAAACTACTGCTTTTGGCAAAGGATGCTGCAGGTCTATAGTGATGGAGGGATTCTCGGATGGTCTGGGGGATGCTGGCAGCACCCTGGAGTTTTTCATCACTTCCTAGGAGAGATTTTCTGACTAGTCCTTGTGGTTGTTCCCGGGAGGCTTGAGAGCCTTGTGCTGCTCAGCTGTCAGTCCCCAGCAGCACTTGTCCTCTGCAATAGGGAGGAAAGCAGGGTTACTGGTGGCGGCTTGTGGTCCCTCCAGTCAGGTACCAAATTCCACCTTACAAAGAGCACCACGTTTATCTGATGATACCTTACTGATCTGAACATGGACAATACCTTTCAGCTGAATTTCAGCTGAATATTTAGGAGAAACAAATCAAAGACAGTTAAATGAATGGGAGAAGTGGGTTTAGCTGCCTAGCTGTGAGCTGCAGGATACTGATCCTTCCTCTAGTGTACTACAATAGGAATGTAATTCAGGTCTAAATTACTGAAAATCTTGCCCTTTTGTAAATCACATTTTGGAAGGTATTTTATTTACATAAAGCATCCACTCACTAGCAGTATCGAAGTGCTAGTGATACCTATGCACACTCTGCAGGATTTCCTGTCATAACTGAATTTCACATCTCCCTAGCACAAGTTCAGATAACCCCGGATGAGGGGTAATGTAGATCTTCCTGGCATCTCTTTTTTTAGCCAGTCCCATGACTGGAAAAGCCACTTCTGAGTTAGGAGGCCCAGAGGTATATGGTGGGCAGGGGAGCAGGATGTGGGGAAGCACAGGCACCTCTACTCAGGTGGTGGCTCTGCTGTCTTTGGAGACTTCCCAAAGCTGACTGGATGAGGCTCTGGAAAACCCCATCCCTCTCCAAAGTCCTTTCAGCCTTGCTTACTCCCCCTGGAGCTTGCAGGCACTGAGAGTCTGGCTCTGCACATTCTGTACAGAATGCTGTTCAAAATCCCCTTGGGCAGAGATCCTCAAAGCCTTTTCCCAGTAGGAGAGGCCAGAGGACCCAGCTCACTTGGACTTAGTTGATACTGCAGTAGCAAGAAGGATAAGAAGGGGGTTTGAAAAGGTCACACTGAGGTTGTAATTTCCGAACCAGTGTGAAGGAACTGGATGCCTTAACACCATCCAGCTTGAACATTTGGTCTTGGCTGTTAATGGTATATATCATAAAACAGCATTTTCTTTACCTATTCAAGGAGAATTCGAGGGAGGGACATGTTAATACCCAGGAAAAAACTTTTTGTCTGTGGACGCCGTTCTTCTTCACAGGTTGCTAGCAGAAAATAATGTTTGTGGACAACCTGAGTCAGTGTGTCTGCAACAGCAGCAAAAATGGATGAATGGAAGCACAGCCTCACAGGAAACTTGGACAATAAACAGAGAAATAACAGGTCTGAGGCATCCATAGGTTTCCTGGATTAATTTCTCTCCTTTTCCAGCATTTTGCTGAGCACTGTAGCACTATTCAAGCCATTATTACATTAAGAAGTTTTTTTGGCTTTTCTGCCTGCAAAAATAGTCATCACTTTTAAATTGAAGGCGTAGCTGTCTTATCTGGTCCAGAGCCAGAGGGGCTGGAAGCAATAGAAGAAGTGTGAACTTTCTCCCTCATCTCAGAGAACATTAACTTCAAAGCCCAGCCATAAACTTTCAGATGTAATGACTATTTGTCCAAAAGAGAAACACATCAGGTTGATCAACGACTGAAAGGTATAAAACACAGAGGTCACATTTGCTAAACACTTGGGGAAAATATGTGGTTATAGCTGGATGTGTGGAGGCAGGGAGTTACTATTGAATTATTTGGGCAGACAGGCCCAAGTGGCAGCGTCAAGGTTGTTGTGGGTGGTTGTAAGTCCAGCACTGAGTGGTTTCTGTCCCAGAGGAGGCTGAGCTGCCATGTCAGAGCATGGTCCAGTGTGCCCTTGGATGCAGACCGTCATCACCAAATGGGGACCTTGTGGCTGCGTTGGCAGCCACACTACTCTGATGCTATTCCAAAAACGGTGGGAGAAAACATTTCTTCTTGCAGCTGCTCAGACAAAACATTCAGGACCACCAGCACTTTTTCTTGTCTCCTTGCTTCAGCTGCATGAACACTGATTAGAGAAAAACCCACCCTGGGAGCAGCTGCCTTGTACCTTGAGCTACAGGGCACAGGGTCCAGGCAGTCCAGCAGTGTTAACACAGCTGGTAAGGCACACTCAGAGAATTCAGACATCTTTGGCAAGCTCCCTCACATCCCTTTAGTTTCTTTTTTTCCTTTTTTTTTTTTTTTAACATTTTCCATTTTTCTGATGAAAATGCCACAGAAAAAGAGAGTAAGGATGTCTTTTTGTTTCCGTGGCTTGCGTATGAGGAATCTAGATGAAAGAGAATTATATTATGTGACTTTTTTTCTCCAGGGTAAGAACTGCCCTTCCTGATAACATCCCTTTTCCCCTTAGTCATTAGAGCTTGTGGGAAGGACCCAGACCCCATCCTCTCCCTGGGTGGTGGGTGCACAGTCTTTGTGCATGGCACACAGTGCTTGGGGTGAGCACTTTGGGATTCATCAACTATTTGATGAAAGTGTTTTCAAAAGAAGTAATTGGGACAACTTGCTGCTAGGCACTGGCTTTTGCTTGCTGGGGCTCCAGAGCTTGGGAATGCGGCCCAGACCTGTGTGATTCCCGTCTGAGGACAGAGAGGAGGAAGTGCCAGAGTATGAAGAGAGATTTTGAAAGGTTCGTAACATCTTCTGCCAACATCTTTTTTGAATCAGCCTTGTGTGAACAAGTGAGAGTCCGGAAGAGCTGTGACACCCTTGAAAGACAGCTGGGCTTGCTGGGGGGCTGCTCTGTTTGGGAAGGGTTGCTGCCACTGCTGGGAGAAAAGAGATGTTGGGGGGGTTGCTGGCTGCTCCACAGGCTTTGTTAGCACCTTGCTTTCTGCCTGTGCTGTGCTTGCCTGTCCACTAAATCCTCTGCAAGGTGTCCAAATGCCTTTATAAGGAACCAAAGAGCAAACATGAGCCTTTCTTGCTCACCATACATGCTTAATCCCCAAATCCCTGTTGGAGTGAATGGAGCTGACAGGGTGCACCCAGGTTCTTTGCCACAGAGGTGGTGTTGGGAGGAGATGGTGGCTCAGCTGTTGAAATCTCTACCTGCCCCTAGATGTGCTCTGGCCTCCAGGGAGTCCAAGTGGCCTTCTCCATACTGTCCCTTCTATCCCACTGGATTCCAAACTGAGCTCTTCCCAGCATCCTGGGGAACAAGCTGTGGGGATAGCAATGTAGAGGTGGGGCAAGAGGACCAATAGGGGGGCAGTTATTTATTTTAAGGGGTAGCTGGCTTTACCCAGGTAAAACCAGTGCAATACCAGCAGGTTCCCCAATCAGCCAATCCCCAAGGGTGGTGGTGGAGCAGTGCTCAGCTTTCCCTGTAACACCACTGCTCGAGGAAAGCAGACGACTGCTGGACTCCTTAGCCCCTGTAAAGTTGTACTTGTGCTTTCTAGGTGTGTTTCGGTGCATTTCAGTCTGGTTTTTTCAAAGGGATCCACCATAGCAATCTCTTTTCAGTGCCTGGAGTCCCATTTTCTACCTCCACTGGATCACATCCTCGGCTTCAAAGCACACAGGGAGCAGTGACCCATTTTATTACAGGGTCATAAAGCAATGGCCTTTCTCTGTTCCTGTATAAATAGTAAATAGTAATTATATTTGTACATGGAGGTTTGCCAGAGACCTCAAATGTGAGACTTGAAATTTACTCTGAAAAAAGGAAGAAGAAAATGAGAATCCTGACAGCTTTTTACCTGGCTGTGCAGCTGTGCCAAAGGAGGAGCCCTGTGGATCAAAGGGAACCCACTCCCGTTCTCCCCAGGTGCTGCAATGCTTCGCCTATTAGAGCACATATTAGTTATGAGGAAGCAGTGCTATGACCAGCACAAATGTGCACTTTGCTCTTCAGAGGCTAGGAAAGCCACAAGGATGCCAGATTAGATTTAGGAAAGCACATATGGATGTGTTGCCTTCTTCAGCCTTCCTCTGTTGCTCTGGAGGAAGACAGAAAGCACGGCTGTGGACAATCACAGCTGTAGAAGCATAATTGCAATTGCTGTCTGAGAGCTGCTTAGTGCTCCTGATAATCCTTGAGACCCGCAGTGAGTGACTACAGTAGGAAGGGAGAGTATCTGGGGGCAGGGATACAGCACAGGAGCAATGCTTGAAAAAAACACCTCTAACCTTTCAGTGCTTACATTTCACTGCAGGGAAAGATGCTCTGAGGCACAAGCACAAGTTCAGACTGAAGCCCAGAATTTCCGCTCTGGGATCCAAGGTGTTTGGAAAGTGTCTCTGATGCAAAGTCCTATACCGTGGCTTCCCCTAAAGGCCGAGATGCCACCATAGCTCAGCGCTCAGCCTAGTCAGTCGCCAGAACTACAGCACCAGTCCACTGAGAGCAAATCCCACCAGTTCACTTCATATGTTCAAAGGGATATTTAGCTTCTGGGGAGGTAATGGGAAGGTGACAACAGTGAAGTCTCATTTCAATGTTGGGATCAACTGTGTTTCAGAAAAAACTCCCTCTAAACCCCATACACGGTGTAACAGATGGCACATCTGTTTCTCTTTCCAGTATGATCTCACTAATCACTTTTTAAGAATCTAGCATCCAGGGTTAATCAGCATGAGCTGAATTACAGTAAAGGTTCCTACAGCAATGGAAAAATCCCATGCAACTCCCTTTCTTCAAGTTATCCTCTTGGATAGTGAGGTTTATACTTTGCCTGACTTCTGCCCAAAGCCTCATGATCCCTGAAAAGCCAGGGCCTCTCTCCAAAGAGCTTCTGCATCCCCAGGCCTTTGTCTATTTGACAAGGCAGATCTGCCAATAGCTGGTTTTCTGTTCAGTAGTCAAACTAAAAGCTAAAAAGGCACACAGGTCAACCCCAAAACCCTCAGAAGAATGGAAGGGCAGATTCCCAAGGAGACCTTGTCCTCAGCCACAAGGCCTATGATGAGTAGCTGTCACCCACTATAACCCACTGCCTACAACACAGCTCTGAGCACACAGGATGCAAGTTTAAACCCCTTCTGTTTCTCATACAGAAGAATATTTTAAAAAAGGTTCCCTAGAAGCAGTATCACACCCAGTGTGCCAGGCAGCACCTGAGGCATGTTGAGAGAGAGGATAGCAAGGCAGGAGATTGGCTCCTGGCCATGGCCATGCTGCTCAATACAAGCAGGCCAGGGCAGAGTGGCACTGCTGGGCTCACAGACACCATGCCTAGAGCTTGCTTCCTGAGGAGAAAATTTGTCTTGGAAACAGCTATTTGGAGTGATCCAAACCAGAAATCAGAGTTAGCAGAGAGCCCAGTGGAGAATGAGTACAAGTCCAGGGCTGGAGTCTGTCTCTTCTTTGCTGGCCTGTCAGACATGCCCACAATATCAGAAACAATTCCCTAGCTGACCTGTGGGTCCTCATCCTTGACTGCTCCTATTGTGTCAGTTAGCACATACCTATGTTGTCCTCGGGACTTGGACAAGCAGCTCCCTCCAGTCACCAAGCAGTGCTGCTCTGGGCATAGCTACTCCTGGGACAACTCTCAAGAGTGACGTGGACAAATTCTGTCTCCCTTCCCTCATGATGCTCCTTCGGCATGGTCCCACCAACCTTTCCATCCTTCAGCTCTCATGCCTCAGTCCAGGACATGCAACACACCCTACAGAATCCCAACACTGATGAGCTATAGCATTATCCTGGACATTTTATGCTGGGACAAAAAGATACCATACCTAAGAAAATACTAGTTTTCTCTTAGACCCATAGGCACAACATACAAGGCCAAGCTAAGCTGGAGTCAAGTGCCATGCGGTAAGGCCAACCTACTTCATGTTGGCCAGCCCTCTGGAGCAGGCAGTTTAGCCCTGCAGATATTCCTGGTCCAATAAGCAGTGTAAATAATTTAGATAACATTATACACCAAGCAGGAGGATTAGGAGAGCTCTGTTGCAGGCTGTCCCACAGCCTGTGGTTTGACTACAGTCCAAAGATGTAGCATCTCAGGTAAATCCCCAATCCAGCTGGGGCTTCCTTCTGAGATCAGTTTCAAAAGAAGTTAAAAAAAAAAATAAAGCCATTTTGAAGTTTCTAATTTTCTGGGCCCATTCTCATTAATGGATTGCACACTAATTGGCAGATAGCTTTGCTCAAATAGAAATCATGCTTTTCAGTGAATGAACTGTTCTTCAGCTGGAGTCAAGTCTACTTATACCCCCTTCCCACTGCCACAGGAGAGGGAAGGGAAGTTGTAGGTAGTGCTTTGTGTATGATCATCTCTGCTCTGGCTCTAATGTAGCCACCAGCTGGTCTTACCCTCTGCCTGACCTTCTGCTTGAAGACACCAAGGATTAGCAGCAGTCTTCATCAGCAGCTATGGGCAGCTTCTTCCTTAGCCACACCTCTCCCGTTGCCATCAGAATGGCCAAGTCAAGATTTGGTTACTTAATTCCCATATCAAGGACTTTTAGCTACTATCACTGGTGTTTCTATGTCCTTGCTTTCAGGACACAAATCTTTATGATCCCATCAGGTTATGCCATCTGTTGTCTTTTATTTTAAACACCTCCCTAGAGACAAGTACAAACATATCAATGCTAATGTTTGTTACTGGGACATGGCCATGGGTCTCCACAGGTGGCTTAGCTGAGAATGGCCACAAGTCACAAAATCATAGAATGGCTTGAGTTGGAAGGGACCTTAAAGACCATCTGGTCCCAACTCCCCATCATAAGCATGGATGCAACCCACTAGACCAGGTTGCTGAGAGAGCTAGGATGTCCTCTGAGGACAAGCTACTTGGCCCTGATTTTTTGCCACATCCACCACTGTACACACCAGCATCAGCCACCAGGGTCCCCCTCAAAGCCCACTGGAGCCATAGCAGGCTGTTAAAATGGCAACCTTGGCACTTGTAGGTTGAGCACAGCCAGTGAGGGTGACAGCCATGTATTAGTAGGTGCTTCTTTTAAAGCCAATTTATTTCAGCAGGACTTTTATATTGTGCAGGTGGCAGTGGCAGCCAGCAGACGTGACAGTGTCCAGACTCTTGTTAGAGAGCACCAAGAAGACTCTGGGGCTGGCGAGGGACTCCTGGAAGCCTTTGGGGACCACCCGGGTCAACCTGCTTTGTCTGACCCTAGTTGAGTAGAGGACTTGGCCCAGGTGATCTCCAGAGGTGCTTTCCGACATTAACCATTCAGTGAGATTTATTGAAACCTCTGACATGAAGCAGTTATTTTCAAGTATTCCATCAATTCTCAACTCGGTACAGGAAATGTGGCTTTCAAGGCCAACAGCATGCAGAACCTTTACCAGACTGTGAGGCCAGAGATTCAGGAGAGCTGTAACAATTTAACAAACCAGGGAAGTACAAAACATGCCATGTAAGTCAGATGTTTCTACGCAACAACCGTATGATCTAAAGTTTCTCAAACAAAACCATTTGCTTTCAGGACAGAGTTGAGCCAAGTCAGTGTGATTCAAGTTTTGAGAGTCAATTTTGTAAAACGTCAGAAGGAGTTACTTAGTGCCACCCAGTGTTGGCATAAAGAAAAAGGAAGGTTAAATATGGTTACAACTGGGTGTAGCCCACTGAAACAGGAAAAAAAATCCCAGCTCTTGCTTTCTGTATCAGGAGTGAGTAATTCTACAGAAACTGTGTAGCACTGACTTCTAGGAGATACGTGTCCTGAAGCTGAAATGAGGCTTAGCCACCTTATTAAAAAAAAACCAAAACTACTACTTTTTATAGTCACTCTTCAAAGCAGGTAATCAGTCTGAGATACAGATGGCCCCTTTTGTCACAAGACTCACCCCTGTGGTCTGACATCAGTCTAGTGAGAAAGTTGTGCTGACTTTTCTGGTTAGATGTTTGGAAATCTAGACAAAAAACAAGTATATAAGATGTACTCCTTTCCTAGAATAAATAAATACAATTAAACATTACCTTTCCCCACTTCATCTCAGATGCTGCATATGCCTTGCCTTTTCCTTGAATCCTTTGAGATTATACGGGATCTCATGTATATCAGACATGGAAATACTTTCCCAGTTAGGATCTTTGATGGCTGAATAACTGCACTTATGCTTTTGTCCTTCAAAGGACTATATAGAATCACAGAGTGGTTTGGGTTGAAAGGGACCTTAAAGATCATCTAGTTCCAATCTCCCTGCCTGCACCTTTGACCAGACCAGGTTGCTCAAAGCCCCATCCAACCTGGCCTTGAACATGTCATGGTCCCATTTAACAGACATGGAAAGTGATGTGCTGAGCAGGCACTGCCCTCCCCATCAGAGCAGAGAGCTGGGGCCTGGCCAAGAGGGGATGGAGGAAATCTGGAGCCAAGAACTCAAGTGGGAAAGCCGGAAAGGGGAAAACAAGACCCCGAGATACCTCCAACCCACCAGATATTGGTGGGTGAGGGCATTCCAGAGTTGTGGTTTCACCTGTAGTGGCCATAGCAAAGAAATTCTCCTACAATTTTGTGCTCCTTCATTCTGCCCTGAAGTACTCTCATTGCCCAGAGGAAAAAACTAAACAAACAGTGGTTTGAGTGTTCTCTGCCAGTTCTTTATTTCAGCCCCTAGAAGAAAAGGGCCAAGGAGAGACTGACACAGGAGTTTATCTCATATGGATACAACAAAACACCAACAGCAAAGTGCAGGGTGTCTGTCCTCTGAAGTGACCTCACCTCCATGAGCTGCCACACTGGTGATCCATGTTTCTGGGTGGGAGGGTTCCCTACTGGCATTTTTACTTTTTTTCTCCCACTCATGGAGCCGTCTCCCAGTCACACAGCTGATCCCCTGGATTTGTGCCTGCTGACAAGTCTCCTTTCTCACTTACCTTTCACCGAGTGCAGGGAAACAGGCCAGGCAGCGAGGCCACAGGTTACGTGCCAAAAACTCCTCTTCTGGGGCCAAAGTAATCGGGATGTTTTCTTTTCTTGCCAGTCCCATGAGGTTCCTGAGGGACTTGGAGGCTGGGTTGGCTCTGCTGACTCCTGTTGGAAAACCTCCACAATCATTAATTGCAAATGCATGTTCTCACTAGGGCCCTACACATCCTAGGTGCTCTCCACAGCTATGAGAATCTCAGTCCTCCTCCCACAGAGCTCACATTCAAAACCCATGGCAGAAAATCACTAATTCCTGTGAGAACTGCACAGCCTGTGCCTCAGGAATTCATCAAAAAGAGAATTTTCCCAGAGAAGGCCACAGGACATAGTATGCACAGAAGGAGTTGGTGGAAGAAGGAGACCAGACAAATACAACATTCTTGGGGAAAAAAAGTATGTGTGTGTATCGCTCCAGTTAGGAAGGTTTACAGAGTAGGCTCACAGTGAGAGGCAGTCCCTGCTCTGGAGGTTTTACAGTCCCAGCAATCATAATAAAACAGTAAGAAGGGGAAAGGCAGAAGCAGGAGATCTGTCAGTCCCCGTGTTACACAGAGCAACTCTGCTCAGTCTGCAGGTCTAAAGCATTTTTAAGCCCAAAAATAAACTGGGTACGCTAATGATGCCATTAATCTCCACTGGCCGCCGTCCCAGCTATTTTCAGTGGCGAGGTTACCTTGCCTCTCCCAGGAAAAGTAGGTCTCAAGGGGAGGGTCAGGCAAGCAGTGGGGATGGATGCTTTGTGCCCGGGGCGGGGCCAATATCCTCAGTGGGAGGACGCTGCCACCGTCCTTGGCAGCCCACCAGGAGGAGGTGTCCTGAGTCCCGGCATGAAACCTACAGAAACAGACATCAGACAATAAATGACAGGGAAAAGCGGAGTGCTGCCGGCTGCAGAGGGAAGCGTGTGACTGCTCCTGCCTCCAGCCCCTATGGCAGAGAGGCCTTCTTCATCTCCTGCAAGGAGATACCCCGATGGAGACCCTCTGCTCCTCTGTAGCTGCTGGGAACCTGCTCCCCCACCTCTGCCTTTCCAAGGACAAAAAGTGGCAGGGCTTGGAGCTACAGAACAGGAGGGAGCCCAGGAGGGGACAGGCAAGGGCATCCCAGTGCACTAGCCCACAGCTGGGAGTGGCTGGGTGCAAGTCCCTGGGGAGAACAAGGTCTGCCCTGAGACAGCTTCTTGCCTGCCACTCCAATAGTTAGTGCTTCCCTTGTAAGCAGAGGGAAAGAAGAGCTCCCTTTCCTTTCCACCCAGGGGAGTAGGAATGTCATAAACTTCGACAGCAAAAGATTCTTTTCCTCCTTTCCACAAATGCCAGGAACAAAAAAAAGAGGTGGATGCATGTTGCTCTTCCATTATTGCAAGAAGCTGAACTGAGATGGGTCAATATATAGGTATCCTGCAGTACATCTTTACGTTATCATGTATGGTGTGACACAAGAAAAGCTCTGCGTCTGCTCTTCACTAAGGTGTCACTATGGAATTCTGTGAGAAGTCCCAGGACTGAGGTTCATCTTACAAGTATACCATTCTTTTGTTTATTTTTTCTGTTACAGTATGTCAGGAAAAAAATTATTCCTAAAAGAAAATGACGTTCACACTTACTGGAAAGAGGTGCCTTTGAAAATCAAGTCTACACATTGCTTTCCTTTGACCTGCCTGCTCAGATAACCAAGACAGTTGGATAACACCACAGAGGGTTAGAGAAATTAATGTTCCTGTATTACCAGAAAATAACATGAGCCAGCTTTTTCTTTTCTCTTTTGCAATAAGCTCAAGATGTTGAGACATTTGCCAAGTAATATTACAAAAGAATTGTTTACACTCTGGTCCCAGGTGACATTTGGCTACTAGCATTCAGTGGTACAGGACTTAGTTTTCCAGTCTTCTCAGAAAGTACCTACTGTTTTATGATTGTGTTTCTTAGTGTTGTTTACTGAATTCCTAATGTCTGCAGTGGTCTGAATTCCAGTTGTTTATAATGTACCAACTAGGAAAAAATTAAGAGAAATTTGGATATTTTTCTTATCTTAACAATGATATTTCGGGGCCAAAGTCAGCAACTTCTCTATGGAAGACCTGGCCTGCTTGACCTGGCTTGAAGCTCACAAAAAACGTGACCTGTTCTCCCTCAGGAACTGCTATGAAATGCATTTAATTGACTTGAGTTTTGCTATTTTGCCTCAATTATATCCACTGGACAATCAGAAAGCACTGCTGATGCTACAGCTTCCATGCTGCAACTGCTGTCTATGCAGTGTTAAGCCATTTTTTGCAAAGCTTTTGCAAAGGCTCCTGTCTGATCCCTACTGCCTGTGACTGGTACCTTGGGGAGCCCATCAGCCCCACAGCTCACTTAGGATGCTGCCCTTCCAGACCTGCTGGCTTAGGGAAGCAGGGAGCAGGCACTGCAGTAATTCTTTGGCCCCACAGGAGTGTCTGTTGGTCACATCTCCAGCAGCTTTGGCAGACTTGGTACAGTTGTTATTAATTCCCAGTCACTACTTGTGGACTTTGCTGGGTGGTTGCCAGGATGAGAATTTGCTTTATCAATGGAATTTCATCAGTTGAATTTCATCAGCTGATTTGCTTGCCATGCATTAGTTTGTCAAATTTAGAGACACAGCCATCTAAATCCTATATAAACTGCAGCAACATCAATCTTAGAAGGGAAGTGGGGGCAAAAAGCCTCTCAAAGGTATTCTGTGTCTGGAGAAACAGCATGTCCAATAAGAAACTAACCCGCGACTGCAATTTTGCACAAGTTACTCTAGATAGACTTAACATTCACCTTGACAAATTAATCAGCTTGTCAAGCAAAGGAAGCCATTGTGGCCAGAGTGGTCATGGAAGGCAAGTAATACTCTCCATCTGCAGCATGAGTCAATTAAGTATTTAACATATTACAGGAGAGGAGAATGTTAGAGATGAAAGCATACACACAGGAGTGAAGACAGCAACATGTAAAGGCCAGAAAATGGAAAAAAATGCCAGAAGTGTTTCATGTTGACCCAAATAAATAACAACCTCAAATGAATTGGTTCAGGCTTGTTTTATATGGTAAATATATAGGCTAAGCCAAGTAAATAGTCTCAGGCTAGCAGCACAGAAGATATCTCCCTAGAGCAAAAAAAGCATCTGTTTATTTATCTCAATTATGAAAATGTCCTTGTAAGATGTAGGCTGAGCACTCTCTGGGCAGGTCACTTACTTCCTCTCAGCTTCTGAAGAGAGCCCTAAACCACTGCCCCCCCAAACATGATACATCTGCGCATCCCAAGCAGTTATCCCGCCCCTCCCCAGGAGTGCTGAGCTACCCGAATGGTCTCAGAAGGCACAGACCTTCCCAATGCCTGGAAAATCCTGCTAGAGAAAAACATGACTGCTAGCAGCAATGATACTGGAATAAACCCCTAAAGCCTCACTCTGGGAGGAAAGGGTTACATTAAAAGTGCCTCTCATGGCAATACTGATAAAATAATGCCTTCTTACTGACCCCACTGCTCACCCGCCCCAGAGCACGGCTACTTGCTGGCATGGCCCTTCCTGGCACCCGGAGGGAAATACTGAGGACCAGGGCCCAGAACTGATCAGTCATAAATAAAATCCAGCAGAAACTTGTTGCTACTTAGAAGAAATCATCAAATAAAGAAAAAGCCTAAGTCAGGGAGTTCCCTGCTTGGCACACCAATGATGAGGTGATGCACTGCAGCTGAGGTAGGAGGAAGTAGCTAGAGAATGAGCGGGCTTTGCTGCCAAAGATTAGCCTCAAACTATGGCCAGTGTTTCCACATTTCCACAAGGATGGAGAGAATTGTGACAGTGTCTCAGGCAGGCAATAGCTGGAGTGAGGTGGGAGAGCTGAGCCCTGCACCCAGGCTGAAGTGAATGTATACACACAACCCCTGACTGACAGCACTGATGTCTCCAGGAAGGCCTGAGGACTCACACCTGATCTACACAGTTTGGAGAGCAAGAAAATAGTAATACATCAGATCAACCATAGAAATGTGAAATTATCTCTTGCTAATGCTAACAATTAACGCTGATATTTGCCTGGGAAAATGGATCCTGGTGCCTTTGCTCTGGGATTCTCAGGTATGTCACAGTGGAAGCCTTCTGTAGGACCAGGATGATGCTGTGTTGGCTAGGCAAGAAAATGATGTTGCTCCTCTCATTCTAAGTGAGTGCTGAACAGGACATAAGAACACTGGAAATGTCCATATAAATATGCTACATAAATGTGGCAATTCAGTGTGCCCCTGAAGCAGCAGAGCCTCCTTCTGCTGCTGGTCTGAGTGGACTGTGTTAGCTAGTTTGGGTTTCTCAGCGTCCTGGAGGAGACATTAGACAGTTATGAGATTCAGTCTCAAATTAGGTCTCTGTAGTGGTAAGACTGCTTCCTTTATAATCATTCAGTGGGAACTGGTACTTTATCCTCAAATTTTTATTTCTTTCACCTTCATTTTCTCTCCAATGCCTGGAATCTCCCATCCACTGGATGACAGCTGCAAAAGCCTCTGACATTCACTTTAAGGATGATTCTTTTCAGCTGCTCCACATTTCCTTTTGACAAGCTCTTCTAGTGATATTTACTGCAACTAATGAATTAACTCACAGCTGGACCACTTGCTAGCCTTTTCAATCCAGAGCTGTTTTAAATCTTGATTAGCTGGTTTGATTTGTAAATCTCATAGGACTGCTGAGTCCAAGCTGTTCTGTCTCACCCTGTGATTAGGATGCAGTTCCTGGTTATGCAGAGCAGCAGTACACAGGCATTAGGCATTCAGGGGGACTCTACTATTCCAGCAGGTAGAAAATAGTGTGTTATCCAGAGGAAGTAGTTCAATTCACAGGGAAAGTTATTTGGATAGCTGAAAAAAAAGTCTTACTATTTTAAGCATCCATGAAAAATGATACAATGCAACACATACTACATTTCACAAGCATCTTGCACAAGTCATATTACACAAATGCACCTTTCTCCATAATTTTTGCACATCCTCTTTTCTGTTTCTAGCTTCTGAGCACATCCTTAGCAATGAATAGCAGTCCAGCATTTCAAATTAGGTTCCTTATTTGAGTTCCAACATAAAATTAGTCTAATTTGTACAGTTTCCCTCTCAAGTCCCAAGATGCTTATAAGGGTCAGCAGGAGTTTGACTGTTGTGTCAGGTCATTTGTATTTTGGCAACCAGTTGTGAGTTTAAGCTCCTGATTTTCAACAATTTGATTTCCAATTCTAAAATTTTACCCTGGAGGTAAGCAGCAAACTGGAATTTGTAGCCCAGAGCTCAGAAACACACTAGTCATGAAGTTGCCTAAGTTCAGGCTGAAAAGTGAGTGCACATAGAAAGGCTCTTCACTTGTCAGAAGACTTACAGCAAAACAGGAAGTTATTAATATCAGAGCCCAAACTGACTTGAGAGTCAAACAATCTCAAACAAAAGGTGTCTCCCCCTTTTCCTGTTTATCTCTTGCTAGTTTAAAAGACAGGGGAGAAGAAGAGTTGAAGAATTTCTCAATGTGGTGCTACAAGGCAGTGAAATTGAACCGGCAGACTGTATATCATCACAGTAAATATATAGCATCTCTCTCCTCAAGACTTTAAACCTTTTGCTGTACTTTTAAACAAACAGGCAACCTATTTTGAAATGATGGGGTGGAACATGACAAAAGAATGCAGTGCAATGGCAAGCAGGAGTTTAGACAAAGTGAGTGAGAAATGAAACTACAGAGGAGGGTAATAGGCTGGCTTGGTATAATTATGTTAGGAAAACACTGGAACTAAACAACTTTCTCCTCAGAAAGTGTCATTTGATTTTCAAATAACACAGGTCATTAGGACTACAGTTCCATGTCGTGTCTGCATGATGGTTTATCAAAGCAGGATCAAATTACTGCCAAGGTCCTGGAAAGAAGCTCTAGGGAAAAGAAAAAATTCTGTACATGCCATCTTGACACAACTCAGTGTAGAAATGAACAAAATTTGCTGGACTCATGGCCCAGCCTCATCACACCAGCACAGCACATGCCAGACTGTATTTAGCCCTCTGTTTTCACTGCTGCTGAATATAATATTTTATTTCAAACAAGAATAACTCTAAAAATTTTCTTTTCTCGAAGGGAACGGGACACTGTCCCTCCTTGAAAGATGAGACTGAGCAGGAAACCCTGAACTGAGAATGGCTAGCATTGGGAAAAATGAACTGCCAACCTGTTGGGATATGAGGTCATTGGCTGCCTGAGCTCTTACATGTTTCATCAGCCACTGTGGAGGTAACAGGGCCTGGGAGCTGCCTCCCTGACCTCCATATTCTCAAAGAATTTCTCAAAAGACTCATGTTGGGCACAGAAAAACTGGTACTGAACAGACAAAAGGCAAACCCCAAGAATACTTACTTGTTTTGACTTAAAATTGGGCAGGTCATACTTCCTAGCCTAACTTGGCTTTTCTTTGAATAACAACACAAACCACTAACAGGACGTGTCAGTTCCCTAGGAGAGATTTCCGTCCTCTTGAAGGAACAGGAGACTTCATATGAGGACTCATTCGCTGTGCTCTTTTACTCTTTCAGAGTTATCTGGAGGTTTGGGTCTCTTTCTTTATTCCCATCCTATCTTGCTGAGCCACTCACACAAACTCCTAGAAGGTGATCACTCCCACAGAGCCCTATGCCTCTCAATTTACACTTGAAAAACACCCTTTGTACCTGCAGAAGATGAAAAAAAAATAGAGGTGCATCTTCTTTTCTGCCCTTGATAAGGTTCCCGCTGCAAACACAAGGCAAGAGTCACACTGTTTTCTTTCCACACAGGTTGCAGATGTCAAACAAAAACATCACAAATTTCACTGCTATCTAATAAGACATCTGCTGTACATGAGTTGCAGGGACCACCACCTCTGACAAGAATTGTTACCTATAGCATTGATGTATGAAACATAATCCTCAGTGGAAGGCCCAGCAGTCAGTTGACCCCCAAAATTACCTCTTTTCTCCACTCAGGTCACTTGAGGGGGGGCTGAGTAAAGAGGGGTACAGCAAGCAGCTGCCAGGCTCCGAACAGGATACTTCTGTGATCATTACTACAGTCCTTACTAGACTCTTTCATGGTCCCAAGCTTCATCCCTACAAGCAAAGGAAAAGACTGTTAGCAAGAGGGTACAGGAGCACAGGATGACAACATGGATGGCCCAATCGGGTGGCAGATGCCATTGCATGTGACAGCTAAGTCAGTCTAACAGCTTCTTGCTATAGATGTGGTCAGGACTGCCTCTGGTCCTGTGCTCCCACTCCTGCCTTTGCTGACTCCTACCCCATGGAGTGAAAAGCTGTTTCACAGATCTAAACTAAACACATCAAACTAAACCAAGCAAGTCTCATGAGTCCCAGGCTAGTATCTTAGCTGCTAGACCTTTCTTACAAATTGGGAAAGGGAAAAAAAAAGTAAGGAGGAGGCAGAGGTAGGACCTTTAAAGGCTTGGATTCATAGTGATCCCATCCTGTTGCTCCTGCCCCTCCTTCTCTCCCCAGCTATCTGGCCAGCAAGCTCCAGTCTTGGACCACAGTGCTTCTCAGAGGCCTAGCCCATGGAGGACCCAAGCTACTAGCCAACTTCTTGCTCAGAACATGTTGGCCTATTCTGTACACGGCAAGCACGGCACAGATGGAAGGAATAAACAACCTCTCACCTCAGCCTCACCCAGGTGCTGAGCGGGAAGCAGGAGCTGGGAAGCTGGATCTGTAAATCCTGGAATTTACCTGCTCGCACAGTCCTAGGAGGTGTTCCAGTGATGGGTGGTTCCCACCTAAGCTCATGGATGAGGAGGAAAGGAGAAAGAACAGTTTCAGATGAAGTGGAATTAGGCAAGACAAAAGAGTGTGGTTACTAGCAAAGAAAATGAATTATATAAATAAAGATATGAATAGTTTTGGTGTTTAAGCAAGAAATGTGAGAGGTGTGAAATCAAGGAGAATTAAGAGAAAGCATCCTGCAGAGTGAATTAGATTTGCAACTCCACATCAGTTCCCTGTGTAGCTCAGGTCAAACACTGCTTTGCATTTGAAAGTCAGCTACACTGAGTGCTCTGAAGGACTGCCTTTGCTGTCCATGGTCAGTCAAAAGGTAATGCAGAGCAAAGCTCTTCAGGGCATGATATGGCACTCTCTTGTACTGTACCTGAATGGCTCACAAGTATTAATCTCATACACCTCAGGGGTACAGAAACACCATTTGTCCTTGGAGAATGAGGGGCAAAAGGCAGAAGGATGGGAGCAGCTTACCCAAGGGAGTCACTGGCAAGGCAGAAACCTGGATGTATATCTTCTGAATCCCAAGCTAGCATCTGAACTTCCAGACACACCCTCTTCTCCCCTAAAATGTGAGAAAAGAAGAAACAAAACCAAAACCATACCACAGTGGTTTAAGTCATTTGAGACTCCTGGCTGCAACTTCCCATGCAGCAATCACCACACAATCCTAGCTGCTTTCACCGCTACCATCCCAGCTTTCCCTGTCAGGTTTTCTGTTGCATTCTGATGTAAACTGGGAACTGCCTGAGTCAGAGGCTGTTTAAGCTTCCCCATTGCTTTGCATGTGGCATGAAGTATCATGGGGTATCTCACAGTTTTTGACTCTGAGTTGAGCTTTTTATTAAAACTATTTCATGTCACTCATGCCGGTCTTCTGAAGCTTTTCCACCCCTATGAGCAGCTGACAGAAGCAATACGAGTGAGCAAGAGCCATCCATGCACATGGCTCAGGTTTTCCTATCTCTGTTCATTCTGAGATTTTTGGTATTAGGCCAGTTATTTAGGTTGCAGGAGATAGCTCTTGAGGGCAACAAGAATCTGGCTAGTGATCCTTGTCTTAGGCTAGTGAGGCTAAAAGATCTGTATGCAGCAGAAGCTGCTTTATAGAAATGAAGCCCTGCAAATTTGTTTATGCAAACTGATGTCCAAAGTGCTGCTGTGAAGCATTTATGCAAAAGATACGTGACTGAGTTCCTGTTCCACTGCTAACTATTCCTATGTGTCTCTTCTCTCACTGCCCTTCAATGCTTTGCTCTGAATACAGTGATGTATACTGTTCCTGAGGAGTCTTGGGACAGAATATAGAGGGTAAAGATTTGCTTCAAAGCAGATCTTGAAACATCTGTTTGTACTTATGGCACAAATATTCAGCACAGTACAGCACATAGTTGCCTGTAGCTTCAAGGCAAACACAAATGCTAAGAGGTATTAAACACTCATAAACATAAACAAGATAGCCTGGAGCAGCTTATCAGTTAGGTGGTAATGGAGGGGAAGGGCTCACTGTATATTTAAGGCCCAGTTGTTTTCCCACCGAATTTTGCCATGTTGGAATGGGCCAGGGAGAGGAAAACTCCCGTGTGTTTTAGTCTGGAAATATTGCTCAGGTCAATCAGTCCCAACTCACTCTTCCTGTGGCTCCTGCTCTCTGCTGCACTGGGGTGCAAGGGCAGTGTTTGGCCAGCCACCCTCTGACTCAGGACAGGAAAGAGACCATGGCCAATGCCAGCTCCATTTCTGACAGCCAGGCCACCACTACAATAGGCTGCTCCTATAGCAGAATGGAGATTATAGCCGAAGTATAAGGGGTAACAACCCCAGCAGCAGAGGTCTTGCTAGCTGGCCATACAAGAGCATCAGGGGAGGCTCTGGCCTCAAATCATTGTTTGGTTGGAAAACAAATAAGCAGATGAAGACATTATCACCTGCTGTTGCTTGATACTCCTCTACCACCAAAGGTTAGAGTGTAGCTGAGACACGAGGACACTTTTACCATTATCAGAGAGAGAGGTATCATGATTAATCTGATAGAAGTTAGTGGTGTTTTAGTCTGCTCCACACCTTCCAGGTGAATCATTCAGCTGGCTTGAAATCTCTGTATCCTCTCCTATTAGGATCAGGTGACTACCAGTTCTGGTGCAAACTGGGGACAGAAACATGGGACAGAAGCTGACAGGACCTGAGGCACAGAAGCAGTGCTTTTTTTGACGGGCATAAACCACTATGGACCACATCTGAGTATCTCCAATTCACAGTCTTCTGTCTAGTCTAATCCCACATCCTTGGAGACTTCAACTCAAATGTCACTTGGAGCAGCTCTGCCCTGGACATATGTTGTCTTCTGCCAATTCTGCTGCAGGGACTGTAATCTTTGCCAGCAGAGCAGTAAGAACAGCTGAGTGGGTCACCTCTCCAGTCACCTCACCATCATTTGCCATAGCTCATTTGTCAGACCCCTAAATCACAATACAAACACTAGAAATCATCCCAAAATCAATATGGTTAGATCACAAGATGGGAAAATTCTCTGAAAACATGCAGTCTAGCTCAGTAAATAGTGCCTTCCCTGGGAAAGATAATTTGGGTTCTCCAAGCAAAAGAGTGTCAACAAGAAAAGCAATTTACATCAATATTTTTGGCAGTATGGAAACATCCCTCTATATTACAAGGCACGTACTACACAGGCAGAAGCTTCCAATGTTGATCCACATTCACTTCTGCAATTCTGAAGGTGAAGAGGGGTTTTCAGTCATGTTGAGCTAATGCAACTGAGCCAACAGGAATTAAAGCTATGCCCTTTTCTGCCTGTTGAGACATGGTGAAAGAAAGCAGCTACCTTAAATCAAAGGGTCCAGATTCAGGGAAGTGCTCTAGCTAGAAATCAGAAGGCAGTTTACAGATACTTTGATAACTTGAACTTTTATCATTCCACAGGCTCTCAAGATCAGTTGGTGAGGGCTGGTAAGTTTCCTCATATGGTATTTGAAGGCAAAGACAATCTACATTTGCTTCCCACAGGCAAGCTCAGGCAGCTACAGTGTGTTATAAAAAGAGGAGATTAAATGCAAGTTTTGCAGCATTACTGCCTGAAAAGATACAATCAGTTCTATCATTAGGAGCTTAGGAGTTAGGATTTTAAATCTGATGTAGGCACCTTTGAAGCACCAGTTTTGTCAAGAATATCCCATGCTTTGCCCTATCTTGAAAACTGAATTGTTTAGCTATTAAAACAGATTAATGTATTCTGTGTCTATGAAATTGGATTTTGAAACTGCTTGCTTACTGTACTATCTCCAGTGCAGTGAATGAAATTTCTGCTGCTATTCACATTGCTATGAATTATGGGTCACACCTTGTTTGAGCCCAGTGTGTGCTGGCATCACCAACGGGACAAAGGGCCTGGCAGACTGCAGGAGGAGGAGTGTAGCTGGCAGGGAGAGGGAAGCTGCTGTTCCCCCCAAGGCCATTGGCTACACACCATGTTGCTTTGGACCTTAGCTGTGCTAAGCAGGAGCCTGGGTGACCCTTCCAACCAATATTTCTGTGTTTCTGTGCTTTTCCTGGTGAAGGAAATGAACACTCTTCAGCTCCATGGATACATATCTTTTTATGCTACCTAAGGAGCTGGTCCTGCAGTCTTCCTTCTGAGAAACTAACAGTAAAGGTTAAGAAATCCTAGCCCCTCTCCTTCATGATGCCTTCTCCTCCCACAGCCAGCAGCAGCAGCATATTGCTGTGCATGTTGCACAGAAACATGGCTTGTGGTCCTGTGTACATGATCTTGCCATCAGTGTTGACAGTCCAGTTGCTTCACTCATTTAAATGGTAGAAGAAGCAATATCCCAGGGCAGGAGGCAATTGCTGCCGGGATTTCTGCTTGTCGTCAACTAACCCAGACCATGCCTCCTTGCAGCAGGCTCTGTTCACTTGAGGATCCTAGCAATAGTTACTTCATTTCTACTTCCACCCTTGCACACCACAGGCACTTCAGCAGGCTCCTTTTCTGCTAACAGAGGCACCATGAAGCATTCTCTGGATGCCTCAAGCAAATTCGCTCTCCAGCCAGAGACGGGTTACTCCACGCCTAAGTCTTTGTAATGCTTGCTAGTCCTTTGCATATGCTGCATGTCCTCTGCCAGGTTCCCCTCTTCTGGGAAAAGGGGACATATTTACTGAGTTTTTACTAACTCATCATGGCAGCACTGGCTAGACAAGCTTCTAACAAGGCATCCCTCTGCAGTGCTGCAGCCCTACAGCGCTGCTCTGGGTGGGTAGTAAAAATAAAAACACAGGGGTTTTAAATGGTTATTCTTTCCCTTTTTTGCAGCAGCTGAAAATCTAACTTGCTTTCTGTCTTTCCCAGAAGTAACCTTGACTGCAGTGGCTTGAGAAGCACCCTGGCAGTAGCAAAGTTCTTATTAATGACTGATTGCTGCGGGGCAGCAGATGATTTGGTGCTCTGACACCAGGAGAATGGCAGAAGAGAAAAAAGTCAAATGAGTGGGAGCCTGCAGTTGTTATGCTGCTCCTGATGCATCTGGCAGAGACTGCAGAAATGGCTATATGATTAATGGAAGTGCTTGTGTAATATGGGGAGCCCCACACCCTGAAACACCACAGGCACAGATGGTGTCATCACAAACACTGCTCCCCAACACTGACGGAAGGGACAGGGAACCAGAATCTGTGTCCTCTGCTCTCAGGCAGAAAAAAAGTCTTTTGGATTTTGCTTTCTTCTGGACTTTGTAAACAGTTTTAGAGAATGTTTATATACAACTTGTTTTGTCTGGTTGGGTACTTGTTCTGTCTGTTGTCTCCAGCTGTAAGTACCTCCTCACTAATTGGTGTTTCTTTGACCAAAAGCTTTACTTTTGCCTTCTGAATTCCATAATGAATTGACAGAATACACATACAAAGCCCCAATAATGCTCTCAATGTCTCCCACGGCTCTGAGATGCCCTCAAGGCCAGATCCAAACCTCAAAGTGAAGACATGGCACAAAAGTGCTGCCTCAGGGCTTCTCTCCACCCAAAAGCATGCTGGCAGCCAGGTGCCTGTGCTAGCCTTTTCACCCCAAACTATATTCAGCCCACAATGACTTGCTCCTGGCAGCTCCCTTTGTTCTCCTCACCTGCCAGACAGCAGCCCCACAACCTCTGCTCACTGTCCCAGGTACACTGACAGGGTCAGTCATTCTGGGGAGCTCTCCAGCAGCAGTATTGTGGTAGTTATGATGATCCTAATTAAGACTGAATGGAAACAAAAGGGAAGGCAAAGATGCCATCACAAAAAGATGACACAAAGCAGCCACAGTTCTCAGTTTGGTGCACTAGCACCAAACACTGCACCTCACTGGAATGTTCTGCAATTAGAAAGTCCACCTGCATGTACCACATTTTCAGCTCTCAGGGATACTCTCACAAGGCCTGGGGGGAGCTGCTACATATACTGGGTTGTATGCATGCTTTGGAGCTGGAGGAGTACCCAGTAAGTGCTGGCAACTGACAACATTTTATATGTACACACAGCTTTACATTGTCTTATTGGTATCTGAACATTTGCTACTGTGTAGAAGACAACTCAGTTCTGACCTACCTGCTGAAAGGCTCTTGGGTATTGTTTTTAAAGGCATGTGGAAAGGTCAGAATGAAATCATAGAATCACTTCTGTTGGAAAAGAGTTATAAGATCATTGAGACCAACCCTCCACTGCCAAGTCCACCACTAAGCCATACCCCTCAGTTCCACATCTACACATCATTTAAATATCTCCAGGCATGGTGACTCAACACTTCCCTGGGAAACCTGTTCCAATGATTGACAATCCTTTCAGTGAAGAAATTTTTCCTAATATCCAGTGCAAAGATCCTTTTCCCACTCTGAGACAGGTGTGCCCTATCTGTCACCAGCAGCAACGCTGTCATGTAAACCAATCCATGACCCAAAATGCCAAAATTTTGCGGGTGACAGCAGGCTTGGAG
Organism: Sclerurus mexicanus; assembly: GCA_013396755.1. Lineage (NCBI taxonomy): Eukaryota > Metazoa > Chordata > Aves > Passeriformes > Furnariidae > Sclerurus > Sclerurus mexicanus. The sequence goes on along the minus strand of VWZF01004610.1, from coordinate 598,881 downwards.
CTAGGTATTGATCTGTTGGCTCTTTCTGTTTCTTCCCTCATTATTCCCTGCAATTGAAAGGATAAGTGAGAACAGTACCTGTGCTCCTGACCCCTTAACCAACCATCCCAAAGACCTGAAGTCCTTCCTGATTGCTCTTGGCTTGGTGCAACTTCATTGCTGCCAACCTGAAAAAACAGTAATGGATAATAATCTGAGGTCTGTATGAGGGTAGGAAGCTTTCTCTTCACATCTTTAACCCATGCCCCAAGGAGGCCTTCCAATCCCTTCAGAAGGGAGCCTCCTATGGCAATGACCCCTTTTTTACTCTAGAGAAGCAGTTTTGACATAGGCTGATTTAACCTGGGTGACAGCTCTGTGCAGGATGAAGCACTGTCCTCGTTATTGTTCAGTTCCTCTTGCAGAGCCTCACACCTATTAAGCCAGGGCATCCGAGGAGGTGAGGCAGTCACAGAGGAGATGTGCCTGCTGTGCTGGCCAGGAACTTTCACCACTGTCTCCATCCCTTGAAGTCACTGTGTTCAGACTGGTGGAAGAGGGTGGAGAATCCTCTGTATCATGTGTTCTGTCTGCCTGTTTGCCCTATACCAAGGAAAGCAGGGTGTGCTTCCAGTAGTCTATGTTACTAGGAAAATCCTCAAGTGAGTGCTATATGCTACATTTGGCTCTACCTGCTCCTAGTGCCATGATCCTGCCTACATGCATCCAATTTTTTCTTGCAGTGAACTGCTTTGGAGCATGTGTGCCTTATTACTCATTGAAAGTCCAATGCATCATGATCCTGGTTATGAGCACTGGCTCTCAAGGACCATAAAAATGACAATAACAAAGTTAACGGAATCCCTATGACAAAATGCCTGGTTATATTATTAATAAAAGCCGTCTAATATATCTATTGAATTATTAGTTAATGCTTCTCTCTCTTTGGCTAGTGTAGCATAAATAGATTATAAAGACAGATTTTTATTGATAAGGCTTCTAGACAGAAGAATTAAATTATGTTTACCATGAGCAATGTGTTGTTAAAAGTATGAACTGAAAACTCACTAGTCACCAACCATTGACATTGCCTGAGAACAAGAAAACATGAAAAGAAAAGTTCTTGACTGGCCCAGTAGGGCTGCCACTTAGATATTTTTGAAATTTAATTGACCAAATGTCATCATTCCTAACACAAACCATCTTGTGCTGAGCATGCTTTTGAGTGCTCAAAGCAATGCAGAAAGGAGCACTGGAACCCTGAGGAGTTAGGAATTATTCCCATATTAGGTACTATTTCCACAATGAGTTACATTCCCAGTTTATCCATTTTCATTATGCCAATTGACTCCATTTATGTACTAGGGATGTGTGTTTAGATTAAAATCTCACTTTTGTAGGTGCTACATGAACAAGTCATGATACAGTCCCTGGTCCTGCAGACTCTGATGTGGTGCCACAGTGACCTAGAAGCAGAGGATAAAGGACACAGCCAGTGGGGAGAATATGCAAATTGATGTGTCCAGCAAAAAGCACATTCTTCAGAGTAGGCAAAACCTTGTTTTTCAGGAGAAAAATTGTACAGAACGGAAATGCACATGGACTATGGAGATATTTCATTTATATTTAAGGGTGGGTGTAGTGCTTATAAAATGAGACAGATAAAAAGCCTGTGAAGTTTCAGTCTTCTCCATCTAGAAAACGAGTGTATCAGGTGGCTGTGTTTATCCACAGTGACCTGCCAATCCTAAATTTAAAAGGACCGGGAAAGAAGAGGACAGTTCAGGCGTTGTATTCATCACAGCTTGCCCTCTCTGCTCCCATTGCCACCAACAGCACCATCTTCACCACTGCCTTCTTGCCATCCTCAGAAAAAGTGACTAAAAGAACTAACACTTGCAGACCTCAGACGTGACAATATACCCTTCCACTGTCTGCAGTGATTTATAACAGTATTTTTTATTTTTCACAGAGATTTTAGCATGAAGGAACCTGAGTGCGATTGGAAATGTGTGGAAGTCTCAAGTAAATGAGTCTGTTTTGAAAACAGGGCTCAACCATGTAGCTGGAAAGACATGAAGGACTTCAGGATACACCTACACTGCACCAAGTGATGGTGGCCTGCATGGCCGAAGGTGCCCCCAGGGTTAGGATCAGCATAGCCAGGCTGGTCAAATCCTGGCTGAAAAAGCTTTGCTCTTTTGCTGCCACATAACTGAGTGCTAACGCAGATATCCTCCCCTTCCTACCCTCACAGCACCTCTGCATGGCACTGCACAGCAGCACATGGTGGTAGCAGCTGGAAACATCTGCTGCTGCAGTGATGCAGTGTGGACACATCTGCAAGTGCTTACATCCCCCGTCTATGTGGGACCTTGGTCTCCTCTTAATTCTCAGACATGGCCTGAGGATCTGTTTTATAGGATCTGGTAGGACTCAGGGGAGCAGATGGGACATCCAAAATAGCTTTAAATACAGGGAGCAGGGAGAGGCAGTGGAGAGAGCACACAGCAGTGAGACCAGACACGGAAATCTGAAGGTAGGCAATTTATTAAAGAATAGACTTGTTTAAGTGTCTTGGTAATATGGAAGCAAGAAACCTTGTTATTACTGCTTCAGAAAGGAGTGCGTATATAACATGGTATTGTGAAATCTTAAAATCTTTGTACACGAATACAGTTAGGAGAAGATAAAAAGGAAAACTTGGCCATACTTCTGAATATACTCTCTTCTGAAAGTAATGTTGACACAGCTAGAACAGGCCTGCTATATTCCAGTCTTATGCACATGTCCTCATTCCTATGGTTTAATAATCATAATGAACTATGAGGGGAAGGTAAATAGTCTTCATTCCACATCTCCGAGAATAATAGTAAGAAGGAAGAGATTTCAAACGTTGTTAATTACTTGTAGAGCTGCACATTGCTTGAAACATTGACCACGAGCCAAAAAATACCCCTGAAGGCTGCAATCAAAAACAGTTTTTGGCTCTGTGCTGTGAACAGAAACTTTATTTGATCAACAGAGTTATTGCAACAGACTTGCTGCTGAGAGTCTGGAAGCTGATCTCTAATGTGGCACCCCTCACTGCAGCCAAAGCCTCCTGCATGGCAAAGCTCTGGGCTCATGAAATACAGCTCTGGCTCACAACTTCAGGTTAATCATGATGACCACTGAGGAGAGCTTTGATGCTTCTCCCTTGCCTACAATAGAAGTCTGTGTAACTTTTCATGGGGAAATTAGAGAGATCTGAAACACAAAAAAACTCCTCTCTGTTTTTGTGCACAGATGTTGATTTGGGAGAATGAAATCAGCTGAACTGCTTTTTGCGAAGAGGTTCAGCCTTTTGCTCTCAGCAGCTGTACAAGTACAGGGGCAATCCCTGGCCTACAGGCCTCACCAGGCTAAGAAGAAAACAGATGTGTATGAGCACCCTGGCCAAAAAACACCCACCTGCCAGGGAATACTGGCAGGGAGAAAAGGAAGGAACTGAAAATTAATTTTTAACAGAGTTTCTCAGAAAATGACAGATGTTCTCAAAATATTTTAGATTTTTTTTGTTGTTGAAATGTGAAAAGTAGACATTAAAGATGAAATTTGGAAAACCAAAGGTCTATTATTCCTATATATTTCTGCCATCAGAAATATGTTTGCTGCTAGCATCACTAAGGAAAAAAAAATTTACAGGAAGAGAGGTGGTTGTTAAGAGCAAAAAGTAATTTTCACCAGGAAACAACAAGCTATATTAATCTGAGAAAACCAAATGATACTGACTACTCCTTGCTTAGGGACAAGTGCATATTTGGCATCTCCATGCTGGCAGTTTGGTGATCTTGCAAAAGAGAACTTGCTCCAACCATGGGAATAAAGTTTAAATAAAAAAAAAAAAAAGGAGGAAAAAAAGATAAAAATAACAGGCTCCTGTTCAGCAAAAAGAAACCAGTGGAGCACAGAGACCTCTACCTATGTCAGAGACACAAGAGCTCTGATGCAAACCAGACTTGAGCTGTCTGATATCCTTGGGAGAGAATACGGAATTTCAGACTACCATAGGATAGAGCCCTAGAGCTCAGAGAAGCAACTGGTTGCTCACACAGGCCATGAGCAGAAGGGCCAAAATACAGAAAAACTAAACAAGCTGGAAACAGATGTATTTTGGGTGTGTGATCTATGCTGACTGACACCCCAACACTGGAACAGGTTGCCCAGAGAAGTGGATGTCCCATCACTGGAAATGTTAAAAGTCAGGTTGGATGATTGAATGATAGATGTTCTTGCCCACAGCAGTGTGGGCAGACTAGATGATCTTTGAAGGTCCCTTCCAACCCAAACAAAATTATCGTTCTATGATTTCTTACTTCAGCACTGAAATAAGAAGCCTACATTTTGCTGGTTCTGACAGTCTGACATACTATTAAAAACAATGTGCCTTTTCCAAATACCATCTATGGTGGATTTTTTTCAAACAGAAAAGCATTAACATCACTCCCTGCCTCCTCCCTCCTCCCTAAAGAATGGGGCAAGAAGTTTGCAATGAGTTTTAAAGTCTGTGATTTTTTTATTCCAACCCAGGCAGTATGAAAAGAGGGGATGATACATTGTTATGTTCAAAGATTTACCTTTCTAACAAGTGGGAAGATAGAGTGGCAAAGTACAGAAGAGGGGAAACACCCGAAAAAGCAAGCACATGTCCAGTGTTGCCTCCAGTCTTTATATTTGACAGAAACAGAACAAGCCACCTATAGAAAAATAGAACGCTTATCTCCAGTGAGAAATACACAGCTTAATATCCCAGCTAAAGCCAGGCAGCAGCTGGAGAGTATAATAATAATGTGTATCCTTGTCATATGGCCAAGCTGAGCATTTGCTTTCTGCAGAGTGATCTTGGATGGGCAGAGAGACTTTTTCTGTATGGGAGAAGTTATATGACTCTTACATCTGATCCCTACTTCAAAAAACCAAGTAGTGCCTCCGCAGCATGGCACTGGCTGCAGGTGCAGGCATCAACAGCAAGTTAACAGTGGTGTGCTCTGGAGAAAGAGCGGAGGGAACACCCCAGGCCGCTGGGAACAACTGTGTGAGCAGTTAAAGTCCATAAGAAAGGTTGCTACATACTACTGTGAACAAAAAGCTCATTTGTAATTAAAAGCAAATCCCAAGAAGAGTGTTGCATCCGATAGCAGCACACGTAGATTTGGGGCAAACTGGGGAGATCTTCACTGTTGGCACAGTATCTTTTGTCTCCTGCCTCAATAAGCCATAGGGGTGTCTGGACGCAATCCTGTGCAATGTGCTCTAGGATCACCCTGCCTGAGCAGGGAGGTTGGACCAGATGATCCACTGTGGTCCCTTCAAATCTGATCCATTCTGTGATTCTCTGGTACTCGGAAATTACCACTGAGGTAGACACAGGCACTTCACACCCCCCGTGCTTCCTTGACAGGGTGCTGAGAACCAACAGTACAGCACTGGTTCCCATTCGTGCCTCTGTGCAACCATGGACCTGTGGCTGGTCTCCAGGTTTGCAAATACTTCACCTGAGATCAAGTGTTTGCCTGGTCCCCAGCCAACTCTAGCAGCAGAGGGCTGTGAAGGTATCTCAAAAACTTGCCTTTTCTCTTGTAGTAAAGGCAGTCACAGAAGCTCCCCCATTATTCACAGGAACTACTGAGACCTGAGAAGCGGCTCGGACTTGGCCCGATGCAGTGCACACTGCTCACAGAGAGACACTGTGAGTAGGGCCATGGTTATCTCTACTCCCTCAGGAAGAGTATCCCCATGCTAAAACCAGCTTTCCTTACATGGGCTCTGACTGACCCCCTTCAGTCCCCAGAGCTCCTGCCTGCCAAGAAGGGAAGGGGCCCAGGGACAATACGGTGGCTTCCCTGCATGGGTAACATTTGGTCATTCGGGAGAGCTGGGAAGAAAAACCAGGCCTGAAGCAAACAGCCCCATCCCATCCAGTCATGCAACATGACTCAACAGATCCACACAGGCAGGGCTGTGCAGGCTGCGAGCAGAAACCAAACACGGAGCACGTGGCGGGCTGGCAAGCTGGGCTTTTTTTTCCCCCTTTTTTTTTTTTTTTTTTTCTGGTGGAGTCTTATCGTTCCCTTTTATTTAAGCAACACTTCCAAGAGGAAGAAAGGCTGGATGAAACTACTGCCTCATCACAGGGGCCTCTCACCAAGATCTGCAGTGCAGCTAAAAGGAATTTTGCCTGTTTTCCTAAAATTGTGTACAGCTGGTGCCTTTGCAAAAGGAGAGAGAGGAGGAGCCTTGCGTGCAGGCAGAAGGCTGAGATAGGGAGGATACCCTGTGGCATGGAGAAGCTCCTCGGCTTGTGTAACTTGCCAGGGTAGAGAATTGCTCTGACAAGTTACACAGGCTTCTACAGCAGCTATGAATTTGATCCTATAAAAAAAACAAGTATCAACAACTTAATCACATGCCTCGGTCACATGGAAGCAAGGGCAACACGCAGTAGCAAATGCTGATTTTTTTTTTTTTTTTAGTTTGATTTTTTTTTTTTTTAACATAAAGTGTGAGTGAGGAGTGAAATTTGGGTGGGGCTTTCTACTATTCACTGGGAGGAAAGAGAAAGGCTTTGCAAGAGCTCCTGACTTGTTTTGGTCTCCCTCAAGAGCAACTGGGCTCTCCAGGCTCTGCCGGGCTGGTAACAACGCGCTTTTTCCAGGACTCGCAGCCCCCAGGTTGTTGTGCAGCCCAGAGGAAGCCCTGACACTGTCTCACTAGGTCTCCTGGGCTGAGCCGAGCTGGCGTGGGCTGAGGGCAGGAGCTTTGCCGTAGCGCCTGGCACAGCCACGAGCGGCTGGCAGCAGCGCCGGGCAGGGCTGTCTTTGGGAAGAGATGACGGTATCCAGAGTGGGCGATGTCAAGCTGCCGGCCCGCGGGGGGGACGCAGGGAGGGAGGAAGGCTGTGCAGGGCAGCTGCGCGGCCGGGAGCCTGAGTCATGCGGCTGCAGGGCGCCTGTGCAGGGCTGCTGCCCCCGAAACCTCGCTGCAGCCGCGGGCACGGGCTGGCCGAGGCTCCCACCGGCACCTGCCCTTTCCCAGCAGCGGGATCAAAGAAATCCCGGCTGGCACGCGTGTGCCCTGGACCCCTGGAGACGGGGGTCTCACCGGCAGCGCTGCCTCGAACCCAGAGCGCTCGCTGCTGCATGGTCACATTTTAGCGCTCACAGTGGGGTTTTTTTTTCGTTTTTTTTTTCAAAGACACGTGTCAAAATCATCTTGTCTGAAAGCGTCTCAAAGGGAAACAGTTTGTTTTAACTCACAGAAGCCTCTGGGTTTCATACTGTTCTGTCTCCACCTCTCTTTGTTTTCTGTGGTAGCAGAGAGTCCAAAGACTTAAATCAATCAACATACCACTTTTTTTTTCCTTTTTGTTTTGTTTTTGGGTGTTTGTTTTATTTTGTTTTACAATTTTCACATGAAAAGCCTATCATTTCTTTACCTACTTCTGCCATTCAATACCTAGTTCCAGATCTGCAGGTCTCACACTTGTGGTCCGTTTTCCACAATCCTGTTCATGCTAGACATAGATTATTGCAACGAGCCAAAATAACAGAAAGCAAACCAAAGCTTTGTTGTTGTCTTACACCTTGAGGTCTTTGTGTAGATGCAGCTATTTTGACAAAGCTAAGCTTTACTGATGAATCTCGTGTGCACACATGTAAAACAGCACAAGTGTGCATACCTGAAGCTGGAAGACCTGCACAGAACCAAGCTCCTGCCTCCTCACATCGCAATTCACACAGCTCAGCCAGCAACCAGCTCCAGGACAGCTTGCCTCAGCTCTTTCTTTTTAACTCCTCTGGTACAATTAAACCAGCATAGACCCAAATGTGGCTGCATTGATGCTGCTATAAAAATACAGGAAGAGAAACTAAGCCCTTCATACTTGCATAACTGTTCACACTGATAGTTGTACCAGCATCAGTCTCCTTATGAAAATACAAATTATCTCCCCAGTTGAAAGTCCTGAACAGGCACTGTGGGGAGATAAGACCCCTGTGCTACTCAGTAGGAACAGTGTGTCTTGCAAAGTATCTTTCTAGTTTAGAGGAGCCAGAAATATAAAGGAGAATATTTGCTTTTCTTTTAAAATAGCTTTGTTCTAAGGAATGTCTTTTTCAACCACAAGAGGATACAAGATGGAAGGGATACAGGACCTAATAACCCACCTGGAAATAGTTTGTATGGAAAAGCAGTTCAGGCAGTTTGGGGATTGTGCCAAAGAATTATCAGACAGGCCTTGCTTGATGTGATTTGGGTTTGTGGCAGCTTTTACAGCCCAGCAGGATTTCCCAAAGCTGAGGTGCTTTTAAGCTGCCCGTGTATGTGCCTGGCCCTTATTGCAGTCCTGGCTGTTGGCCAAAGTGATTTCTGTTTGTGAGGGAGTGAACAAGTGAGGATCATTATGACTTGGAAGGAGCTCAGTTCTTCCTTGCTGAGAACTCGGGAGACATAGAATGGGACAAAACAAGCACAGAAATGTATCACAGTGTGGGAGCTGATAAGGAGATGGCATACTCCTGCAAATTTCAGCTATTTAGGACATGGCCCAGGCTGTGGGGCAACTCATATGCAGAAGTAGGTGAACCTGGATGGAGGAAAATAAGAGGTTTTCTGTAAGATCTGTGTGTATCTCTCACCCCGAGGTAATTGCACATCAGCAGATTTGTATTCTGATCACAGAGGGGTGGATTCCAGTGGCTTTTTCACAGCTGTGACTCTGCCCCTCATCTTTCATGGTCATGAGTGACCATACAGCCTCAGGAGCAGCAGCACAGTGATAAAACCGTGAGAGTTTTCAGAAGTCTGCAGCCCCCTACCCTCGACCCCAGTATTTTTTCAAGGTCCAAAAGAACTTCTAAGGAAACTATCCCACCTCCTGCAGAATGGGACATTTGAACTCTGATGTCCATGGGGCCTCCCAGGTAGCATTTCCAAATGAAAATTTATGGATTTTTTAGGTATCTTATTTTGGAGTGTGGGGAAAGAAAGGAAGAAAGAAAGAAAAGTAAGTTCCATGAAAAGCTGCCATTCTTCATTGAATCAAAAATAGAACTTCTTGGAAGTTTACCAACAAGGCATTTTTGTGTGGAAAACACTAACTCTGCAGATTGGACACAGTCCAAGTTAAAATACACACCAATTTTGAACAAGAATAGAGTTAGGGCTCTAAGCGTGCTCACTCTGAAATACCTGCCAAACAGTTCCTGCTATAGCAAGACCTGAGACACTCACAACACCTGTTACTCTTCTGTAGCATGTTATAGGTCTGGCTTTAGTTCTCCCAACTGTGCATCCACAGAGCTTCTGGGAGGTCTCAGTGAGTCCAGGAGTGTAGCTTGCCCTTTACAGTCTGTGGAGATCTACTCGGTACTTTTACTGGAGTCCCTAAGCTTTTTTTCTTTTTGACATGTGCACTTGGAGACATGCCTTATGCCTGGCACTGTACGTGCAGTGAGGGGACTGAAGAGAAGGAATGTTGGAGTGTGGTTTTTCAGGACTGGTAACAGGACTGTTTTGTTCCATCCAAGTGTCTTTTTCTGAAGAATAAATCCAGGTTTAGCATGAGTCAAGGCACAGAAGGAGCAGGATACAAGCTGGAAAACTGGACATCCCCTAGGCTATGATGGAATTTGGCATTTGCTAGAATTTAAGGATTGCTACACTGATATCTACTAGGGTTGGTGTTTCACACTTGATGCTTGCTCCAAGTCTTTCAGCAGTGGATGAGGACCGGAAACAGGAACACAGTTTTTAGCTTGAGAGGCTTCCTCCTCCCACTGAAAACTCCCAGACTTAACCTTGCTCTACATTTGATCTCATGCATAGTAAGGAGAATTTTGAGGTTTTTCTAGCCCTCTTCAAACTTTTCCTCTGTCTTCAGTGCTTGCCTTAACAGTACTGGACCACCCACCTTTTCCATCTGCTTCTCTGCATACACCTGCCCATGCAATTTCTCTGTGCTTCATCTTGTGCTGAATGCCTCGTGCTGTTCTTGGTGAGTCAAATCCAATGAGGCATCGAGATGACCTTTCACCTAGAGATGGCATGGTGCCAAAACTCCTCTTTGGTTCTGCACCATAAGCAAACCCTTTATCTGGATGAGTCTTTGTTCTCTTGCTCCACCTGTCCCCAGTCTCACATCATTGCCCTTGGAGCCACATGCTGCATGTACCCCCAGTGAGCAGGGCTTTGCCACCTGGAGCTGCACTGAGAATACCTGATTGTTTTACTGCAATTTGGAGGGAGAAGCCTCTGTTGGTATTCTTGCCTGGGGCGCAGCACAGCTCATAAGCAGGACTAGTATTTCTGGTTTCTTCACAATACCAACTTTATCAGCCAGAGGAAAGCTGAACTCTTGAGTTTTTCTAAAGAAGGTTACAACAAGCTTGGCTAGAGCCTTGTGCCAGTTAACTGTGTCCTCCAAGTGCCTGGGACTGGGACTGCACAGAACACGGCCACTGGTGCAAGCAGTCTCTCTCTCTCTCTCTCATAAATACATAGAGCAGCTCAGTGTTCTCTTGCTTCTGTATTTTCATGCTCCAGTTGCTCAGAACGATGCCAGAAACAGGAGGGAATTCAGTGGAGCCAGTATATATATGTCTGTGTATGTACATATATAGGTATGTACCTGTGTATGGAACCTGTGTATGAGCTCAGCACAGTTCTTGCTTTTGGATAGTATAAAACTAGCACTTTGGCTGGTGGTAGCTTCCAAAGGGTAAAGAGAAGGCACAGCAGAGCTGATCCCACATGGTGTCATCACTGATGGGGCAGGAGAACTGACTTCAGTCACAGTCTCAGTAGCTCAAAGCTGCATTCCCTGGTGGAAGTCAAGTGAAAGGTTGTGTGCCTGTTTGTCAGTATGTCATTTAGATACGGATAAGCTCCAACAAGACTGGCCTAGAAGCTAATTAGAGAGGGGAGACTGGGAATGTACTGAAAAATGCTCTGAGAAGTGAACCAGAGGACACAGAGGAGCCAAACTTGTCCTTCCATCCAAGTATTGAAGTATTCAAGCTTGCAGGGACTCAAGTCTTGTGATCTGTGCAGGAGTGCAGCCACCTCTCCTGCAGAGAGGGCAGATGGTGCACTAGGTCAGGATGTCTCATGGAGAGAGGCTGAGCACTGAGAGAAGGATGGGAGGTTTTTAAAGAGTGGTACAAGCCGTAGCTCTGAGAGGCAGGATCTGGCATGAAAATGTGAGCAGACTGGCATGTTAGTTGCTCTGGAAGAGGTAGAACATCACAGCTGAGCAAAAAAGTTAAACTAAGCGGTTTTTATCCACTGAGAAAACACTGGAAGGTGGTGGTTGAGCCTTAGAAATAGGGTAAGTGAGCCAAAAAGCATCTGTGATTAGGGGTGGAGGTGCCACTGAAGCACTTTGTCAAGGCCAGGCATGTGCTCCCTTGTGTTTGTGTCTCTAAACTTAGGGAGCTGATTCTCTCTTCTTTTTTTGGGGGTGAGCTGGCAACTTATGCTGGTATAAGCAGGTCTGTTTCAGTGTTGTGGTAATGGCAGAGGAGTTTTTAGAGAAATGGGGGATAGGAAGGGGGTTTGTGAAGTGGACCATGCATTTCTGAGGTGTGAGGATAAGTAAGAGTCAGCTGGGAACAGGTGTTATGTTTCTGGGAACCCCAGAGTTTGGAGGACATCAGTGGGGTTCTGAATGATTCTAGGCAGGTGGCTCTGGGTGAAGAAAAGGGAGATCTACCTTTGGAAATTCCTCCTAGGCCTCCTGTGGCCACAAAGGCACAAAAGTCATGCTTGTGGAAGCCACTGAACACTCTTGACAGCCACATATAGAGGACCCCAAGGGTCAGGAGGCCATGAGGGGAGCTGTACAAAAGCTCTAGATAAGACCAGCTTTCCTCCAAAATGCCTGACATCCAGGAACAAGGTAACCAAGTTTAAGTGCAGCAGTGTGGGACAGTTTGAGACTGCTCCAAAGAGAGCTGTCACATCTGGAACATTGGCTGGGATGCACCAGAGACGATGGGGCTGTGCCTGCAGCAGGGCTAGTAGTGCCCCTGTGCTGTTATCTGCTGGCAGAAAGGGGTGCTGCTGCCTGCCCACCAGCTTCTCATCTGAGGGAGAGGCACCTATGAAAGGTGGTCTTGCAACACTGCAGGGGCAGAGATGACCAAGCAACTGGAGCTAGGTACGAAGCAAGGCATTACAGAATAGCAGTGAGATGGTCTGGCACATACCAACACAAGCCCCACAGCAGCAAACGCTGTACCAATGGACTTACTGTAACTCAGAGGAGAATTACTTACTAAGACCACATTTTTTAGCTTTTTAAAGGAAAAAGCGGTGCCTCATCAAAAGACTGTAAGGCAAACAAGCCCGATAAAGTCACAGTGCCAGGAAGTACAGGACAAACACACATCCCATCAGAACTAACACATTTGTAGCTTTGCATCCAAAAATATTAGTCCATTTATTGCCCATTAAAAATTCGCTTTGTCTCTTTTCAGTTGTGGTGCATGCTTGAAATCTTAAAGATGGCACTGTCAGACTTTAAAGCAATATTTGAGATCAATTTACTCATTAACTTTCAAATGCAGGACACTTTGAAAACCTTTTCCTAAGGGCATCCCTGTATTTTGTTTGAGAGAGTTACTGTTGTTTTCCCACCTCCCTTGAAGGGTTGTTTACAATACCATCTCTTCCTTTTAATCCTCTTTTCCTTTCATCTCTAACAAACAGTGTTAAACAGAACACAGGGGGGAAAAGCAGATCTCACACATTATAATCATCTATAGTTAACTGAAGAAATGTTTCACAATTAGAGGTCTTGTTTTGTAAATTAATGCTCAAGAAGCTTTTTCCTATGCATTTTCCAGATAAAACCTCTGTTCTTCGAAGCTCAAGGTTTGTGCGCATAGTAACTAAGATAAAGGGTTTCTGAGTTGATGTGTACTCTGTACAGAGCTGAGCTGCCACAAACAGGATTTTTCTTATGAGATCCTGTGCAGAGGGATGTCTTGAGATGTACACAGAGGAATATGGGTAGTACTGAGATGCTGAACTATGACAGAAAACATTACATTTCAAAACTGGTCACTGTTTCTGTTGGATGTTTTTAGAGTATGCTTTGATTTTTCTAGTTCTTTTTGCCCTATTATCTGAGCATTTTAAGACTGTGAATATATGTATATATAATCACAATTTTTCTGTGGGGTAGTGTGGAACTCCACAGTATACAGATCTGAGAGGCTATCACTGGATGCTGCACTTCTTTCAGCAGCAGCACCAATACAAACATCCCCCGATTTCCCCTTCCCCTCTCCCACCACTCACCCCTCAGCTGTGCCAGTTTCAATGCTGTGTGGGAAACGTATCGCAGAACACATCCAGGTTAAAAATAGCTGAAAGAGAGAGAGAGAAAGATGAATTCCAGAACCTGGACTAACGTCCTACATGTACATCCAAAGCTGATACAACGGAACATTTTTAGCTCAGATTCAATCTGTCTGACCAGTTCCATCAATAACTTTTACCTGATTTCACATAGGAAAGGTAGAAGTTTCAAAAGCTATTGATTTTCTTTCTAAATTTTGTGCAAACTGATGGCTGGGTGAGACATAGAGACCTCAGTCAAAAAAATGCAGCCAGCAGTCACTTGGCTAGTGAGTTTGTGCAAGCTGGCTGGACATGCATGCATTACCTGGTCAGCCAGCATATATGTACTTGCCTGCAGCCCAGTAGAGGGTCTTAGAGCATATAGTGAGGAAAAGGTTGGGTTAGTTGCAGCCATTTTATTTTAGGGGGAGGGGAGAGAAGGGAGGTGACTATGAGGCAATGGTCACAGACCCACAGGAAACCAATAGCCATTATTTCCACTGCTCACAAAGCAATTTGTTTCAAAACAAGCCTGAAATTCTACAAAATAAGACTTCTTCAAGTGAGCCTGTAAATCATACAATTTGAGAGGAAGCTGAGAGCTCAGCTTCACATTCCTGTTCAGACTTCAGCAACCACTTCTGCTTTTAGCACTCTGAACACCAGTGGAAACCACGGATACTGATTTCTTTCCCATAATCAAATGTCACTTAAAGCCCCTGTTGCTCCTGAATAACTCTTTTAAGCACTTGCTTCATCCCTGTTCCTACCTGCCTCCTTTATAATCTACAAGAGTTTGCCAAGAGCTCTGCTCCATTCTCTTCTTTTGTATCCTTTGTGCTTCCCCTCTGGCCAATGAATGGCCTCAGCTTTGCTAGAGGGTGGTACACAAAATACTGAGCAAATTGTATCTGAAAATGATGAGTATTTTGGTGCAAACAAAATCTGACTCCTCCTGCCCTCCTCCTCTCAGGAGAAATCGACCTTGGGTGTCCCTGCCACTTTTGCTGACCTGCAGAGGGGACTGGGTAGAATGGAAGCCACAGGATGGAACAGCAGCAAGGAGGCACCCCATGAGCTATGGCTGTAGTCCATGGATAGAAATGGAAGGGTCTTTATGTTCCTGTTCTCATGCCTTCTTTTCAGCAGCCCTTTCAGCCGAGAGTGTCACTATCAGCTCTCCAACACCTGAGGGTGTGCCCTCTGCCATGCCCAGAAGACCGAGTGCCAAGCATGGAGCATCAGGTTGCACATGCAGGATGCAAGTGGAGCTGTGTGGCTGCTTACCTCTCTTCTTGGAAAGCAAGCAGTGGACTGTCTCTGAGTCAGAAGCAGACACCATCTTTGGCAGGGAAAGCTTTCATCAGAATGAGTCTCTGATAGAAACCGTGCCTATTCCTACCATTTCCATGTTTCCCCAGTAACAGAAATTATCATCACCATAGGCAGGTCTTGGGCTTTTCCAGGTGGGAATCCAGAGGTTTGGGGTAGCTAGGGATTTTCCTGGTGTGGGAAGACCCTGGGTGGCAATAATCCAGTGTACTGGGCTCTGTGCCATCCCTGCTGCAGACACCAAAGAACATTACTGGGAGTTGCACCCAGTGTTATCTGTTTGCAGACACTCCAGTTTCACCACAGGTATGGAGCAAGGTGTGATGGGAAAGACCTGAGATGGTCCCAGGGAATCTGTGTGTGTTAATTCCCTTGTCAGTGCATACCTCTGAGTCTGCTCCAGTCTGTGCACTGGGTTAGCTGCTAGAGCTCAGCTCAGCTCCTGCAAGAGGTGTCTTCACAGGTCTTCCTAGCACTGATTCCACTTCCAGAACTAGTTTCTGTAGGGAATTTTTTCCCCCCAAATGGAATAATATAACCATTTTGCAAAGGTGACACTGGGGACCTGTAAAGGAGATATAAAGCAGAACTTAGGGCTGCCTTGCTGGGAAAGAATGCTAGAAGGTCACAACCCTGCTCCTCATCAGACACAGGAGCATAGGAGATGCTGGTGAATCTCTACCAACATGGAGCAGCCTCATGCAGAGCGGAGCAGCCCTTACATTGCTATAAGTGGTGTTAGGATCTTGCTTTATCCTTCAGCAACTACAAAATTTTGGGAAGTGGTGGCACGAGAGAAGGATCAGAAAGTTGGCAGAAGTTGTGTAATTGGTGTATCAAAGGTCCTTCTCCTCTCCTCCAGTCACATTTTAACAGTACCCTATTTTATTCTATGTGTCAGTAAACAACAAAATCATTACTAATAAAACTTGCCTGAAGCAAGAATACACATGTGAACAATAAAGTACTAAGAGCCACATTTTCAAAAGTGTGTCTGCAGAAATGTCTCTTGTACAATGTATAAGCAGCATGTGGTCTGGATGTGGCAAGCAGCAACGGGAGAGGAAAAGGGGAACAGATGGAACCTGTACATGAGTGACAAGAGTGGACAAAGGCTCAGATCAAGTTCTGTACCATGCAGAGGCTGAGCTTTTGAAAAGCCTTAAATAATAACCACATTTTAAGGAGGACTGCACTAATGGGGCATGCAGATAAGCACGCTGAATGGTGGAACTGCAGAGGACACAGCAGTGGAGACAGTGATATACACAAAGCATATGAAAAGTTCAGTCTGACAGGCTAGCCATGCGTACAATCAAAGGTGTGCACATTTCAGAAACATCAGCCTCCCTGAAACCTCAATGACTTAGCAATAAAACATCAGGAAATGATATGCCAGGGTCAGAAAGGTCTGAGAATTCCACACAGCTGAAATAAAGATTGAGCAAAAGGAATTAGCATCAAGAAATCAGATTCAGATGTGTAAAGCTGATTGTCTGAACCGAGTTAATATAATGCACCATGTGTCACTTCAAAACATTTGGATCGTGCAGCTGGGAAGCCCTTCCCATGATTGTGAAATGCAGCAGCTCACTGTGTCTGAGAAGGCTGGGATGGACATGACTGCCTGGACACAAGCAGGCTATGAATGATGAATTGGGATTACAGCCTTTACTGTCCCAGTTGAGTTTTACCAGCTGTCTGGGCCACTAGCACAGAAAACAAGCCCAGCAGCAAGGCCATATGAAGCTTCTACCTTCATATATTTTAGACTTGCCCTCCATCTCCATTTATCTCCCCATGGACTGAAAATGCTTGTGCTCTTTTATGCAACTGCAAAGTGCTCTGATGATCAGCACCCCTTGCTCTTACTTTCATCCTGTTTGAAAGAGCAGCTATCCAGTGTTTTCAAGGAAAATTATCCTATGTCCATTCCACCAAGTCTAGTGTTGGAGTTTATGGCTCTAGAAAATTATATTTACAAACCATCAATGCTATGAGACAATCAAATTTTTACTCATCCTCACACATGCACAGAAGGTAGCCTTTACCTGTATTAATGCAGACCAGCACAACAACAACCTGTATCCGACACTGCAACTTGCACCCTTCCAGTGCTATGTTTTTTATTCTCAAACGAGTTTGTCATCTTACAGATACACATGTCCTTCAGCCTAGCAAAATAATCCAAGAATCCAGCAGTGTCCACCTGAAAACCACACCCTGCAGGGAATGAAAATCCCATAGGTAAGAGGGTTTTGCAGGATGGCAACTTGTTTGGTTTGTGGATTTGTTAAATTACATAGCTGGTGGGAGTGTCTCTTTCCTATGATGAGATCATACACTCATCAGTCCTTGGGTGAGAAACTAATTAACCGGAGATCAGCATAAATTCTGTAACATTATTCCTCCATGTACTATCTGCTCACGGTGACCCGTTCTGGATTGGGGTGATGTTGTACATACAGAAATATTTGACAATACAAGCATTAGGCTCTCAGATCTTTTCCCCTGCTCTATTCACATGCATTTTCATGGCAACTGGACATGCATTATACAGTTAAGGGCTAGACCTTTCTCTGGTACATCTCTAGTGACTCTAAAGACCAATGTGACACTTTGATTTATGTCATGAACAAAACAGACCAGGGTGTGTTCTCTCCCCCATCAAAAAGTGGCACAGCAGAGCTTTTATATATGGCAAGCTCCTCTCCCACAGCCACCCCCAAACAAAAAAAGTGTGGTCAGCCTGAGGAACAGTGTCTCAGGGAGCGCTCGGAGGCAAAGGGCAGAGCTGTGCCAGGGAATGCTTGAACCCAGGCCCTCTCCTGGGGCAGATACAGCCAAAACAAAGTCACTTCTTTCACTCTGTCTCCAGCACTTGCTGATTTCAGAAGACTATGTAAAATTGAAGCTGAAGTGCATGGCCTGGGTTTTTTGCCTATGCTATGGGATGTTGGTTAGGGTTTGCTCTGTTGCTGACAGCTTGAAATTTCCATTTGCAGCTCCTTCCTGTTTCCTTTTCAGATATGCATCACACAAACCCAGAGAGGCTGCACAAATTTACCAAAACGGTGAAAGAGAGGACATTCCTTACCACAATGAAGTTTTTAATGTGCCTAGTCAACACTGAAGCAGCAGAGGCACACACTGAAGCAGCAGAGGCACACCTGGGCAGGCATTTCCTGATGTCCTGTCAGGTGCCCGTAACCACACCCTGCAGAAATATACCTTGGTGCTGACGGCTACCTGAAGTCCATGTCCGCAGCTCCCATCCCTCCTGGGATGCTACCCAGCATACTCAGACATCAGCACTTAGGGACTGGGAAGCATGCAGGGGCATTTTTTAAATTTAAAATTTGCAGCACTGCTGCTGCCTCATAGAGCGTTGGGTCATTTACTGCCAGTGGTGAAAGGGACTGTGTACGTGCTGGGGTGGCATGCATCCCAAGTGTCCACAGCATGGGATGAAACCTCAAGGAGAGGTCTACTCCCATTTCATAGCTAGGCCACATAAGAAGGCGGGACTTCCTGCCTAGAGCCCATACCTGCCCACAGACCTCAGTCCTGAGACGTTCTAGCCATATGGCACCTAATTACGTCTGGGGACCTCCAAGCCATACAGCACCTCACCGTGCCTGGCAGAGGCCTGGTGGAGCCTGTGGCATTGTCCCACGTTGCTGCAGCTGTAAACAAGAGCTTTGGTTGTCTCCAGTAGCTCCTCACCCCACCCCACCAGTGTGTGCCAGCCACATCACAAGGAGCAGAAGATGAGGTATCTAAAACAAGGAAGGGATTTTAACCCCCTTTGCTTTCTCTTTGCTCCCCCATATCACACCTGCCATTAGAATGACCAGAATTATCCAGTGATATCATTCATCACCCATAGAAAAACTCAAAACAGGCAAATCCCCATGGAAATTACCTGAGGAAACAGGCTTGTCTCAATGCCTAGAAGACGATCCCTGACCAGTCACTTCTCTCCCTGGCATTTTATCAAGAACTGAAGCTCATCGAATCAGTGATTCACTCCCCACTCAGCACTGGCTGACTGCATTTTGCGTGCCTTGGGAAAAGAATCATGTTATTCTTTGCTTGGGTCCAGGATGGCTCTGATATGTGCTAGAATGTGTCTGGCTTATTACAATTAAAATTATTCCAAATTTCATGAGAGAGGCATTTTCATGCACTGCCTTTTTTATAGAGGTCTTCAGCGAGGGTCCATCCAAACTGCTAGATCAACAACACAAAGAAATCAATAAACACCTTAGCATGGTGCTTTCCTTGCCTAAATTTGCATCAAGCTTGTTTATAACCAGTGGGACAGGAGAAAAAGGTCATTTATAGTATGTGCTGTGGCACTGCTTGCCTGAATTTTAGGAGTCAGCAACTTTGATAAACTCTTGACGCAGCTTGCAGACACAGTTAAGAATGTCTCTTCCGCCTACTGCAGGAAGCTGGTCACTGTATCAAAGATCAAAGTTGCTCACACCAACGCAAGAACATTATATACAAACAAAGAGGAACTACAAATGCTTGGGTTTGGATGCAGGATTTTGCTACTTTGTACGTATTGGTCTCTAAATTTGACTATAAACCACTTGAATCAATTCAGGAAAAAAAAAAAAAGGCACTTGCTGCAGCACCACCCAGATTACTCAGAGGCTAATCCTCCTGTTACATGGACAAGATACTCTGTTATCAAGATGTTTGATATGACTTTGAAAAGATGGGTTTATCGAAAATTGTATTAGAGACTTATTTAGAGAGTTTAATGACCGTAAGTGGTCATGCTTTAAAAAGGCTAACAAAACAGTACGTGACCTGAAATGGGCATATATTGCAGGGAAGTCATTTCCCTCTGCTACACACACACAGAGCATCTGCAGAACAGGCAAATGCTTATCAGGAACTGAAGCTCATCAAATCAGTAATTGTTTCACAAAAATAAACTAAGAGATTTTTTTTTAAATACATCTTTAAAAATCACAAAGATAGACAGGGCCTTTTCAGAAGTTGTTCTTGAAGTCAAGTGTCCCTGGGATTAAATACAGCTAGGAATTACTGTTAGGAAACTTGTGGTCAGCTCTGGCAGTTTCGATGCAAACCTGACTGTTGCTGGAGTCACCTCTGCAGGACCGCCGTGGAAGGAAAGACTGGCAAGGGAACTCCACTGAGCGTATCTGCCCTCTTTTCTCCCTCCTCTACTACAGGATAAGAAATCTGAGAAAACACAAATAAACCAGATTTTTAAATTGTTTCAGTGGCTCTAGTAAGCTCCTGCACACAAACAGGATTCATGAGCATTTTGGGTTGATTTCCTTTCCATTCTGCTCTTTCTGCATCTCTGTTCTGGTTTGCTATTCTCCAGCTCCCTGTACAAACAGGATCTTTCCTTAACAATGTCCTGCCACATCATCTTCCTTCCTTTGTATACAGGCTGATCCTGCCTGTTACACACCATGTGGCTTCCTAAGGCACCTAGTTTCTCAACGCTGGCAAAAACAGGAACCAAAAGCAAAGCAGCAGTAAGACACTAAATTCTCACCACAGTTTAAACTGAAATCTTGAAAGTTTCCGATTCAAGATGAGTTCTTCGTTAACGGATTTGTTTGTTCTAGTTTAGTGCTCTTCAGAATATGTGCAAATGAGGTGTTTGTACTATTTATCAGGTTCAAATGCATCTACAGCAAGGTCTGCAACACTGGCCCATGCATTTCCTCCTTTTTTTTGGTGCTGAAAAGTGAACTCAGCTGAGCAAAGTGCACATTGCTTCACTGTTCACCTCTCTTCTCCCATGTTGTAAGGCTTTGCTGTCTGATTTTTTGCTCTGGGGAGATTTGACAGTATGTCTACAGGGACAAGAAAAAACCACAGGCCACAGTACATATTGCACAAATGCTGTTATTATTCTGAGACCTGAAGAAACAAGGAAGGAAGCTTGAGGCTGGTGGTTTGGCAGGTGTGAGGCCTTTTTTACACAGGCATCTGTTTTAAGTGGTAGCTCTGGGCTTGGGGGTGAGCAGGGTACGCCTGCCACTCCCACCCCTTTTCTGTGTCACAGCACAAGGGGGTTTGCGCTCCTGATGAAGCAATGTCACCTGCTTGCTCAATCTGTGCTTTGAGACTCTGCTGTCTTGTTTTTGTGGAGCAGGGCTGAAAAGTGAGGTGATTCCTAACTGCAAACTCCCTGAGGTCCTGCTGCTGCCACACCAGCGTGTATGGAATGGATGGGGTTAGCCTGCAAAATGCATGAACAACAACACGTAGGCTAAGCTCAAAGCAAAGACCTGATGAAAACTGTTTGGATGCTACCAGGTATCCCACACCAAAGCGAACTTTTCTAATCCCACTAGATTATTTCTAGTGTTTTGGGTAACGCTGCTAGTGATCTCATTACGGTTTTGAATGAACTGCTTAATTTGGCAGCATGTTACAGCATACTCTCCATGAAGCCTTGCACCGTACTTGAAGGAATTAATTAGTGTTTGATGGTTAATTCTCTATGCAATAACATATCTGGTATCGCCACTTTAGAAACAATCTAGAAAGAAACTGCAGTTTTTAGGGCTGCACCTTGCTCTGTTTAAACACGTGTAGGGAGGGAAAAGAAAGGGTTTGTATAATATCCTCCCCAGTAGGGATTCTCTGGGACAAGTTAGTGTTGAGCCACATTGTTATTTTAAATGACAATAAGTTCTTTCTTCTGTAGTTCACAGCCAACTTTAATGAACATTTAGCAACTTAATTATCTTTAAGACTGATACTCCTCTGTTACAGATTGCTGACATTGGTCAGTGAATTCAGAAGTTACTGGGGGAAGGGCAGATATACAGAAAAGCAGAGACTGAGATACATATATGCAACTGGCCTCACTTCCATTAGAAATCAAGCTGAAGCCATTTCAAGGTGAGGGACTGTGGTTAATCCCTCCCAGCATAGTCATGAATATATATCAAAACGCGTCTCCTTGTCCACCGACAAGGACAGTCAATCAAGCATCATTTTATTCTGGGCAGGAGAGGAGCTACAATTTCATGGGGACTCCTGGGTTTTATGGCTTCTCTGGAATGTGCCATGTGCCGTGCCATGCTGATGTGTCCTCATTCAGAACTGAGCAAGGGGCAGGTGACGTCGTGGAAGAACTCAGCTCCTCTCTTTGTTTCATGTTGCAAATGACAGAATAAAATCTGCTGATGTCCACACCAGAATGGGCAAAATCCTGGCAAAATGAAAGGCTAGGCAGCATTTGTACGTTCTTGGAAAGGAAGACAGAATTCCTGACACGAAGTGTCCTTCTGCTATGCTTAATAGGTCTCTAGGACCACCACACCATTTGTGTTGGTCACCTGTGAGGAGCACTATTGTAACGCTCACAGAAAGGTAATAAACTTTGGAGTAGGACTTCAAGAAAAAAATTGTTCTAAGGATTAAAATAAAAAAATAAGAAAAGCAAAGCCACACAAGGAAACCTGATGCTCCAGCTTGGTATCTTAATTTTTTTTTTTTTCTTTTTCCCTTCTGACAAATATCAGCATGACAGCAAGCAGAACTCTCCCAGTTCACATGGCAGCACAGCTTAACCGTGCTGGTAAGTGGTGAATTGACGCTTCACTCTAGCATGGCCCTAAATTGTACCGTTAACATGTGGTTATAGTCAGAGAACACATTTGGTAGGAAATGGCACCTTGTTACTTCCCAGATTATCTGCTCTCTATGGGGTAAATATTTAAACATCATGCCGGGTTTTAGCAGAAACATCCCTATTAAAGTAAATGGGATCTGAGAGAGGGTAAATCCAAGCACGCAGTGCTGGGACCTTACACCTATAAATCTTCTCTGTCTTAGCTTTGCGCTTTAATTGCTGACAAAAGACAAGTGTTTGCTGCCTTTGTAAGGTTCCCAAAGCACAAAGGGAGGGTGTGTGCTCAGCATTGCTTCCTGTAGCACTGGCTGCAGTTACAGCGCGACAGCCCGAAGCAGGAAGGACACAGCGATTCCTCAGCCCCGCAGCGCAGGCTGCAGCAGCACCAGCGGGAGGAATCTGGCTTTCAGGGGCAAGGAGTCCAGTTCACTCTGTGCTGCAGTTACACAGTCATCAAGTTAATTTTGAAACAGCATCTGCCTTTAAGATAGGAAGTATTTTAGGCAACAGCTACATTACAGGCCCCTTCAAGGTTGCTGAACATGCATTAAGCAATTTTTTTGTAAATTTTGTCTTTTGCTCATATCAATCCCATCACAGGTGTGGTCGATAAGTACCCCAGTTTATATAACAGCAAAGACTGGGAAAGGCCCTTTCCTTAGGGTAGCTACCTTAAAACAAGTAACTTGAGTTTGAGTGAAAAAAAGAGCCTGCTCTCTCCAGTAGGCATCATTTCATGGTTTAATACGATAAATGTAGCCTACATGTGCATGATATGTCTGGAAGTGTTTTCTGTTGCTTCACTGGATGGCATATGGCCGTGCCTGGCGGGGGGAAAAAAGGGAGAAGAATTCCGTGTGTAACTGGCTGTGCTGTGCTCCTGCCTCTGATGTGCCTTTAACAACGTGGGTGTACAAGTTAACAGTTCAAGGGTGAGAACTGCATTTCCAGCATCAGGAATAGGATGCCCAGCTGAAAACAGCTTCATTTTCAAAAAGCTGAAACTTTTCCCTGAAGAGTGCCCTTAAATCACCAGTGGGGCAAGACCAGTGGAAAAGAGGTTTATTAGACCAACCTATTTTCTAGGCTAAACATGCTTTCAGAGACACAAAACAAGCTTGAAGGAGAGCTTATGTGTCTGCTTTCTACAATGCGGTCAGCTGATCTAGTAAAAGACCTTATCTCTTCCTATAAATTCTGCCACCCTTATAGCTTCACACGATCACTACTGCAACACTACTGGAACAACAACCAAAACTTCCTCCAGTTCTTCACAAGGCAAGCCATAAGGTTAATTTATGCTCTTACTTTCCCTGGTGTACATCGTGGAGTAGCTGTCCTCTTTTGTTCTTCTATTAACTATTTATGCCTCCCACTTTGCTAAAGAACAAGACCCAGCTCTGCCCCGAGGCACTTCCTCTCATGGGATAATGCAAAATCACCCTTGCAGGGCATTTGCAGTGCACGAGCAGTAAGAATCTGCTCCTTTCTTGCTTGGGAAAATAGGCATTAAATCTTCAAGATCTCAGACATGAATTGCGGAAGTAGCTGGATCCATTAAGGAGGTTACAGGCTCCCTAACACAAACACTGACAGCGAAGCTCGCCATGGTGAGGTTTGTCGGTGAGCACATCGGCTCTCTTGGCAGCTTGGGGGCTGTGTGGTTTCACAACTGGCCTAAGCTGACCTACAGCTGGGCTCCTGCCAAAAGGCAGCTCTCCCTCTCTGCTGACTCTTGTGCTCCTTTGGCTGTAGGGTCTGTGACGCCAGGGGGTGATTGGTCTCAGTACAATCCTCCCCTCTTGTTTTTTTCACTTTTGGTAGGGTTAATTTTCAGCTGGCTCAGTTTGCTGAATTGGCTGGCCGAGTGGTTGGGTGGATGCTGGGGCTGGCACAAGGAGACGGTTGGGGTGCCAAGCTGGAAACTGCAAGACTGGCCCTTCCGCCAGCAGCGTGGGCTCAGCCACCAGGAGTCAGAGGGCTGTGCACCACAGTGGGCTTCTGCAGGGCCCGGCAAACTGCCTCAAATGCTGTGGGAGGTCAGGGCAGGCCAGTGCCTCAGGATGGGATGCAAACATTACTCAGCTCGTTTGAACACAGAGAAAAGGGATTTTAAAACCATCTGTTAAAGAATGGTGCCATGAGAAAGACACATCTGATATACATGCAAGTGAGGGGGTTTCCTGTGGTATTTAGGCCTGAGGTTTTCACTGTTTTACCATCCAGCTATGCACCCAACCTGTAAATGCATTTAGTGCAACACATGCACCAGATTTAACACCTGCTACACCATGGCTATAGTTACAACAGCAGCTTATATCCTGGATGTAGCAGCCACCAGAGCCACAACATGGGCAACACTCTCTCCAAGGAACAAAATTATGTCCAAAATCAAGTGTCTTCCTTTGATGTCTATGGCTCATGGCAGTTCCTTATGGGAGAGTGTATTTGGTAGGTGCCTGGCTTGGGTGAGAGCATCTGGTGAAGTGCCAGTGCTGCAGATGCATGGGGGGCTGTGCAGAAAAGGACCTAATGCTCACACTGACTAGGGAAAACAGGCAAACACTGGCAACCAGCTGAACAAGAGGCACCCCTGGCATTCCCTGAAGTGAGACCTTGTTCTTTCCTTGTGAGTCAGGTTTGTGTGTCCCCTGTAAGATGAAGCTACATGGTAAGACAAGTTCTGCCAGGGTCAAACCACAGCAGCCTCTCCACTAACCCTCCCCTGAAGCAAAGGAGATTTAAGATGCTAATGGGAGAGGAAAACCAGGGTCATAGGATGGCTTATAATCAGTTCTGTAGAAGAGGCAAGTCGCTATGCAACTTTCTTGTGTATTTCCTTGAAATGCACCTTTATGTCTTAGATCAGCTCACTCAGCTTTCTCACCTTTCAAGTGCAGTTGTCTTTGCTAACCCATTTCCCCATGCTGTCACTAAAATTTAGTAAGTTGAAACATCTGAATGAATGCATAAAAAACTGCAAGTGGGTTCTTACTGTATATATTCCAAATGGTCTATGCTTTGAAAATCACATGTAAATCCAACACTTCTCTGCATGTAGCCACCAGTATCCCCTCAACTCAGGTCCTTGTCCTGGGTCCTCTGCTATTCCTTTGCTTGATCACTATAGGCTCCCTGGGTTTAAACCTGTCTTACTGTTAGTATACTGTTTGAATTTCAGAACTGTTCATACACATCTGTCCCTCTAGGAAACTTACAGCAATGAGTTAAGAAAGATCTGTTTGGGCTATAGAGAAATGCTGCCAACTACTGTAACAGGAAAACATTACAGCTCCATTTTGCCCCCAAAATAACATTTTCTTGCTGTGGGTAAATAGCTATTGCAGTTCTTTTGGAAGCAATAATCATGGCCCTCTCTTTCTCCGAAGGCAGTGTGCAGTCCTCCAACCAAGAGAGAAGTCTCTACCCAGGAGTGAGGGTAGCAGAGGATGAAAAGACTGGCAGAGAGGGACACTCCGAGAAAGCCACTCATGCACATGACAGAAGACAAAAAAGCATTCCCCACCAGAATGGCACTCAAAGTACTTTATCTGGGACCTTCTCTGCTTGGGAAGGGATCTTACTTGGTTTCTTCTCCCTCTACTCCATACCCTGGAACCTGTAATTCTAGAAGTGAGTCAATGTCCACAGAGACACAGGGGCATGTGGGAATCCAGAGCCCTGGGCTGTGTTTCATGCAGTGCCATCTTATTTCTGCATTTTGAGGCAAGTCCCCTTGCCTCTGTCATCTCCTTGCCTAGCTTTATTTCATCTGCTGCTCAGGAGGGTCACAGGGCCCTGGGCCATAAACTGTGTGTTCAGAGCACCTAGTGAACAATGGGATACTTTAGATGGAATTTCCAAGTAAAAAATTAAAATAACTGTAAACCAAGGAAAGTAACACCATTTATCAACCTCAGCTATACGACAAAGAATAGATAAACAGATACCAAAATCTGAAGTTAGTCCTCCACCTATAATCTGGTTTTAGTTTGTGTGAGTTTTGCCCTGAGGACCTCTTTCCTCACCATAATGCACAGGTCTTGATCTTCCCGCCATTATCAAGGTGTCAACCTGTAGTAACTTCCAAGCAGCTACTCAAGTCCCAGTAGTATTGGTATACCTTGACATGAACATTGGCCTCATAAGGCTTTACTCTGCTTCCTGCCCCACTGTTCATCAGTGATATAACACCTGAGAAACAACACTGGTGCTTAGAGCAAAAAATCAGGACAAGTGAATCCAGTCCCAGTTCTGCCACTGACAAGAGACAATGCCATGTCCCTTGTGTTTTTCCTTTTCCTATCTGTAGTGGGAGTAATGCTGATATCTCTTAGGGCAGAGGCACAACTGCTTGTTTGTAGAACACTTTGAGATGATACAGCACATCTCGACAAGAGTACAAAGTGCTACTGGTGTTTCCAAAGTGTGTGATGTGGGTTCTAAACTAACCCGTCCTGACCTGACACTTGACATATCTGATCCCCTACCACATCTTTACTATAAAATTAGCTGGGCTTTGGGTGAACTCTTTATTAAATATGCAACTTCAAAATTAAAAGACTTTCAAAAGAGTCTGCTTTTTTTTAAATCACTGCATATTGCAGATTTGAGCTAATCTGAGAACAGCAAATGTATGGCCACAAGAAGAGATCATAGACGATTCTCCAACCTTTCTAAAGGTATGCATCATGTTAGTGCAATGTAGTCCAGATCTTTAAGGTTTCCAAAGGCCAAGAAGCTGTGTAAGGTCTTTTGATCATGATAACAGCATGAATGAGTTGGTTACATAACTGATAGACTAGTCACATCTTGGTAGGCATAAAAGCATTTATTTTCAGTTTTGCTGCAAAATGTGCTTTGTCTGTGGATGCTCACCCATGCCAAAAGGTGTACTGTAGAAGGGTACATGGCTCTGAATTCTTACTGTAAGGCCCTGAGTCTGAGGCTGCAGATTGCTGCTGTCAGCAACAAAACTCATTTAAGGTATACCCACCTCCATTCACAGTCCAGGCTGTGCATTCCCATATATCACTGAACCCTGACCTCCATCACGCTTTCTCTCCTCTGCATCACTTCAGCAAAGTGACAGGATCTCCAGCACAAAGCATGTCAGGTCTAGGATAGGTGTATTTGAGCAGGTCCTCAGTACTGTCTCCTCTTCAGCATCGTGGGGTGGCATGCAGTGTGCATTGATCGTTATCACTGACACGGCAGTGACCATGGAGCACTTTCACACAGGTCCTGGGCACAGGGTCTGATTCCCCCTCTCTAGGTCTTCTGGACCTACAGAAAATGTGTATCATGCTCCTAGGTGGCAATGCTGAAGCAGGAAATGCCTTCAATATATATTTGGCCTTGCAGCATGCAATACCAGAGCCACAGCTGTCTACAGGACTGAGATACGCGTGTCCTTTGCTCATCCAGTACTGCCCCATATTGTCTCTGCACATTACAGCTCGGCCCCTCCAGGGAACACTGTGTTTGCTATTACGTTTGCACACCAGCCAGCACTTTGCTTCCTGGTCTACGGATGGCATGTCCAGAAATTGGCTGCTATGCTGGTGCATTTCAGAGAAGATAATGCTGTCCTTTTCCCTGCTGTTTATTTGTAACCCTAATTTCTGACAAACAAAAGGGATGAATTCTGGGAAATTTACCAACAATCAAGCACAGGATGAGCAGGATGGCTTTACAATATGTACAGCGCTGTGTGTAGGTCTCAACAAAGGCCTGCTATACTGGGCAGCTCACTCACACCAGGTGTTTAGACTGATACGTCAGTGATAAGAGCAACAAACCTTGTCTGCACTGCAAAGCACAGTCAGAGATCATAAAACTTCAAACTAGCAACACAACAACCACACAGGAAGCCTATGACATTAAATATATGAAAGGGATGCCTTGGGACTATAAGAAGGAATTGAGTACCTTACAGAATGGGTAATCCTCAGGGGACTATTTAAAAATCATTGACTGGGTATGCCTACTAGTGTAGCTTTGTCAGTCAAGAGAGACATCAAAAGTTTATACAGAGGAAGTTTTCTCAGGTACAGAAGAGCAGAACAAGACTTTCCTTTTTGATCAGTCAGCTGGCTCTGCCCTTGGAGCAGAAATCCTTCAGAGATCTCTTGGAGTTTCTTTTGTCATTTGATGGGTTTGCCTCTGACATATGAAATCACGTGAATGGATCTGTATGGCTGAGGCAGGACAGTAATACCAAATACAGTTAGGATGTGTGTGGCAGGGTTTATTTCATGCCAGAGCCATAATATGCCGCATGCTCTCTCTATCTGCAGTGCAGCCCCAGGTGCTCTTGGTCCAGGATGCCAGTGGAGAACCTAGTTGATTTATCCCTCAGCTGCCTTACAGACAGAGAGCTTAGGACTACAAACTGCACTGCCCTGGGGATGCCTGAGAGACAGACTTTGCATATAGAGCATCCTCGCCCTTCCTCATGCTGCATTTCTTCCTTCCCTCCACCAGTCTCCTTCATTTCCATACTGTGGTGTCCCCTGTCCCTCCCTCCAGTAGTTGCCCCTCAGCTCCCAAACCTGGTTGGAGCACTGATGTAGACAGGGCTGTCAGCATACTGCAGAGGAATGGTCATAAGAAAGGGAAGAGGCTACAATAAGGTAAACACTCTGCACCCTGTAGCTGCCTTACTACTGTTGAGACATAAGCTACTGTTCCAGACAATTTGTCTTAGTCCTAGCCACACACTGTGTGAAGGCAGAGCCTGAACACAGCAGAGAAACCTCTAATACATAGTGTGCACAGGGGTAATGCTAGTTATGTAGGTAGAGTTCATTAAACAAATGTAGATGTTTAAACAGTAGGTGTCCATTTGTGAGTTAGTCACCTTAGGATACCGTTTTAAGTCAGAGAGAAATAGACATTTTTGGCATATGATAGAAATTTATGCTCAGTTGAGCTGAATTGTGCCTTGCTCCTGCTTCTCCCCACTGACAATACATGGAGTCAGGCACAACTAGCTCACACATAAACGCCTGTATGACACACACCAAATGATGGGCAAGATCAATCACATTTTGTACAGCTCAGTTTTGACACAGGCATGTAACACGTTATGGGGCTGCTAGAAGGGAGCTTCATAGGGTGCCTGGTGGGGCACGCTCTGGCACGTAACTGCAGAGGCCAGGGAGCCAGATTCAGAAGAACAGAGAGATGCAGTGACAGACACAGCAAAACCCTTTGGGAACATGGCTGCTGAAGCAACCATGACTTCATTAGACTTGCTCAAGATGCCCTCTAGCCTAGACCTTTCACCTCATTTAATGGTTTCTTGGCCTCAACCCCTTATAATTCTGAAATGAAAAAAAAATCTCTTTTGACTCCTGTTTTCAAGACAGGGCTGTTTGATTTGGAACACTGCATTGAAGTCTGTGCTACTGATTGATTTCAGCTTTATTATATTTTCCCCTTTGAAACATGCTACAGTAAAAAAACCCTACTTTGTCGTTTTTCATGTAAACCCCCTCCCTTTTTTTTTTTTTTTCAATCTTAGCAAATGCTCAGTCTTTTCCACTTCAATAGCTTGAAATTCTCCCCTGGGAGCCCTAAGCTCTTTAAATATTTTTAGGTTGCCAGATTTCTTATGTTCTCTCTCCAGGAAGCCAATTTTGTTTCTAAGCTCTTGAGAGTAGTCCAGCTTCATCTTTTGCGCACTCACTGCATCACAATAAAATGCTGCCTAATTGCTGCCTCAGCTGAGTCCCAAAGGTGCTGGAGTTTGTCTCTAGGCTACAGTTGTGGACAATAAACTCTTCTCAGACTGGAGTTAAGCCTTTTTATTATTTAAATCTGAGTCATGTAAAATTAGTTTACTAGCAAGTTACCCACAAAGATCTAGTATGGAAAGAAACTCCCACATATTGTTTTCCAACACAATGAGAGAATGATCAGATATAAAGATTTGCAAGTGGCTTGTAATACAAGATGTACATAGAAAGACCAACATTCAATTTAGCCAAAAAGGCATGAGAACATTTCCGTGAGCCTAGAAGTTACTCTCAGACCTTGTCTGCTTGGTGCTCTTTACCTTCAAATTGAAACTGGTGGTATGAAAACTTCCTTTTTTCCTCTAGCTTATCCATAGCCTGAAATACCTATGAAAGAGGAAAGGCAGCTGAAGATAACAAATGCCAGATGTGCAAGAGCTTTCTGTTCTCAGTCTAGCACAGCAGTGAGAGGATTTAGTGAGCATTTTGCTAGAAAATAAGTAAGAATATAGTAAAACTGGGTGGCTGCACCCCAATCAAGCTTGAGAAGACCTGTGCAGCAAGGGACAAATGGACAATATAGGGAGTGAGAATGAGTACATACTTTTTCTCTCATCAGGACCATATTCAGCTATCCTCAACAGCAGAAGACATCTGTACACAGCATTTTCTCCCTTTGTGTTCCTCTTTGTATTTTAAACTGCTTATATTTATGCTGTACAATATGGCTTCTGATGAAAGTGCACATTTCATGGACATTATAGTAAACAGACTCATTAATCATTTTTTTGAGACTCTGATTCCTTAAGACAACAATTTCTTTGGGTGCATTTGGTGCTGTGTGCCCAAATAAATCTAAAGCAAAAATGAAGCTGGAAGAGACCGCTAGATTTTCTCAAAATGCCTAGATGGTTCTTTAATTAAAAAGGTCAGACATGATAGTAGAGACCTGACATAGTCTTTGTGGTGGTGTCTTTGTGGTTGCACACTTGCAACCTGGGACACTCATGAGCAAGGACAGCACACATCCAGGTCAAGGCGAGCTGATCCAAATGGCTCTTCGTATGGTTCCTTTTGCCAGCACAGCATGCATGCAGACAGATGCATCTATCTGCAGTGACTGCAAGGACACTGTTAACCACACATCACACGCTCACTGTGCAGAGACCTCCTCCTGTTGCTGGGATCTCTCATTCCTCATTTACTGAGAGCAAAATGGCAGACACGGCGTGGACCACACAACCTTCATTACTAACAGTGACGCAGAAGACAGGAAGGATGCACAGGTCTGGAGTCGATTTTGGCAGGCAGCAGCTAGAAAAGCTAGGTCACAATTCCAGCCTTATTCAGATCAATGGGAATTTTGGCATTGATGTCAGTGGGATGAAGACTTCGCTCCACATGTCTGCCTGTAATCTGAGAACATGTATTCTGCAAGTCCTGGAGACTCAGTGAAAATGGGACCCCACAGAGTTCATCTCAGATTCACTGCAGAAATAAAACTACGTGGATTCTTTGTGCCTCCTTCAGTTATCTGTAAAACAAGTATGATAATGCTTTGAGTGCTAAACAATACAAGGTGTGTAGGAAGACACAGTATCTTTTATTAGGCCAACTGAAATAGTTGGGGAAAAACAGACAAGCTTTCAGGCTTGTCTGAAAGGCTTTGAGATGCTCTGATGAAAGGTGTTTGAGCTGTGCAAGTGATCATTAAATTACATTCTTCCTCTCTCTGGAAATCATTTAGTGCTATTTCAAAGGAAAGATGCTGCACAGAAATAGCTGATTTCTATTGCAAGTGCTGTCTGGAGCTAAATATCTTCCTTCTTCTCTTTTTATGAACTAATCTAAAGAAAAATATGTTTTAAATTAGCATGTTGAGAACAATTTTGTGGTATAATGTATAGTTCTATGAAATGTTCTGTGTTAAGCATAACCACAAGATCCTTAAGCATATTTCAGTACACTCAAATAAAATGGTTGGATTTTTGTTTAACACTTTGCAGAAATTATGAAGTTATCACTGTGAAGAAATTAGTTAGCATGGAAGGTCGGTGAAAATGGCAAGTGAAGGAAAAAAAAAAAGGCAGATATGAGCAAAAAAATACATCACACTTGTAAACATTGGCTAACAGGCCCCCAGACTGTCACTACTGAGTGTGGACATCATGCATTTGAAAGCTGTGAACCAGTTAGTGCCCATAAAAGACTGACAGAAACAACCAAACTTAACCCTCTCCAGGAAGGACAAAATGAGCTGGGAATGCTCACTTGAAATTAGCCAGGAGTGAGAGAGCAACACCATTATGGTATCGCAGCTGTGAGTGCAGCAAGATGTATCAGTGCCATCATGGAGGCAGTGGACCACTGAGGGGACTGTGGGCCATGAAGAGACAAGTGAGGGAAGGTTTAACTCTACATAAATCCTACTAGTATCACTTTACTAGTACTTTAGTTCAGTGTCAAGACTGGGGGCAGAGGAATCATTAAGTATGTGAAAAGTACTTGTAAAGAAGAATGAAATAAATTTGTTTGTCTATTAGAACAAGAAGAAATGGGGATAATTTGCAGCAAAGAAGATTGACATTAAACCATTAGACAACTGTCCATCGTCATCATCATGGCTAGGCTTCATGAACAAAGGTTTGGACAACTGTCCAGGCTGAAGGAAAAGTAAACATTGATATAGACTGCCTAGAGAAATGGTGAAACTTTCAACACTGGAAGATGTGAAAAATGGCTTAAATAAATATCATCAAAAGTTTCACTATTGACGATCATTCACTGAAGTGAAGAGTAGATTTGGAGATTCATCTGAGAAAGGTTACAATGTGTGACCACGTCTTCCTGGGTGTGTCATCTCTTTCCCACCTGGAGGATGTTGTTGAAGATTTTGTGTTTGTGTGAGATTTTGAGATGCACTCCTCTGAAAATATTTGTCTAATAGAGGAGGGGCCATTCATCTCCTGAAGTCCCTGTTCCTCTCTCTGCTGATCACAGATGCAGTCACAGATGACTGCTTGGTATAGATACCTATTTATTGAGTCTGCAAAGTCAGATGAGAGAATTACCATCCTTAATGATAAATTTTGTCCTTTCTAATATATTTCTACATATACACTCAACACTCAAATCTTCATTACTCATTCCAACTATAATTACTTGTTGTGCACATATGAGGTGGCACCCATAATACATAATCCTAATGTTATTTACTGCCCTGCATTAGTAATTTTATCACATTATACTTAGATGCCATATGGTGTGATGGAGAATGCAATGAATGTTTCCTATGTAATGAATAGAAAGCTCCTAGACAACAATTAATATAATCTATTCCACTTTTTCACTGCACGGCTACTAAGAATATCACTGAAGTTTAGGGTATCTCAGGAAGGAAAATTCTATTTTTAGATCTAAGACCCAGCCAAAGCTCTGCTGAGTTGCAGGTAGAGCTACTAGCTAGGAATGTAAGCGGCTTTATTTCAGCAGTGTGTATGAAAGAATAAGGTGCTTCTGATGTATGGTATCAACCACTTCTGTTTTCAAAGTCTGTGTACAATAACGCATGTGCTCAGCTAACCTATATGAATCTGTGTGTCTATATTGTACTCATCCCACCACAGGACTAGAACTTGGCACTTATAACAAGTCTACACTATTTCCCACACTGAGGTTGTGGGAGGAAGCCTGAGCACCCAACTGTCCCCTATGCTTAATTGTTAGCTCTGTCCTTGTGGACCTGTTCAAGTACATCCCATGCATTCAATATAAGGCATGGATCATGAGTAGTTCATTGTGGGATTCCCCACAAACAGCAATAAGGCCAGTACCATTATATTTGGCTCTCTCAGACCCATGTTGTCTTTCAACACTATTCTCACAGGCTCTGTGCTCTTAAAAGCCCAGAGGAGGGACCCCACAAGGTAACATATGTCAGATACATGGTACAGGGCTACGTGGCATGGACAGAGCAGCCTGTAGCAGCCCTAAGCATCCTGGGTGTGAGTCAGCATGTACCACTGAACCTTGGGATGGAAAACTGCCCCCTCTCTTCTGTGGATATGCACTTTGGAGTGTGGATACACACTTGCAAATAACGGCACAGGTTGTCTGACCATATCAGCCAGCGCTGCACTGGACACTGCTTTTATCAGGTAGAAATGCCCGAAGGACTGTCTCAGTAGAAGGAGGATTTTTTGGTATATCAGCAAAACGGAAACCCAGAATAAAAATAGTAAAGGTGACAAACAGCACAGGATCACCTTCCTCATCCTGAGAAATCTGGACAATATTATTCTCTTGTGCTCTTGGAACGACTTCTTTTAAATAACCCTTGCTCTTCTTTTGTAACCTGTCATTATGGAAACCTCAATCTTATATCTTCTTATGCATGAGCATCCTCATTATACATATATTTCTCCACTGTAAAAGGGTGCAAAGAGTTAAGGCTGATTTTGGCTGGAATAAAGTTAATTTTCTTCACAGTAGCTGGTATGGGGCTGTGTTTTGGATTTCTGCTGGAAACAGTAATAGCATGGGGATGTTTTTGTTACTAACAAGCAGGGCTTATAGCATCCAATTCTCTTCTGCCCCTCACAGCAGCCTGCCAGCAAGTGGGCTGGGGGTGCATATGGACTTGGAAGGGGACACAGCCAGAACAGCTGACCCCAGCTGACCAAAGGGATATCCCATACCATGTGGTGTCATGCTCAACATATAAAGCTGGGGGAAGAAGGAGCAATGGGGGGTGTTCAGACTGATGACATTTATCTTCCCAAGTAAACATTAAGCGTGATGGAGCCTGGCTTTCCTGGGAGATGGCTGAACACCTGCCTGTCTGTGGGAAGTGGTGAATGAATTCCTTAATTCTCTTTGCTTACTTGTGCAGCTTTTGCATTACCTATTAAACTGTCTTTATCTCAGCCCACAAGTTTTCTCACATTTATCCTTCTGATTCTCCCAACCCACTGGGCAAGGAGTGAGTGAGCAGCTGTGTGGGGCTGAGCTGCCTACTGGGGTTAAATCACAACAGGCTCATTTTGTAACTTCCTTACATTTTAAAATGTATTGAATGTGAAAATTAAATACAACACTTTCCCTCTCNGGGGTGTTCAGACTGATGACATTTATCTTCCCAAGTAAACATTAAGCGTGATGGAGCCTGGCTTTCCTGGGAGATGGCTGAACACCTGCCTGTCTGTGGGAAGTGGTGAATGAATTCCTTAATTCTCTTTGCTTACTTGTGCAGCTTTTGCATTACCTATTAAACTGTCTTTATCTCAGCCCACAAGTTTTCTCACATTTATCCTTCTGATTCTCCCAACCCACTGGGCAAGGAGTGAGTGAGCAGCTGTGTGGGGCTGAGCTGCCTACTGGGGTTAAATCACAACAGGCTCATTTTGTAACTTCCTTACATTTTAAAATGTATTGAATGTGAAAATTAAATACAACACTTTCCCTCTCCCTTTTTTTTTTTTTTTAGGGTGATATGAAAAATTATTTGAATGAGGAAATGCATGCAGGAAGACAACAGCCTATACAGGCTTAACTCCAGCTTGGCATATAGAAGTTTAGCTTCAGCTATGCTTCCTTGTGGATTTTAGCTTCTTTCTGACTTGATTCTTTAGGAATGTTTTCATTCTTACTTTCATGGAGAAGGACCGGAAAGAGGTATGTACTTTAGCTAACAGAAGCAATTAGGTAGGTCAAGCTGTGGAAAGTCACAGATAAATATAATTAAACAATCTCTTCACAGGTTATTAAGATGCCTACCACATGACTACTGAACTTTAAAAAGCAGCACAAGATGCCACAAAAAACTTAGTAACTATTAAAAACTACTAATAGTTCTCTCACCTCATTGGGTTTGTGGCTAGCATTCCTAATATATGCTTGTTTTAAGAGAATACTGTTTTATAACAGGATGGTTAATTCTGTAACAAGATGAACTACCTTAACTGCCAGAGACTGGAAGCGTCCTGGTAGTGGGCACCAGTGGCATCAAGTCTCTCTGAACTGGAATGATGTTTAATAATCAGAAAATGAAGCTTTAGTAATATATTAGCAGCTGCACCTGGGTGGTTTTAGAGGCTGGCACACAAGGCAATTGAACTTTGCTTGTTGTAACTAGCAGTGCTCTATGTACAAGGAGCAGCCGTGCAGCCTGGAGGTGGGATTCAGCTGCACAAAGGTAGGTATTTCATATCTAATATGATTATCTCTTACGGATCATATAAAGCATCATCTAAAAGGCATTACCTGATTTTCCATAGATTTTGAAAAGACAACTGGCTTATGAGCACACGCCTGCTCTACAAACCATTAAAGTTCCATACAATGCATCCAGCCTGTCTGTTGAAACATTAGCAGCCCTTGGCTGATGGGTGGGGAACTTCTTAAGCTACTCAAACTTGGTTGCAGCTGCTCTATGTTAGTGGCAACGCCATGCTTCTAGGCTTATTTATAAAGTTTAGCATACCTTTTCATGGTACATTTGTAGATCCTATAAATAATTTTGTTTAAATTATGGTCATTTTTTTACATGGATAACAGAGATACCTGGCTGGACTATATCTTTCTTACAATGATGCAAATCATAATAAACTTCTATGACATTTGTGAAACCATAATGGTATAAAAATCATGTGTTTGAACAGAATGATGCTTAGATACAAGACTCAGTCTCCTTAACTTACATTCCAAAGTTAAACATATCTTTTCCTTGGCACACTTGGCAAATAGGTCCCCAAATTCAACACCACATTTCTGCCTCTTGCTCAAGCTCAGCTCTTCCTCAGACATACATGACCTCTTTACAAGATCATGCAATAAAAAAAATCAGAGACATGACCTAGGTTAAAAGTTACGCCCTCTTTTGCAGGATTCCTTTTAACCCAGATGATTTCACCAACCTAGTTGGCAGTGCCACCACATCAACAGCTGTACTAGCACAAGTGAAAGAGCAATATGTAAAGTAGAAGGCAAGAACAAGTGCTGAGGGGTGGAGACCAGTTAAATCAGTTTAGTTGACAAGGAAAAGATGCAAAGAATAGCACAGAATGGCATTCAAAGTTGAAGAGGCTCCTCTGGATGATAATTCAGAGCAGAAGCCTAACTAACAGTATGAACTACTCTCTGGAGGAGCTTCCCTCACTCCTTCAACTATGCAAGGCATCTAGGGAGACAAGCCTCCTAATTTAGGCATCTAAGTTAGATGTTTAAATGTAGGCAGAGAATATTCCCCTGAGAATGTGAATGGGATGTAATAATAGTTTAAAACATGTTTAACTGAAGCTGTGATACCAAAGTCTGTTCT
This sequence comes from Sclerurus mexicanus, assembly GCA_013396755.1. NCBI lineage: Eukaryota > Metazoa > Chordata > Aves > Passeriformes > Furnariidae > Sclerurus > Sclerurus mexicanus. The sequence continues at coordinate 561,479 of VWZF01004610.1, read as the reverse complement.
TTTATGAGATGTCTGTTCTTTGTGCCACCAATCCTCTACTGACACAACCATGTTTCTCATTTATTAGATAAATGAACAACATTAACAAAATGCACATTTTTCAACTACAGTCCAAATTTTGAAGTTAAAAAAAGATTCCCAATTTTACTCTCAAAATACAAACCAGATTAAGTTGTTCACATGGAAACCATGCAAGTTCCCTGTAGTAATCATGTTAGGGGACCAAAAAGGGAAAAGTGATTCTTCACAATGATTACCAGCATATATTTAACTTTCTTGCTCTCCTCAAACACTTTCTTTTAAGTTTTTAATTAGGAACTTCGATCTCTAATTACATCTTGCCATATACTACATTGTCAGAACTTTTTACGTATTGAGTGATGGGGGTTTAAGAAGTTATCGATAAATGGCAGAGGTTGTGAGGTTGTTCTTTCAATGCAGATGCATGGCTTACCTCCTGCCCTGCAAAATCCTGATACTTAGGCACATGCCAGAACACAAGTTTTCAGTGCATCTTCTCCAGTGTAACTACCCTCATTGCCATTGATCACAGCACTATTCAAAGGACTATTTGAGATAGTCCTGAAAGGACTACCGATACATTAAGGAATGCTCTTTAAATGTACCTATCTTCTGTCCTGGATGAATATGTTCACAGGAGTGGATTGTTAAAACCAATTTATTTTCTAGTATCTCACACTGCAGAACTGGAATTAACATGCCTAAGAAATCAAAAATGCTGGGTGAGCCATTAATATGTGTGCATTGTTTATTCTAGTGGTTTGGGCATCTAAGCAGCATGTGCAAAAAGCTGCTCAACAGCTCCCTTATTTGAAACTGCCACTGTTAAAGTCAGAAAAATATCCACAGGGCAATGAGAATAATATATACCAGCATGATTTGAAATTAATGGCAGCACCTGAGCTAAGAGACTCAGCTGATATAACTGGTTCAAACCATCAAAGCCCAGTATCCTATAGTTTTGTAGCCATTTCCACTTAGCCCTCATCCCTTCAATAAAGCTGCCTATGGATCACACATGGTATTGGAACTGTGCACAGAAGTAGGTGCTGCAGGAAGCCCTAAATGGGGAGTCATCAGTCATTTCACACAGGTAGACTGGGCAGCTTGCCTTGTGCTCAGCAGAGATACCAGCTGTGTCAATTTTTTAATACCAGGCTCCTTACTATAAAACTAAAAGGAACTCTGTTAGACCTCCATTCTTTTGTAAATGCAGTAGAAACTGGCCAGTGAGGTTCAAAATTATTGCAATGGGGCAGACAGACACTTCTACAACTCCAAAAGTGTCGCATCTTTAGAAAAACAGCTTAAAATTCACACTGTATCATGGAAGAGTTGTACTGTCAAACAAAAGCTCATCACAAGAGATTTTCTCTCAGTTGTCAACTCCAGCAGACAGAGTAAGGGCACTTTGCCACCTGATACTGTCTAGTGCTCTGCCACAGGACTGAGATGGTGTGAATAAACTTTCTTTCGCTGTCCAGGTTTTCACTTAACCATTGCTGACACACAGCTCCCTGGGCCTGACTCTACTTTCTCTGACGTTTCCGTCCAAGTCCTCCTCTCTCTTTGTTTTAACTACTGTAAGCTACTTTCTTATTCCTTCTCCAAAGTGTAATACTCCAACATATGCAAAATGCTTCTGCATGTTGAGTATACACAGAAAAGAAACATGATATCCTAGTTCCTGTTAATTCTTCTAATTTCTGCCTGCAGACTCAAAGCAGAACAGGTGGGGGGTTTTTCAATGTACTATGGGCTTGTTTCAACTTATTTCAAAGATCTGTCTTCTCTTCCACCTGTTTTCCATTAATGTGACACTGGCTTGTTCTTCATCATTTTAATCAACCTACTCAAAACTGCCAAGACAGACTCTCTATGGCTCTAGCAATACAACAAACATATTGTGTGGGACTCCTCTCACCTACCTTTAGGCATCTAAAGTGCAAACTCTTATATTTGTGCTGATCAGCTAGGTCTGCTACTCTACGAGACTGGAAAAAAATTAAACACATTCAAGGCACAGTCCACCTTGGTCAAAGCAGGAATTGTATCCCCAAAGTTATCACTCTCTCTCACTTAACAAGAAAGCTAATTCAGAAGCAGAGGTCTACAAGACAGTTTTCTACATTGACCAGATAAATAAAAACACTCTTGTCCATTCCTACTCTCACTTCCTGGCTTACTTAAAATATCATTTGAGAATCAACTGCTTTCCCTCAAACTGCTCTCTATTAACAATTCGCAGCACTTTGAGATGTGCCTTGCAGGAAAGATGTTGACTCAATCTTTCTGTGTTGCCACTCCATCGCAATTTTTCAAGGTTCAGACTTTGAGGTTCTTTCCTAGGAGAGGATGTAGATGTGTCATACTGATAAATACCATAACATAAAAATATCTATGCAGAAGAACTATTACTATGCGTGTATGAAAATTAACAGTCTACTGATGCTTTTACTCACTTGTGCATAACTTCCCTTGGAAGGTTAATGCCTATGAATATGTAACATGTGCCTTTTTTTTTCTATTGCTTCCCTATTGTTTTTCACTTTCCATTATTGCAGCATTTCTCCATGCAGCCAGTAAGACCTTTGGCAAAGAGGTATATTTGCATGTGAGCATTAGAGATTATTATGAAGACACAATAATTCCTGTAGTCTAGTTAAATATAATTGTAAGGGGAAGGCAAGACAAAAGCAAAGGGCAATTTATAATTCAAAGACTTCTCCATGTTTTCAACCTTCTCCTGCAGAACTTTGTGTGTGGGAGGAGGTTACAAATGAAGCTCTCTGTTACTTTGTGCTAAAAGCCTGTGCCAGTCCTCTAGTCAATGGAATTTATGTAATGATAACCAAATAATTTCAGAAACCAGTTTTGTTAATCTGACACAGACCCTAAGAGTGGATAGTTTTGAACTTCTCTGACAGCATCTGCAATTACTCTAGCTGAAGAGACACTTCTGAACCAAACCTAATGTTCATGGCAAAAGAGCTACATTAATTTATATCAGCTTCTGATTGAACTGACTAGAATAAATCAGAGCAAGAGGGCACACAATCAGCTCTACTGGCAGATTTGCAGATTGCTGGAAAGGAGCACGATAAGTCTCTGGGGTTTGGCTTTGAGTAATGCTCTACTCCGCCACTACAGCTGGATCCTGCCTAACCACAGTTGCTGACACCCACCAGCATCATGTCTTATCCAGAGCTTCTAGGTTTATAGCCTCTATTAAAAAAAAAAAAAAAAAAAAGCCATGAGAACCTACTCGTAGAAGCTTCAGTGACTTGAGGTGTCATACCCCCTCCCAGCAATTTCTTACCTTCTCTTTGCCTGAGATTACTGCCTCACAGCAGTCAGTGGAATGAAACGCATGCCCTAGTCTCAGCTTCTTCAATACAAGGTCTAGTTATCTTAAACTCCTCACACACATGACTTTAATGCCATATTTTGTATTAAACTGGGTTAGAAACATTACCGTTTTCCAATCGTGGGACTGTTGTAGAGGCAGGAACCTTCAGTAAGGAGGCAGTATAGTCAGTGAAGCAGTATTTTTTGCATAACTCCAGACAGATTTGATGGAGTCTGACTGCGGCCATTGGAAAGACTATGAAACTTCATGCTCACAGCTGTCATTCTTCTGCATTATTATCAGGTTTATGAACTTATGATTATCTGGCTAGACTAGATGCCCTTCTGAGGTCCCGTCCAACCTGAATTATCCTATGATCCTTACATATACCTAGTGTGCATGGCTAGGAACCTGGAGACATGGTTCTCTTCCTGCAGACTTAGTCACTTAGCATATCTTTGCAAACCGTGTAGACCCAAGCATACTAAATTTTCCCTCTGAAGCATCCAACTAGGTTGACACTGGTATTGCTCTGGTGTTGAGCAACTACTATTCAGAGGGAGATCAGTGGTAGTATGGGTACCCTCTGCCATGAGGAAACAGCCTCAAGGGTTACTAAAAAAAGGGATGGGGGAAAAAAAATCACCAACCAACCAAATAGAGATTATGATCAAATAACCAACCTTCTCTGTGTCACAATTTCCTAGCTGGGGGATACAATCCTCACACAAAGTGGTTAATGTGTTGCCTAATGCAATAAGAGGTATAGTCTAGTAAAAAGGGATAGTATGGCAGTGCTGGGAACAGGCTGCTTATCATCTGCTCTCCCCAAGAAATGCTGAACTCTGTAAGGTCTGCACAGCATCTATGCTTTCGGGTATGTGAAAAACCAGCAGGAATTGATGTCATGGGCAGGCAAGTTCGAAGAAATCTGGAAAAGGGGGAAGCCAGAGTTGCAGCTGTTATGAATTCATCACGATTTTGGCCCCAGTTCTAAAATAGTCACAAAGACATAAGAATCTCCACATGATTTTGAGGGAAGCAAGATCTGTAGATATACGAGTGACACATTCACACATGCTGTATTGTTTAAGAGGCATACTGAGCTTTTAGTTTCAATCCCTGCTCTTTCACTTGTGTCAGTTAACATTTCTGAGAACCTTACTGTGAGATACAACCTCATGCTGCTACCTTAAAGTAACTACAACAGACATTTTCCAGAGAAATCACGCACTACTATCGGGAGCATTCACAAGATCATCATCCCTGGGACATTCTCAGAGCTGCCACAAGGCAGTTCCAGCAGTAAGGACTCGCTGCAGTGCTGCAGCTGCATACAGAAACGCAGCTCAGATTCGCTAGGATCTCAATGGGCTGTTCCTCCCTCCACATCTACTCTGCCTTCCTTGTGCCTGCAGTAGCTCTGCAGGCTCAGCTAATTAAGGAATTTCATCCAGCTGAACTTGGGAAAATTTTCGGAGAGGCATAACTGGTTGTCCACCAGAGAGGTCCCAGGCTTGCCTTGCCAGATGGCAACATCAGTGTTATTGCGGTGTAAATAACAAACAGGAAGGCAAGGCCATGGTCAGAGAGGAATGCAGGACTGCCCTTTTTGGTGGTAATACAGACATAGGCTGGCTTGTATTAACTGTGAAATTACATCCTTAGAAAGGTTTATAACTGCACGGCTCCCCTTGCAGGACACCAGGCTGCTCATATGAACTGTGAGCTGCGCACTTTGGAAACGCCAGGTAACACTGATTCTCAGCAGACAACACAGACTGGGTGCTGCCACCCTCTGAGGCTGGCTGTGATCACCGGGTAGCACTTTGGTCCAGGAACAGGGCAAATCCCCAAATCTGTTCCTTTACTGTGCTATAAAAGCAATTAAGCCCACTATAGCAAAGATGGTGTCCAGTGCCCTTCAGCACGTCCGTGCAGGACAAACACACATTCTGCCTCTCCCAGCTGCTCCCTCGGCCGAGGTGAAGGCAGATGAGGTTTGTGCTCAGAGCGTGAATTCAGAGCCCCGCTCGGTGGTGCCCAGCAACAGGACAAGAGGCGGCGGGCAGAAACTGATGCGCAGGACATTCCGCCTGAACATGACGAAGAGCTTCTTTCCCGTGCGAGTGACGGAGCAGGGGAACAGACTGACCAGAGAGGCAGTGGAGCCTCCCTCACCGGGGACACCCACGAACCATCCGGATGCACCCCTGTGCCGTGTGCTCTGCGATGGCCCTGCCCGGGCAGGGATGCCGGGCCCGATGCCCCACTGCGGTCCCTCCCAGCGGCCCTGTGTGCGCGGCCACCCCGCCCCGCGCTCGCCAGCCAGCCCGGGCGCTTCGCTCGGGGCACTCGCCCTCCGCCTGCTCCAGGCGCGGAGCCCTCCCGCGGGCTTGCCAAACGCGGGCTGGGCGGTGCCGCGGGGTTTTCCTCTAGGAAAACCCTTTTTCCCAGCCCTCACGCAGGAGCCGGGGTGGCGGCGCCCTCCCCTCCCCGCGCGCGCCGCCGCCGCCATGGCAACCGCCCGTCGCCGCGCGCGCGCACCCCCTTCCT
>VWZF01004610.1:430558-555174 GCA_013396755.1 Sclerurus mexicanus | reverse complement strand
AGCACTATCATGATGTCAGAATTGGCATTTGTCCCTTTTCTCTCAGTTTCCTCTGCTGACAGTTCCAGTGTTACTCTCTATCTTGTATTCTGCAACTGCCATGAGGGGGAATGAAATTACAGTTTCTCTCAATATCACACTTAAAATATACATGTTTATGATTGGTATATTAGAGGGTGTTATTTTTTCTTCCTGAAAATCTGTTTCTTAAAAGCATCCTTGCATTAGTGCTCCCTTTTACGTGAATATTGAATGTCTACTCCTACTACAGTTTCACATGTCATAAAGATGGGTTTCCTTGATTTTTATTGAAGTTGCAGATTGTTGAGTGGTGGGGTCTTTTTGTTTTTTGGGGTTTTTTTGTCACTTTCCCCACCCCCTATGTCAGCTACATCCTAGGCAGGCTTAGGCTTCTTGCAGCTCTTGGTACTTGCCAGCCTGCAGAAGTGATTGTCACAGCTGCAATATGCTTCCAGGGTGCTTTGCTCTTGGAGACTTGGGCTTTTGAGCAGGTAATGGAGAGAAATGTATCCTGCCCTGAGCTAATCACAATCTCAAGATAGAAAAGTAAATGGAAGACAAGGAAACAGCAACAGGCCTTTATCTGGTTTTCTGTGTAAATAAGTGTTAATAATAATTAAAAAAAAAGCTGATTCTTCGGGGATGAGCTGAGAATCCGAAAACTTGATGTCTGTTGAACTAAGAGTAATATGCATATTAATGCGTATTCAAAATAATATATACTATTCCTTAGAACAATTCTAAAAAGCAAGATTCTAATTAAGAAATACACATTCTTACTCCTAAAGACCCAGTTATTTGAAATTCAGACGGGAGTTCAAAAGGTTGAAAAGTATTTAGGCCGAAATTCTGACCTTATGAGTCAGAGTTATAAACACATGTGTGAGTCCATTAAAACTGCAATTATTCATGGAAAGTTTATCTGGGTTGCAGATTGGCTGCACTGGGAATGTAGCAGCAGCAGAACGGAGTCTTTGTGGTGCTGACTACGGTCTGGCAGGGCTCATGAACTGCAGTACAGAGGGAACATGGGTGTACTGTATCCAGGGCCAGGTGCAGGAGCAGTTTAACTGCCTTTCTTGGTACAGAGCCCGACCTAATAAACACTTTGAACCCAAGCTAGCCCTGCACAGACTCATCTTGTGAGTCTTTGGCGGCATGTTTACTGTACCAGAAGTGCTCACACTCATGATATGCAGAGAGGCAAGTGGCTCCACAAAGGACCTGAGGGATTATTGACTTGCACTGAGTTCCACTTTGCTGAGGTCCAAACAGGTTCTGCAGAATCTTTCAGGTATCTGAGCTCCGCATTCTGTCAGAGGAGGGATCAGTCTCTTCAAGGCTGGTCCCACCTGAACATGGGCTTGGGCTTGATGGGGTACTAATGCCAGAAGCTCTGGAGGCTGAGCTCGAGTGGAGAGAGATGTGTGGAGCCAGCCTGGGTCCAGCAGGGCTAAGATTGAGCAGAAGTTAGCAAGCCTCTGGCTGCCTAAACTGCATGTGTGTGGAGTTACACTCCCCAGAGTGCCCCACAGCATTTGTGTTAGCTGTTCTCTGTTCTGTTACACAGCCTGGCTGATGAACACCTCACTACTCTGAACAATGGTGTTGTGAGCATATGGATACACCTGAAACTGATGCATGAGGTGCCCGGAGAAGGATACGGTTTGCAGCCTGTTTTAGGAACAGCACAACCATCTCTGATTCCCCTCTTTCTAGTTCTTCAGAAAATTGTAGTTCAAAGGCTCTGCAAATGGCCGTTTCATTCTCCAGGATGGAGGTTCACTAAACTAATTAAATCCCTAATTTAAATATCTAAATTAATGTCTAATTAAAACACTGACCAATTGTTTAGTGGTTTCTTATGTGTTTGCTTTTAACTTGTGGTGAATGTTTCCATTTGAAGATTTTTTTTTCACGGGCTCTTTTAGTAACTCTGTTTAAAGTAACTGTTTCAAGTTAGCTATCAGAAGATTTCACACAAAAATAGTTCGAGGCTTGCACGCATGCTGCTTCTCCTCCCCAATCACATTTCCCCATTAACTCCACTTCTGCTATTGTAAAACAAAGTTTCAGTGCAAAGAAGCCAAAAAATGAGCAGAAAGCAGTTAACTGACTTGAGAGACCCCTTAGTGCTGGGTTTCCTGGACCCTGGTGTGTGTGTCTGTTTATGTTTTATCTGGCTTGTGTCCTGCTTTGAAGAAGTACAGGGCATGAACACTCCAATGACATTACCTGCTGCAACCCCCTGCGTTGCTGCTGCTGCAGTTCCTCTCGCTGCTGATGCACATAGCGAAAGGAAAAAAATAGCTCTGGCACAGCACACTTTTCATATTTGATTAATTTAAATGTAGTTTAAATCCAGTTCTGCTGGAACGTGAGCCATGTATATACTTACAGATATATTTTTAACAGGAGTTGTGATCCTGTGAGGTCATGATCGTTAGCTTCGACACCACTCCATGAGACCACAGCTGTGTGTTTAAACAAAGCCATGTTAACCGGGAAGGATGGATTTGGCTGTGGAACTTGGCAAGCCTTTTGTTTGTTTGTATTTTATCTGACAACGATCAGTTAAAATGTTGGTTTTGTCATGCAAACGTAATGCCTGATAACTGTCTGCAGCATCAGCGATTGCTTCTGAACAGGGACACTTCATTGCTAGAAATGAACACCAGTTGTTTTGCACCGAAGGCCAAAATAAAAGGGACAATCTTTATAACAAAACAGGAAAGATTTACTTAAATATTTTCTGAACGACTGTGTTTTTTATTAACTTATTCTTAAAAATCAAATAAAATACATCAAGCACATGAAAAAATATACAGTCTATTTCAGTCAGAAATAGGCTTCTGTAGGATTCTAGTAGGAATAGCATGTCATGCAGGGAAAAAATACTCTTTTCTTCCTCTGGCAATATTCCAGTTAGTGTTGTTTATACTTTTCCAGGTAAGGCATTGTCATATAGTTACATGTCTCTGTTTTAACAGCTTTTAACTTTGAAGAGAAAACTGAAAATAGGATCATTGCACTATTTTAAGCAAAGACATAGTAAAGGGAGAGGAAGCTGTTTGAAACTGGCCAAAGCTGGCTTACAAAACCAGTATAGCCTTAACCTCAGAAGGGCAGGTTTCAAGGAAAAGCAGTAAGGAAAATCAGTAAGAGGAATTTGAGGAAAGAACAACTTCATTTTATTGCCTGGACTCTGGTAGTAGAAATGGGTGCACACGAAAAGTAGATGAATCTGAAAATCAAAACCTCTTAACACTGGAATTCACTTCCTTGCTTTGCTGTGTGGCAGTTGACCTGTTCTGGGGCTGTGCAGTGGCAGAGGGTCATCCTGACTCTGTCTTGTAGAAGTGGAAAATGTATAGTCATATGTCAGCACTGTATTCCAGAAAATGGTGCATAACAGCGTGACTCTGTCTTGTGACATTAGTCGAGTCTCTTACATTGCATTTTGGGATGCCCGACATCATGCTGCATGGCTGATTTACAGAAAATGAGACACAGAATTAGTCACCAATCTTCATCCATGTATGTCCAGGGCTTTCCAGATGTTCAGCTGTCCACTCAGCAGTGCCACGAAGCTGCTATGATGTGAGAGCATATGTCCAGCAATTTCAGGGAGCTGTGGAACATTTTTGTTTTGCCTGGGTAACATTTTGGTCAGAGAAATGTCCAGAAAAATCCAGGTATGGTGTAGCACTATCAGTGAGGAATTAACATCTGATTTGAAGAGAAGTCTGATTAGTAGACACTAAACAAAGTTTGATGAGACTTGAAACAATGAGAGTAAAAATGAGTAACAGCTCATTTAATGAGAGTCATCTATCCTGTGCATGAATCAAGTGCCTGTGGAGAAAATGGGACGCTGTTGTGTTACTGATTGTGTCAAAACACATGCATAAAAAAAGACATGTAAAGATAGGAGAGATGCCTTCTGTTTTGGTACTTGCAGAGTGAATGTTTGGGATCAAACAATAGAAAAAGCCATGCTACAGACCTCCTCTGTAGGGGAGGGCATTTGCTGCCTCTAGTGGCACTGTGGTGAGGTAGTGCTGAGGGAGATGGGCTGAAGGGGGTCAGTCGTCCTGTATTCATTCCCACTGGTGCTGCATGCAAGTTTGGGATAGTATGCTAAGCAAGCTGTCCCCCTTTCCCTATCACTCACGTAGTCACTGTATCTGCCTGTGGATGTGTTTGTGTGTGTATAATGCTTTAATGTTAAAATAGAGACTGTTGTATCTTGCTCAATTGTGCATTGCCTTAGTTCTGGGAGAAAAATTCTTTTCTGACCCCAGATAGGGGTCAGCTCAGCTTATGCTCCAAAGAATAGAGATTAATATCCCCTGTGACCTTTTAGCCTGGCTGCTGCAGGGTTTTTAACAAGTGGGCTTAAGACCCCATGTGTGGCAGCTATGCCAAAATGAATGTCTGTAATGTCTCTTTGTGTCAATGATCCATGAACTAGGGAATCTCCAAGGATATCTTGACATGCAGTGGAGCTGTTACGGTCTAGTGCAGGAAAGAAGTGTGCAATGATAGAATGAAAAGCTGGTGTCACAAGTAATGTGTAAGTTGTTTTAAACGTGCTTGACAACAGTTGTCCCTGGCTGTATATTTACTTAAAAGATGTCTGTGGTGTAGTAGGAAAACCAAATATTTAAACAAAACCCCAAGTAACAAACAGCAAAACACGCTCTTTATGATTTCTGTTTCCTTGGATGTTTCTGATGTTGTATGAACTCTATAATATAGTGTAGAAAAGGTAATAAAAAATTAGTACATAACATGAAAAACTCCCACCCAGTTCTAGCTACTTCTTCCTCCCCACCCCTGACACTGAAGAGTGGGATGTCTAGAAAACAATGCAGGAAGGAATTCCTTCCTAAAAATAATTTTCCCTTCATTTTGGATGTTGTTTTTTTTAATTTGCTTTGGTTATTCTGAAGTAACGTTACCATCAGTGGTGCGCGTAAGAGGTTTGTAGTTTCTTTAAACCATTTTTAGCCATTAGTTTAAAATAGCAATAATTTTTGCACTCTCAGAGAACTGCCTAGGATTCCAGGGAAGTACTGATTTAGGACTGAGGTCTACAGTTGCTGTTTCAAACATGACTCAGGTACCTGGGTGATGTTATATTCACTTTCTTAAGCTATATGACCTGCTTTGGTATCTAGGGTAGTGATAAGTAAAAACTGAAGTGCCTGAATCCAAGAGGAATCCAGAGGCTTTTGACAACCTAGCTCTGGAGGTACTGACCACTCAGTCGGTACATAGGTGTACACCTACCAGCCTCCCTCTATACTTCAAGTTTCAGTGCCTGTTCATGTTTATAAGCTTGGCAGTGTGACACATTGGGCATCAAGCTCTTGCTTAAGCTTCAGCGTCGCCAGCATGAGGCTAGAAGCCGCCAAACTCCTGGAAAACATGGGAGAGCCTGGTTTGTTTTCCTTCTGGAGTTTTAAGGCCATGTAAATTTTTCTGCCTCCTGCTTCCCAGCTCCCTTGTCTAACCACTCTTCTGAAGTTGGCACGTGTTTGCATAGATCCTATGCCTTGCCTCTTCCCCGTGGATTGGCCCAGCTTCCTTCAGACACAGAGACAAGGAGGTTGTCTCCTCTGTTGAGCGAGGAACTCTTCTGGAATTAAGGAATTAAGGGGACTTGGATGTGAGTGTCAGCCCTCTTAAGGCAAAAGGAAGTTAAACACGCCCATAGGGTGGAAACTAGCTATAATAAAGAGACACAAGAGGTTGTAAAGTAAGTATGTGTTTCATGGAATTCTAGGAATTGAATGCAGCAGTTCCTTAGAAATTATTTACTCTCTCTCTTTTACTACATGTGGGGAAAACCTCCACACATTTGAGGGCTGTTTTCCTTATTGTGACAGGCTGGTTGTGTAGCAGATCCTAACTGGATGCTATGGAAGGCAGGTCAATGGATTCTGCCCCAGGTGGTGCTTTGTTCATTTATAAGTTGACTCATCAGCTCTGAACGGGTTGTAATTTGTATTCAGTTCCTATATTTTTATCTATTTCCAGTGTAATGTGAGTGACATCACTTTTTTCCTATTAGTTATCATCTTCTGTATTTAAAAATAAATGGTCTTAATTGCCTGAGAGCTAAAGCTCTCTAGTAATGTATTCTGCCTGCGTCAGGATACATCAGCACTGAGAAAACAAAATTAGGGTTGTCATCCTTTCCACCTTAGGCTTTCTCATGCCCAGAATGTTTTAACAGCCAGTAGGAATGACATGCAAGCTGAAATGTGCAGCACAGCATGAGGACAAGTAAGCCCCAGTACATCCTGCTGCGCTTGGTCAAGTGTCAGCCGCGTTCTTGCCATCAAAGTCTTCAGCCACGTGGAAGCTGTGTGACCTGTGGGCTTAAGTGAGGGTGGCAGGTTTCCATGGCTTAGTTGCAGGGAGTAGGAGTGACAGGGTGGTGGAGCAGACCTGATGTGCAGCTGCAGGCAGCAGTAAAGACCATCAGTATGGCACCACTGGGAGGTGTGTTTGCCGTAGACAGTGTTCAGTGAGGGCAGAATGAAAGTTTTGGAGATATCTATTTAAATTGTCAGTGGTTTGAATTTTACTAGGCACAAGGGAACACAAAGGCATAAGACACATCCTTCTTAATCCATCCTGATCTTGCCTTGTTAGTGTATAAAATCTACTAACAATTTTAAAACCCACTAGGATGTAAAAGATTGTTTCTCCCTGTTCTGGCTTCTGTCTGCTACCACCTGTTCCTTCTGTGTGTACCACTGTACTACAGGCTGTCTTCTGCTGTGCAGCCTGAACCGTTTGCTATGCCAGGCCCTGTCTGGTTGTATCCCCCCTTCCCTGTTTCTTATCCACCTCCTTGGTCTTGCCAAACCCTTGATGCAGCAAATGGGCAACCCTCCTGAGCTGGCCTCCACCCTCTTGGTCAATGCAACTCTGCATTGCATAGCTAGGAACTGCAGTTTTTCTTTTTGATTTCCAGAGGTTTATATCTGGGTAAATGTCAGGGAACCCACCCATCCTGAGTCAGAGGACAAGGGAAAGGAATTGATGCTCTTTTAGTGCAGTAAGGACTTAGAATTTGGGTAGCATGAGATTCAGATAAAAGGGCAGGCAGTGCTTCCATCTCGAACCTTAAATGCCAACCTAGCTGTACAACACAGCTCACTTCTGAATGTGTGGGTTATTGCTTTTTTGTGCTTCATATTGCTTTCTTAAATGGTTACTGGGAAAAGCTGGGCTATGGGTTTGCCTTAAAGTCATGCTGCAATTTACTACTTGTATAAAAAAGTAGAATCTGTAAATCTTAAATTGTTTTGAGGACTAGGGGAAGGTTGTACTTTGGGAATCACTGTTCTAAGGAATCTTAAATTTGGATTGCTAACTCTGCCATAAATCCCAAAGTGACATGTTAAATTTAATGAAAAAATTCAAGTCAGCGTGTGGATGTTGGAGTACTTTGAAAGAATATTTGAACAGAATGAGGCTCTCAGCTTTGTCTGTAGTAGAGCAGTCATTCAACCATATCATAATCTTATTAGGGTGAGGGCTCTTGAAAGTGCTAAGCACAGACTTCCCTGATGCTGGTTGGCACATTTAGGCATGTATGTAATGCACTAGTATAAAAAGCAATTTAATGCCTCGTGTGATTTGTGATTCAAGGCTTGATGGCTGCTAGTATATTGCAGTGATCTACAAATTAAAGTTTGGTTTGTTGGGTTCAGTGTGGGCAAGGCATTTAATTTCCTTGCAATAGTTTAACAGGATTGGGGCCAAAGGCAGCAAAGAAGTTGTGTTTTTGATCACTGAAAAAGAGTTATGATTCATGACCTGAAACCTTAGGCTAGTAAAGAGAAACTAAATGTGTGTAGAAGAGCAGGACTGGATGGGAATGGGAGGCAGAAAGACACAATTCAGCTATGAGAGAAAAAGATAAAACTAAAGTGTCACTGTCTGAATTATTCTATAGCACGTAAAATTCATTTTTCTGATTATGTTCTCTTGTAGGTTTCTGAGTGAAGATGAATTTAGCAGAGATTTGTGATAATGCCAAAAAAGGAAGAGAATATGCACTCCTTGGGAATTATGACTCTTCTATGGTATATTACCAGGGTGTCATCCAGCAAATCCAGAGACATTGCCAGTCGATCAGAGATCCAGCAATTAAGGGCAAATGGCAACAGGTAGGGTGGAAATAAGTTTGCTTTTATTCCGTTACTTGATATTTGAAAAGCCCACTATACTTCCCAAGCCTTTTAAGATGTAGAGGACTTATCTGTCAGTGAAGTTTGCAACATTTCTTTTAAAATACTTTGTTGATATTTTTTGGAAAATAATTTTTGTAGCGTTTTCCAAAGGACTTCTGTTGTTCTAATTGAATCAATGTTTTTGTTGTTTTCGCTCAGAATATCTGTCTGATTCCCAGTCTGTTTGTGTGTGCATACTGTCTGTGATTGCATACTTCGGAAAAACTGAGGACTTCCTTTTACTGTTTTATCTTGTGGCCGTCTAATGTCCACTAAACTAAGATGGGAGTGGCTGGGTTAGCATCACTAGAATGGTTGCCTGAATAGCAGTCAACTCTAAGACTATAGCCTGAAAATTTGGATCAGGTTTCTAAAACTCCAAGTAATACTCTTAGCCTGAGACTTGCACATATCTATCTCCCTGCTAAACAGAGTACTGTTGAAGCCAAGGAAATAATCTGCCTGTGAAATGTAAGAGCCACCAAACACCCCCATTCAGTACTTTCAGCATTAAGTTTTCCTTACATTTTTGGTCCCATTTTTCATCGTACAAAATGTGTTAAAAAAAAAATAAAAGGAGGAAAACCATATAAAGGTGTTTTCCAGAATAAAGAATTCATGTTGCATAAATACTGTGTTTTGAAAGAATAATGTAACTTCTATAAAAGATTAAATTTTGCAGTAGGTAGCTGCAGAGATGATTTCAATAAGAGCTTTTCTAAATATCATATGTTTAAATGATATTACTTAAAAGCAGAAGGAAATTTTTCTTTTTATTATAGTAGGTGATTTGGTTATGGTTTTGTGCTTGAAACATCTGACACTAACGTAGATTATTTTGTGTACTGATAGGTACAATGTTGTTAACAATCACTTTGTAATAACTATGTTCTATTCACTAGTGTTTATCATGGAACTGTAGAAGTCTGTTTCTTAAGAGCTTGTCTGCAAAGCATATGCATGCACAAGCAGCAGTGATAGTACCTACCTTTCCTGGTAATGTAGTAAGCTGAATGTTGTATAGGAGACATTCACGTTCAAGTACTTGTATTCGAGGTCTTCCCCACCCTAGGATTTGCTGATACAAGGTGTTCATGCCCAATATGTGTCCTTAGTTTCTGCCAAACTTGTAGCTGTTGTGAAGGTAGAGCATGAGGCTTTCCTCATTCTGCAGCTGCATCACTACGTTGTCTTCACATATAGTATTTAGTTTTCTCTGATCACATTGGTTCTTCCATTAAACATTTAACAGCTCTTATCTTGTGAAGGGCACTTCAAATCTTGTGCTATTTTGTGTTGTTTGAATGGCTGCAGAGAAGCCTATGCACCATGGAATTCGTGCTGCACTTTGGAAACAAGCCTCAAGTACAAAAGGACCATTAACACAGTTCCCAGGACTATTCCCTGGGGAAGACAGCTGACTCTCTAGCAGAGGATCTGAAGTTGGCACCTTCTTAGAAATTACCCCTTTTAGGTAAAAGAAGAATGGCCCCTGACCATGTCCCATAAATGCTTTAGAGAACTGTCCCCAGAAAGATCAGCAGCACGTGGGGCTTTGTCTGTCACGCTGTGCGCTCATGTTAATCCTGAAACTTCCAAACACAGCAGTGGCAGATGAGCTTTGTCAGAATATTGCTTTGCCATTACTGGTGCCAGTCTTGGCTCAGGGACAAACACCAAAAAGTAAGAAGTGTGATTGAAAAAAAAAAAAGGCTTCATCCCTCGGCTGTTTGCCTTCTCATTCATTTATAGGAACAAAATGATACAACCCTGAGAGCAAATGATGCAGCCCTGGAACCACTTCTCCATACCTGCACCTGCATGGTTTGGTGAGACCTTGTAGAGGTAGATCTACTTTCTTAACCAATCTTCATAAATAATTGTTGTGCTTTCTCACTTCTTGAGACAGACTCGGAGTCTGATGATGTGGATGTTGGCACTACTTTCCAGCTCCAGCAGCAGCTACTTCCAAACTGTCAGTCACATTCAGTAGCTGTCTTGACAGACAACCTGTTCTAAAAAAAAATTTAACCCAAAAGTTGGATCACAAGAAACATTCATTCACAATATTAAAACAATATCTAGATAGTCTTTTTAGATCATTCTCATTAAAGAGAATGCCATATTAGTTTTAAACACATTATGTAAATTTAGCAGAATTGAGGTCTAACCCACCTGTGCAGAAGCAAAAGATTCCCATACCTGTGTGCTACTTTTAAGTGGCTTGAGAAGCAAAGCAACTCTTAGGCCATAGTTGTGGGATTAATGCAGTTGATTTTTAACCTGAAATTCTGTCTCCTCTAGCATATGGAATTAGCCTGTTCTTTAAGTTCTTCAGTTTCTCCATCATCTGAGGAATCCAAAGAGCATAATACCACTGGTATCTTTTTGGAGGTGGAATTTAGCAATCATGAACAGACACTGGATGGGTAGAGCTTTTACTGTTGGAGTGGTCCACAGCGTGAATGTCCATGTAGATAAGTGCTTGAAGGAGATGACTGTTGCTTAAACCAGTTCTTTTCTGGGATGTACTCTCTGCATACACATTCACATGCTTGAACCTTCTGAAGGATTCCTGGGACACTGACTGGCAGTATGAAGCATGCCCTTCCTTTCTGTGTGTTTGTGTGAAGCGCACTAACAGGGTGTTTGTCCTACTGCTACTTCTGAGGAAGTGAACTAAGTTTTGGGTGTTTGTGTATATGTTTTCTCATAAAACAGAAATGTTCATATGAGGAGCATCTCAAAGTATAGTTCCAGCTGTGGCTCTGCAGCTGACTAACTCACATCTCTTACATGAACCTTCCTATTTGGTCTCTTCTCTACAGTGGGTACTCCATCCTGAATAGGCACCTCATGTCTGGTGGATCTGCTTTGTTGCCTTCTGTCCTGCAGAGAGTTTTTTCAGCAGTTTATTGAGCAACACTGAAGCAGAGGTGAACCAGAAGCAGCTGGGATTTTGAGTTAGATTCCCAAATGCTCTTGGGTCTACCTCTCTTTGCTTAGGTGTCATTGTTTTCAAATTTCAACAGGTTGGTCTGAACAGAATGATATTCTGTGCAAGTATTTGATGGATTGTATTTCATATCACGGAGTCAGACAGCTTCAACTTTGCAACCAGGCACCTTGATGACAAGGATTACTTTTGATTGGTTCTTTTAGTTAGGATGAAGAGGAATATGAACATGTTAACATCTGCTCCCCCGGGAATAACTGACTGGCTCAGTTACACTTGATGCAGTATTGCTTCTGGAAATTCAAAATCAGTGCTGACTGGTGGAGAGGAATTTTGTTATTAGTCTGGCACAACCTGCAGAACTTCACCAGGTCAAAAGATGCATGCTGGAGGGTCCACCAAAGCAGAGATGTGACAGCATAAGAATTCCTCTGATCCCTTGGAAATTCACTGCTATTGATCATCTGTTGACTAGCTTGTTTTGGGGATATCAAGGGTGACCTGCTCTTGAGACCCTTACTTGTTTTGCATCCAGGATGTTCCCAGCTTGCTCTTGGGTGGGCTGAGCGTAGCTCCATTCTTATCTTCACTCCTGGGCCTCCTGAGCTCATCTGAAAAAATTACTTTGTTGTGCTTTGAGGTTTGGCTGACAGGTGGGCATATTCATCCATGTAAATGCAGGCTAGTACTGGAAAGATTCAAAACCAGAAGCAACTCATCCTTATGAACACGAAAAGGTAGGTTTACTCTCATGACTGCTACTGTGAACTTAACTTGTGTTGACATTCTCCCTGTTTATTCTGAGAGAGTTTCTTGGCTGTTGCAGTCTTTTTACTAGACAGCTGGCTTGTAGGAAAGAGCTGCTTCAGTGACAGTTCAGCAGCTGCAGAATGACAGCAGAGCATGCCCCCGGGAGATAGTACTGGCTTATGACAAGGCCAGCGGCTGTCGAGCAAAACCTGCTGCGTGTTATAACCATGTGCTCTGTGTTGCACAATAGCTGAGAGCACAGGAGCCTCAGCTGGGGCTGAGGCAGGAGTTCAGTGATTCTTGGAGCATCCAGCAAGG
Organism: Sclerurus mexicanus; assembly: GCA_013396755.1. Classification (NCBI taxonomy): domain Eukaryota; kingdom Metazoa; phylum Chordata; class Aves; order Passeriformes; family Furnariidae; genus Sclerurus; species Sclerurus mexicanus. Next base: position 542,874 of record VWZF01004610.1, on the reverse strand, counting down.
CACCCTTCTTGACCATGGTCACTGGTGCAGATGATTAGGTCCACTGTACTCTTGCTTAAAGAATTAAGGGGTGATTTTTACTTTTTATTATTTTAAACACATTTCAGTCCATCTATGCTTATGTTGTTTTTGTTTCACACCTGTTTTGTTAACATTTAGTAGGTTATTTCATGGTTAATTAAGGAATATTTTGTGGGTAACTCGTGAATAGCTGTGATTATAAGAGCTATGCCTTCACTCCATGGGATCAGACTGCATTACTGGGCATCCCTTTTGGATATGGTTTAGGGAATTGTTATTTTCACTTTTTGAAAAGTGGAGCTTGAAAACTAACACCAGTTGCAGGAAGGAATTTCACGTTTGGAAAATGCTTCTATAGAAGCTTGATTAGTTTTGTTTCAGCAAAATAGAATAAAAAAAAAATCCCACACATTATTTGTATTTACCGAGATAGAAATACTCATGCGCATTGCTAGGGGAAGTTACGTAGAAGTACAAGCTGTAGCATAGCAAATAAAAGCTGGTGATGTCAAAGGTGCAACACTTGCCAGATGGTGAAATACAGAGGTTCTCCTTGAAATGGGTTTTGGAACTACAAGTAAGAAAGGGAGAACTCAACTCTTGGTCATTATTTTTATACCTGTACATTAGGATGTGTTTTCTGCTTGGTTACTGCAAATCCTTGGGGCTGGAATGTCAAAACAAAGCTGTGGGGCCATCCCCTGAGCTGAAAGGCTTTTTGTTGGGCTTTCCAACATCATCCAATGCCCACAATACTGCTTCTGTGGAGGAGATGATGTGGCTGGTAGGGGCAGCTGGTGTACCAGAGCATGGCCCTGGAGAGCAGACAGTTTCACATCGTAGCTGAACCCAGCTAACATCCTGCCATGCCCAGAGAGGCCAAACTCTTCTCCACCTCATCTTCCCTCAAGTCTGCACCACCTTCTCTCCCTCCTCTGCCCCCTGCCATTTTTTCCCCTGGGATTCACGTGATCATGAGAGAGTGTGCAAGTGCAGCTTGCTAACCCAGCAGAAGTGTCCTTTATTTTCTTTCTACCCTCCTAGGCCAACTTTTTGCCATTTTATCAAGCTGTTTTACTGTGTCGAAATGCCAGAATTGAATCCAGAAGAGCAGCAACAGAGTGCAGTTGGGGAGAAAAAGTGATTTTGGCAGTGGTGAGCTGCTAACTTGGCCCATGCTATGTCCTGAAACTGCTTAAACATAAATAACCTAAAAGTTTGCTTCAGGTTCTCTATAACCTGATCTGGAGCCTCCTGAGGGATCTGGCACCCAAAGGTGTGTGTGATGGGGAACAAAGAGACTGGTTAAGTCCAGACGAGAGATTTTTTTGTTTGCAGCCTTTTTAGATTGCTTCAGAGTAGCACTGATCTTTCAAAGATGCTGCTGTCTGCTCTGTAACTACAGCATAGCCTTTCTTGGCTCATGTCTGAGTTGTTTCTCCACTGCAAGAAAGCCATTCTGCACTTGTTTCATCTGACTCAGTTTCTTTAAGGCCTCTAGGAGTTTATTGCTGCTTTTGCTTTCTGGTCCAGTTGTTTTAGCACATTGAGGTTTCTTTGTTGGTTGATTTGCCAGGTACTGACTAAGCAATAGGGTGTGTATTTCAGAGTTTGATCTTCTCAGGTTTGGCTAAGAGATAGATAGCAGATGTTAGTCTATTTTCATCTTCCAAGGCATCAAAGAGTTGCTTTCCCTCAGTTTTCAGATACCATCCTCCTTGCTGGTCCAGTGAGCTGAATGACAGCACTCTGGCCATTGGTGCTATAAAGTTGTTTTCCACCAAATTTTCTGCATGTGTTGGAAGGCTGATAGAAGGAATCCTGTCAGTACTCCTGTAGCAGTAGAGTAGGAAGTGGCTGTCACTAGTGGAGCAGTGCCCTGGAGGATTTATGTTGTGTCATTCCTTTGTACCTCACAGCAGCTGTTTGGCTGGATTTATTTTTGGACAGGAGGACTGCATGTTAGACAGTTTGAAGGAACCAAGTTAGTAATCAATCACATTTTTAACTCAGCTGGAAGCTCTCGCACTGGGGAATGTGTTTGCTAATCGTGTGATGAGAAAGGAAAGAGAGCAAAGCAGGGTAGGAGCAATCCTGCCTGAGCTGGATGTCTTGTGTCTTTGAAAAGATAGAATTTACCCCATCTGGAATGGGCAAGAAGGCTGCTTTGCCTGTGAAATGATCAAGTTCTTCCTGTCCCTAAGGTTCCTTTTGTACAGATGCACGTAGAGCTTCCAATGAAGTAAATGCAGTGTTGCAAGAACTGTGCAGGGCCTTGGGTATTTAGCCTTTGCTTTGACCCTCTCAATACTGGCATCTTGCTGATGGCTGTCACATAGAATCATAGAAACTTTTAAGTTGAAAGGAACTCATAAGGATCATCAAGTCCTACTCCTTGTTCCTCACAGGACTACCTTAAACTAAGCCATATGACTAAGAGCATTGTCTAGACACTTCTTGAACTCTGCTGGACTTGGTTCCATGATGACTTTCCTAGGGAGCCTGTTCCAGTGAATGACCACCCTCTCAGTGAAGAACTTTTTCCTAATATCCAATCTGAACTTCCTTTGACACAACGCTCATTCCATCTCCTCATGTTCTATCTCTTGTTCCCAGAGAGGGATCAGCAGCTCCCTTGCTGCTCCTGCCCACCTTGAGGAAGTTGTAGACTGCTCTGAGGTCACTCCTCAGCCATCTCTTCTCCAAGCTGAACAAGCCAAGTGACCTCAGCTGCTCCTTGTAAGTCTTGCCCTTGAGACCTTTCACCATCTTAGTTGCTCTCCTTTGGATGCACTCTAATAGTCTGATGCCCTTATATTGCAGCGCCCCAAACAGCACACAATATTCAAGGTGAGGCCACATCACTGCAGAGTAGAGCAGGACAATCACCTCCTTTGACTGGCTGGTGATGCTGTGCCTGATGCAACCCAGAACATGGTTGGCCTTCCTATCTGTCGGGCCACTGCTGACTCATTCAATTTGCTGTCAACCCAAACCCCCATATCTCTTTTCATGAGGCTGCTTTCCAGTCTCTCATCCCCCAGTTTGCACTGGTTGATCCAGGATTACCTTGTCCCATGTGGAGGATACTGCACTTACAGGGGAACGTGCAGGGTTGATAATTAGCCAGCTCTCCAGTCTATCCAGATCTTTCTGTAAGGCCTCTCTACCCTTGAAGGAGTCCACGGCTCCTCCTAGCTTGGTGTCATCAGCAAAGTTACTTAATATACATTCAATTCCTTGTCCGGATCATTTATAAGAACACTGATGAGATCTGATCCTAAGATTGAGCCCTGGGGAACCTCTCTGGTGACTGGCCACCAGCCTGATGTGATCCCATTTACTACAACCCTTTGATATATGTTTGTTACTGAGTGCTGTCGATTTAATCATTCACTCTTTTGTATTACCTTGCCAAACAGTAAGCACATAACACTACACAGCATCAAACAGTAAGTTAGATAGCACTTTTTGCCTTGAAGTTGTCCCAGAAAAAGTGGGAACCTGCTGCTACTGGTTTGAATATGTAGAATGGGACAGGTGAGGAGAGATGCCTTTCTGAGAGGGAAAATGGGAGTGTAAGAGAAATGGGAGGAGGATGTAAAAATCAGGCTGAAAGAGGCGTGCTCCTAAAAGTGTGCTGACTAGACAGAACAGCCTGCATGTGTCCAGCATAGTTCATTTCCAAGGACACAGGGAGAAGGAAAGTTCTCAGGCTAGTGTCTACATCTTTTCTTTAGTACACACCATTAGGAAGAACAGCCATAAGGTGTGATGCTGTTTAATATGAGTTCCCCGATTTGCTGCTCTTATAACCTCAGCAGATAGGCTGGATTTGCAGACCTCCATTCTCCTGATCCTCATGATTACTAAGAATGTGCACAGTAGGGAGAATCTGGTTTCAGGCAACGTTGACATCTGTTGATTCTGTCCTCAGTTGCCTTCTTCGGTCTGCTACAAAGTGAAGTCTGGTTGCGGGATTCACAGGCAATATTTTTCCTAGCTCTTTTTCATGTGGATGCATGACATGAGCACAGCTGGGTGTGTGGTGTCTTTCCTTGTCTTTCTTGTAAGCTGACTTCAGATCCTGGCTTTGGATTCAGTCTTGCAGGGTATGCTAGCTTAGTAATGTGACTGGTGGCAGCCTAGAAATATCCTCACCGTAGTGTTTCTTCATGAGAAGTTCTAGAGCCTGTGTGCCTTGCCAGTGGATGGAAATGTTCAGGATGTCTCTGAAGACCCATCTGTGAGCCTGTAACAGGCAAGATTCACACTGACCTAAGGTAATCCTTACTGCAGGGTGCCAGTACTGATTTCCAGGTGTGTGCAGCAATGCATGAATTCATTTTAGTTCTGCACCAACACTTCAGCAAAGAGGTGACATCTGGGTGTTACGACCCTCGAGTCGGGAAAAACTAAAGTAATCATGGAGGTTGATCCCACAGGATAGAAGGCATCATTGAGTGATAGGTGGAAGATGGGTGAGATGCAGTACAAGTGCACTCAGGTGAAGCGTAGCACATCCTAAGCTAATGCACTGAAATCTTGTGCGTCTGAGCAAGAATGTACAATGCAGTTTTGGGCGCTGGTGTATACTAAAAACCAGTGACCTTAGCATCCAAAACTTGAGATTGTAACAAGACGTATCACTTAAAACATAGCAAATTAATGTTCAGATTTTACTTTTCCTAGGCTTCATGGAAGAAAACTGAAATGAACAAGTATCGAGTAACTAATTTTGAAATTATTGCACTACTTCTAATTCCCTGATTAATGCCAATAGAAACGTCCATTATAAAATTCAGCTGAATAATTCTGCAACATGATTTCTTTCTGATACATTCCTTCTCATTTTTATTTTACTTACTTATCATTTGAACTTATGCTGTAGAGTGTTTAAGTTCCCATTTTCTGTTCTAATCTTTGCAATCCACCAAAGAATTTGCTTGTGCTTTGACTGTATGGTGCCCCTTACAGAATTAATTTTGTAATATTATATTTTAGTGATTTGGCCAGTTTTATAACTAGGGCCTTGGAGACTGTAATCAGACAAGATCTTTTATGCCAAAACAGTAGCAAATATACTATAGATCTGCCAACAGCACCCTTACTAGTATAAAAATATGTACGCATACATGTCAGCATGCAAACATAAATCTAAGCATCAGCACATGTTATGGAAGAGTGATCCCTGCGTTTGCAATCATGTCTTCTTGTGACAGCAGGAAAATGAACTCAACAGAGATTCAGTTGTTTATCCTGTTTTTAAAGATCTACTGTCAGCCTGGTAGGTCTGGGTTTTGTGAGTAGAAAGGCTTGGGAGTCCCTGCCTTTGAGGCTAGCATATGTTTTTGAGGTACTTTCTATGTTTGTTCGGTTCTTTTAAAAGTTTGAATTGTAACACTTTTTAAATATATGTATTTCTTAAGGTCCGACAAGAATTAGTTGAAGAATATGAACAAGTTAAAAGCATTGTCAACACTTTAGAGAGTTTTAAAATGGACAGACCTCCAGACATCTCTGTATCCTGTCAAGATGAGCCTTTTAGAGATCCAGCTGTTTGGCCTCCTCCTGTTCCAGCTGAACACAGGTAATGAGAGGCTCAAGCAGAGTGGGTGGAATAAAGTTGTGTCACCATAATTTTATGTTCTTTTTTAAATGCTTTTGTAACATGAAAATCACATTTAATTTACCCATTAGTTATTTGTAATAAAGAATAAATCTAATGCCTTGGGAAAAAGGTATTCAAGGTACAGTCAGATTTATTGATGACATTCTAAAGGGGGTTACTCTTTTATTCTGGTAGGAGTGATTAACTGCCTGGAACTAGAGTCTGCTGCAGATGTAAGTGGGCTTTAGGTGACAGTTCTCACGTACAGGGAGAAAACTTTTTCATTTCAGTTTATTTAAGCAGATGAATTAATTGGTGGCTGAGGAGTCTGTAAGGAGCTGGAACTGAAGGATTTTGAAGGACATAGTGGTTAGAAATCACTCCTTAGCTACAGATAATATGACCTGTGTTTAATCCATGCGTTAGTTTACTTGCTAAACATGTTCAATTATACATGGTATTTCTCTTCTGTAATCATATTTAAGGTAACTTCAGTTAGCTAATAGACTTCTTAAAATAGATGCTTGTCCATTTTTTGAAATCCCTATTTTCACCCTAATAGAGCTTGACACAGGTTATTGGAAACAACAGATCCAGTTTACAGACAAAATAACATTGATCATGCCAACATTTCTCTAACATAAGAGCAAAGAATTTTAATATGTACATACTCACTTAAGCAAAGGAGCAAAGTAAAATGAGAGATCTTCATTAATGGAAAGTAATGCAAAGTTTATTTATAATTTTCTGTGCTTTATGATTATGAAACAGATCTTTGCTTTTTCAAAAAACACCAAGAATGTAACTGTAAAATAATATTAATGCTGATTTGCTGTTGTGAGTGGTAGAAATGGCTATCAGAATTTTTGTGGTAATGTTATGTAAAGTTCAAGATGTATTTATTTATTCTTGTATCTTTCTTAGAGATAGAGGTCCAACAGTTCATCTGCTTTTTTAAGCTGAAATTTAAATCTTGAGCAAATAGGAAGGAAAATTAACCACTGTTCTCTGCTGTTAAGTTTGAAGAAAATGCATGCAAAGCAAAATGTTGCAGTTGTATCCAGCAGCGTGTTTAAGAATGTACTATTTTTAAGCCATATTCGAGGAAAATGTTTTTGGAGTTAACAAATTTTGAGTTACTCAAAACAAGAATGAGAACAAGATTTAATAGTGGACACTTACTGCATCTGGTGACATTCCTGGCCATTTTAATTATGTATTCCAAATCCAATCCCTAGAGCAAAATGACTGGGAAACCTCATCTTAAAACCAAATTCTTTCTCCTTGTGCTACTGCTGAGTTCTCTTTGACATTGTGGGTGATGTACACAAATATAGGTGGTTGCAGTTCGGCTCTGTTTGCTTTTGCTTTCGAGGCAATTTTTATGTTTTGACATTTTCACACAGGGGAATGAAGTCAGAGGTAGGAGGATTGTTTTAAAATCCTCACTCCTTTGTTTTGAGGCCTGTCAATGCTCTTTTTTTCTTTCTTTTTTTTTTTTTTTTTTTTTTTTTAACGAGGAAAGTCATCTGGTTGTTTAGAACTTGGGAATGTGGTGTAGCCTAAATAGTCTCGTGGTTTGGAGTCGCAGGAAACTACAATTTCAAGACTTCTGCTAAATTGTTTCATCTTTTGTTACATGGGTGTCAGTTTGCTGTAAGATTGTTTAGGATTACTGATCTAACAGTGGTGTTAATTTTTCCTGTTACATTCTTTCCTTACTTTGGGTGCCAGACAGAGCCAGAAATATGTTGCTGGATTTTCAGATATAGGGAGATGAGCTGTAGGGGCCTGGCAGCTTTAGTAATAATGCCCAAGGGAATTAATGAAATACTAGAATCCTTCTTTCTTAATGTTGCTCTTTTTTTTTTTCCTTTTTTGCCATTTTTAGCATGTTTTTGTTGTGCTTGCTTGTTAGGGCTCCCCCTCAGATAAAACGTCCCAACCGAGAAGGAAAATCCTTGAGGAAGGACTCCCCAGGACTGCAGCCCCGTGGGCCCGTAGGCAGAGCACATGCAGTGTCCAAGGGTGAGAAGTCTGCAGGCAGCCGTGAAAGGGAATCCAGAGCCAGAGGAAGAGATGACAAGGTAAGAAGTGGGAAAGAACTCAACAGGGAAGTGCTATGACGCAGCTAGTGGCAAAGGGAAGCGCTCTTACTTTTAGTCATTTAATAGAGATAATAATAAAAGGCCACAATTAACTTGTGTAGGAAAACTTAGTGCTTTCCTTTTTCCCCATGATCAAAGCGTGTGTCATGGGGATATGATTAATTTGTCTCATTAATAATGAGACAAAATTAAGAAAAGTTCTGTCATGTTTGCTTTGTCTTGGTGTGAGATTTTTTTATGGGGGGGAAGCATAGGGTCCTGTTGCTGGGGGCTTTTTTAGCCTCTAAGTTTGACCATGGACTCGACTGTAACCTGTAAGTGTCAATCAGGCATAAAGTTCCTTCTCCTTTTCCCCCACATTTTTTTTCCCCATAAAGGAGTCCAATTCAGGTCTTCTAGAAAGATATTAGTGAAAAAAATTGCAAAAGGAAGGTCAGTGCCCTTCTCTAGACTTTCAGCATTATGAGTGAAGTTCCACAGTACCACTGCCTCTGCCATATCATAGTAAAATTTAGGTGTGCCTAGAGGTCCAGGACAGTTCTGTAAGTGCATTGATGCTAGCTAAATCTGTGCCACATTATTTGAAGTTATATATTTGAAAAGAATACGAGGGAGATGTATTAAAAGCAAACTCTTAGCAGCTTTCATTTTCTTTGGTTTATGAAAAGGGTTTTGTATTTATTATCATGTTTAGGAAGAAGCTTCTTGGAACAGCTTTGTTTTAAAATAAAAACAATTAATTAAATTAGAGTAAGTTCATGATTCTTTCTTCTGAAGACCCATGAAAAAGAAGCAGTGCTGAAGTGAAATAAAAAGAGAAACAGTGATTCACTATGAAGTTGTGATGTCAAAGGCAGGACTGCTTTGTGGCTGGAAAAAATGTCAGAGTGTGTTTCTGTTTTTAAATTTAACTGTGGCTTCAGTGCCAAGAACCCAAGGACTTTGTGGTATAAGTTAAACAAGCTGAGAGTGTACTGAAATATCATTACTTTTCTGACAGACAAAGAAACAAGACAGGCCTTCCTATGGTGGCATACAGTATTGTACAAGTCAGATGAATATGAAAATATTTAGGCCAGTTTTCTTCCAAATTAATTTGGTTACTCCATTTGTGACCTTTCTATTACAGGTTGTTTCTTGACAGTGCAGGAAGAACTCAAAGATGGGCTTTTTCCATTATGAATTGTTTTCTGATACACAGGAAAAGTATTAAGTAACCCCAGCCCTTATTACCATTAGTAAAGGAGGGCCAGGCCCATTTTCAGCAGTGCCTTTGAGTGACTGTACAGATCAAGCACTTTTGAAATCTCTCTACCCCAGATCAGTAAGATTTAAAGTAACAAGTGTGTATGCTGGAAGCTATAAAAAACTTGTGAAGATCTGTGAAATTATTTAAAGTTTTGCCAGCTATATGTGGAATTGGAGTCATGGTGTGTGACAGGTTCACCAGATGTGCTTGTGTAAGGCAGCCTTCAAAGTCTTATCTCTAATGAGGGTGAACTCTGCTCTCCAGGCTTTCCGGTGATGAGCATTATAGAGCTTTACTATAAGGAGCCTACAACATGACTTGTGTAATACTTGTCTCTGGGAATAATGTGATTAGCAACACTACTGCTGTGAGGTGAAGGAAAAATCATAAAGGTGTTCCCTTTAATATGGTGTATTTTAAACACTGCACTTATCTGAATAAATTGGTCACTAGGTGGCAGAAGTAAAATATGTCTGCTCCTCAAAAAATTCCAATACATGTGCTCTTGTATTCCCCTTTGTCTAGCTACTTGGTGGTTATTTTACTTCCGTTGTCTGAAGTATGTAAGTGAAAATCACCCCAGGTTACAAACTCTCATGTGTTATATAATGATTCTTGTAAGGGATCCATGATTTGCCTTTGAAGAAATTTTTGAATGAGAGAGGAAGTAGCCAGGTGTGGGAAGTGAAAGAAGTTAATGCAGCTTTCTATATTTTACACACAGGCATGAAAATAAGTTTAATTTTTCTTTCACTTTTATCCTTTCCTAGATTACAAGCGTTTGTTCTTCAGTTTCTGAATGTAAGGCATGAGGAAGCTTACCTCTGTAGCTTAGTATCAAAGAGATTTTGTAACTCTTCATGTTCAGTTAAAAATAACAGGGCAAAACTGAAGCTTCAATTTAAGAAGCCGGGCATCTTGTCTCCTACTAAATGTTTCAGCTCTGTAGTTTTTGGGTTTGGGTGCTTGGCTAGGACTACTTAGAACATGTAATGAGCTATCCATTTCCTAATATGTTGGCTGTGGTGTAATAGGTTGTATGCTTGTATGCTGTCCTGCCTGTAATATGACAATGTAATGCTTTTTTTCCCCAAGGTAAATATGGGTATAGAATGTACGTTTAAAAGCCTTCTTTTAAGGCCTTGTTTAATGCCTTCTTTCATTGTTTTTCCTCCTCAGACCATAACATCTTTTCATTCTTACAGTAACCATCTTGGGATAAGGAGTTTTAACGTGACAATGCCAGTAAAATGACCTTTTGTAGTTCTGTAGAAAATAATGTTGAACTACAACTCACCAGATGGTGTCTATCCATTAAACCCTTATATTTACTTGTTCTTTTTTCTTAAACACTGCTTTCAAGTGCTTCTTCCTTCTTAGTTCCACTGGAAATTATTAGGCTTATTGTCAGGATACCTTCTGCTGGAGCATTTCCAAGAATTTTAACTTCTGTTTAGTTCAGCTTAAAGAGACAGCATAAATGCTACCTGTATGTCTTTTAGAAATTGCACAATACCATATCTAAGCACTAGAACACTTTTTCAGTAGTACTCTATAGATTATTTTAAATTGTCAGTGGATAAGGACGGTAAATATTGTGAAGGATATGAAATAGCCAAGGGCTGTGTTGCCATATCAGTGAAGTGAATGTTAAAATCAAATAAGTTGTGAATTAAAAAATTAAATTTTTGTTTGCTTGATTATTCTCATATGCATCATCAGATGTGAGATGAGGTAGTTGCATTTATGCGAAAGCATAGACCTCCATGCATGGGGACTGGAAGGCTGCATAATCTCCATCTGAAAACACTGAAAGAGCTGGTAGGTGAAATTGCAGATTTACAGTAAAATTCATTTGGTCTGCTCTTGTCTCACGTGAATGGTGAGTTGTGTTGACAGTGCCTATATTGAGAGGGGGAAAGGAAAAGTGATCAGGCAACTGGAGTTACTAATTTTACCTAAACAGTGTACTAAGTTTTACAACATTTGCAGAAGAGGCAAATGAGGCTGTTGTACAGGAAGAATTGGATGACTCTGTGCTGGAGTCATGGAAATGGGATAATGTTCAGTGGTGCAGAGAAGCAGGCTGTGTACTTGGAGACTGTAAGAAGAATTTCTGCTGGGAGCTGAGCAGTAGAGGAGAAAGATTTGGATGTATCAGCAGAAATTGGATCAGGCTGAACTTCCATTTGGCACAACATCTTTTCCTGGTGGTGATGGGAAGGGCTGGCTGCTGGAGCAAGGAACAGCCAGGTGCCACCTTTGGCTTTGACAACAAGCAGTGAAGAGTTCATCTGGCAGTTGTTGTTCGGCATTTGTGTGTAGTGGGAAGAACCTGTAGGAAAGCAAGATGTCTTCAGGGCCCAGTTCTGGTCATTTCAAATAACCTCAGGGTTTTTCTGTGTGATTGATCTGTCTGGGGTTGACTGTAAGGGGGCAGTATGATATTGCTATGGATATGAAATCATAGACCCAGTTCATTGAGATGTTACCAACAGAGAGAAGAGATACCTGTGCCATTATAGGAGGTTAGACAACAGCTGGAGTATTTTGTGTACAACCACGATCAAGAAAGATATGTTAACATTAGAAGGGAGAGGGAAAAATGGGGTTGCCAAAGTGAACAGGCAATTATGTTCAGCTTGTGTTCCAAAAGGAGACTTATTTGGTTTGGTCAATGAAGGGCAAGCACACACATGATGCAAGTATGTCAGGGTGGTGAACATGAGGAGAGAACTGCCGAAACTAATGCACAAACTTAGTACAAAAGTAGAAATAACATCAATTTTGCAAATAAGATTTTTGTTCCAGTGGGTTAGTGCAGGTTTGACAGCTCTTCCTGATGGAAAGCCCAGCAAATTTCCAAATGTGTTTAAAACAGGATTGATTGCCTGAGATTATGTGATGGGATTGCCAAAGGGGACTGGGTGGGAGCAGTGTTTTGCAGTCCTGTATACCTGTCTGTTGGCATACCTTCTTAGAGAGAAGCTATCACAGCAACTTTATTTAAAGATGATTTGGGAAAGTAATACCAGAAGAAGAGATGAGGATATGACTGAAAAAATTGTGCTTACACCTGCTGACTGGATTCAGGTGACATTTTTTAAAAAATCATTATTTCTAGTCTGCGCTCACTTACCTGCTTACTGAGATTGCAGGTTGGACCAATTTGGAACCTGCATTAATAATCTTATTATATGTGAAAACTGCAATGACTTTAAATCCTGGTTTAATTCCGGACCTAGAGGGTGTGGGGGGGGAAGCAAATATTCAGTGTCACTACAATGACAGCCGAGGTGATGCTGAGAGCACCTCTCCCGCCCTCCGTTAGCCAGCCGTGCCGCAAGGGCAGGAAGAGCAGCGGCTCCGGGAGCGGGCAGCGGGGTGCGGGGATGGGGCCGGGATCGGGGCCGTGCTGCCTCCCCGCGGCTATGCCGGGGCTGCCGGCGCCCTCCTGGCCCCGGGCCGTCCTTTCCCGGTTTATTCCCGTGGTTTTCCGCTGGCTGGGCTGCGTCACGGACCCGGCGAAGGGCGGTGCGCGACGTGCGGGTGCGGTGCGGGGGCTTGGCCGTGGCCGCCGCCCCTGTGCGGTGCGCGGCAGCCAGCCCGACGCTTAAATCCTGCCTTAGCTCGGCTCACCCGGGCAACAAAACCCAAAACAACCACAACAGCCAGTTGTGTTGTGATGTGCAGAAAAGATTCTTCTGCCAGGAAAACCAGACCATTGCAGAGCAAGAGAAGTATGTGACAGACGGCAAATACCTTTCATTTCGTTGTCCTGTTTTCCCCCCTTCTTTTCTCTCTCTCTCTTCTTTTTCCCCCCTATGGTTACACTTGGATTCCATTTTATCCCACTTCAAATCTTGCCAGCTCTACAGGGGTTGTTTCTCCATTTCCTTTTTTACACCCAACCATTACATTTTTTACATCAGCTTTTTGCTTAAGCACAACTTTCAGCTTCATTTCCATTGTAAAACGCTGATCTAGGATTATAAACAACACAAGGGTTCACTTGGAAGCAAGAAACAAAAATAGTGAGAAAATAAACTACTCCCTCACAGTCATTGTGGGCAAACAGCTACTGGGAGGGGTACAATCACTACCTATTTATTTTTCCACTTCGAGGTTATTTGTGTGTCTCCAGCTGCCTCTCAGCCCTCCTTTGCCTAGGATGTTTTTGTCCAGCCAGCTGGGATTCTTTAACTTGCTGCTGATAGTGTTTAGAAGCTGAGTTAAGAGTCCCAAAGTAGCTCCCTACTCAGCCTCCTTCGTTAAAATAGCGCAGCTGCTTTTCAGGCACCCAGAATGCTGCTGTTGGGCTGGGAGGGGAGACCAATTTCCTTCTGAACTGAGAGAGGAGGAGTGTGAACCCTGATGCTTCAAAGGGAAATTGTTACTTCACCCCCATAAGCTTAACGGCACTGTGGAAGTATTAACCAGAAACTGGGCCATTTGGGGTGGAGGCAGAATGTGGCTTGGTCACTGGATGAGCATTGCCATGCTGCAGAAATTATTGTAGTCTAAGAAGCCTGGGTGACTTGGGAGCTTTTTAGGGCTTTTGGTGCAGCCCTTAAATAAATAGGACCTTTTGAAAGTATTTTAACTGTTTATGGAGCTGGTCTGTAATTGAGAGGCGAGACATAGTTTGTAGCTGAGGAAAGGAAATATTGCTGGGCAGGAAGGCTTTAATGAAAAGAGGGCAGAGAATCTCTGTTTTCCTCCCTCAAAGACAATGGGTGTGAAAGTTTCCATGTTCCTTTCCAGTGATGATGAGCAACGATTGTGCCAGTTGTTTACCTCTGGCAGATAGTGGCAAGTGCAGCATCTTCAAAATATGCATTGGATGCTCTGGTCTTCAGCTAGGAGTTAATGTAGCATTAAGTTGTGAAGCAGCCACTTTTGTGAGGCTGTTCCTGCATTCATGCCTTTAGCTGGCTAGGAAGTGTGTAAGTTGTCTAAAGAGTGGTTTAGCACTGTTAAGAGAGTCTGGTTTGTGCTTTAAAACCAACCAACCTACCCACCATGGTATGTAATGAGCTCTGATGGGGCTTTGTTACTGTGAGCTGGATCTATAAAAGAAACATGATGCTGTTGTGGTGGAAGCAACCGCAGGTGTTTGGGGATTCTTTGTAGAGCATAGGTTGTAAACGCATTGGTTTTGCAAGCCATAGAGGTGCTGAGGTAGCTGTGTTCACGGAATCACAGAATGGGGCAGGTTGGAAGGGACAGTAGTAGGTCATCTGGTCCAACTTCCCTGCTGAAGCAAGGTTTTCCTAGAGCACAACATCCTAGTGCTTTAGCTTGATGTTTTCCTGTGGCTTCTACAGAGGTCAGCTAGACAGTCTGGTTATATATTGCTAGTAAAGGATGTATTGAAAGACTAATGTCCTTAAGAGCCTGTATGACTTTCACTTCTAGGGAAAGAAAATATCCCAGGAATTTGGTGATGCAGAAATTCCAAAATTTGATGGAGCAGGATATGACAAAGATCTGATCGAAGCTCTTGAAAGAGACATTGTGTCAAGGAATCCGAGCATTCATTGGTATGAGGATTTTCTCAATTCAAGTGGATTTGCTAGTGTGGAAAAGGAAAGAAATTATCAATCCTCTAACTCTTAAAACAGGGAGACAACATAATCTTCTACAGACAGGCAAAACAAGGTCTTTTGCTTAAACAGTTTATTAATTTAATTACAGTTAAGCTTTTTTTGCTAATTGATATTATGTGCAGTACATCCATTACAGATACTTTTGAAACGAACATACGCTCCAGAGATCTTTAAAGACACTGCTTTGGTGTTCACATTGTCCAAAACGATTTTTAATTAAGCAGCTCTGGGTAACTTGAGTTGAAAAAATTTTTTCCCTGTCTTCCAAAAGTGGATTCAATTTTAGGTCACAGTATTATAGGAGTGCTCTCATGAGGCATATAGTTGCATGCTAAAAGAGATGGTACTAACTGAAAAGTTTTTTTCTTGTATAAAAATAGAATAAATATTGTTGCACAGGAATCTTTTACAAGCCTCTTTGCCTTGCACAGGGATGACATCGCAGATTTGGAAGAAGCCAAGAAATTATTAAGAGAAGCTGTTGTTCTTCCAATGTGGATGCCTGATTTTTTCAAAGGGATCAGAAGACCTTGGAAGGTGGGAATTTATTTGGTGTTTTGTAAATGGCAAGCTGTAGCTATGTGTGTCTGCTGCTGTAACCTGTGGCTGCCCATAGCAGAAGGCTAAAAAGGTAAATGGGAAAGATTAAGAATGTGTTCATTAAATTCTGTCATAATGATTCATGTAAAAGGCACTGAAAGGAACACCTGGAAGTGTATGTGGCCTTTACAGTAAGCAATATTTTTGTTCGGTATTTACTCAATTATAGCTTGTTGATATTATAATACTTTCTGTGTGTCAACCTGTACATGTGAGCGTGTAGGGTATATTGACTGAAGCAGAAATGCTTAATAGACAGCTCTACATAGGATTACGTTGACCAGCTGTTAGGACTTCCCAGAAGAACTCAGTCCTTGGACTGTTATGTTCCTAATGTGCCAAGTATCTCTCACTCAGACTGCAGACTGCAGGCTGGATGGCTCAAGGAAGCAAAGAGAGTGGGGGCTGATCTCATGATTTAGCTTTGCAACTGGGCATAGTTGCTGCTTGAGTGAGAGAAATTCAGACTAGGAGAATGAGTTACAAGTGGGGCAACAGAAAGTTTATAGGACTGAGCTGGCATAGATCAGAGGTGGGCCCAATCTGGGCCTTGCTTAGAGCTAAAAAGAAGGATGAGGGAGGAGGATGCTGAGCATTTCTGTAAACAACAAACAAAATTATCTTGCTGCCGATATGGGATGGATTGACACTTGTTTGGGGAATAACTAGTCCTTTTTGGCTACTGAGAAGGATTACTGGGGAAAAGAGACTTGCAAATTGTCTGTTATTCAGAGTCTGCAATGCTGTGGCATGTATAGGGAATGTTGTGTGTGCAAGTAGATTTTGTGGTTTACTACACTGGTTCAGCAGCATATGTTGACCTTGCTTTACTAACACTTATCCTGTGTTTTCCTGGTTGGCCCTAGTGCTTCCCTGGCTTATACTTAGATCAGATTCAGCAGGAGCTGGGAGGTTGCTGCTTGAGGGCCATTCATGGAGGTTTCAGTGAGTTGCAGGGAGGGAGCCCAAACCTAGAGTTGGTGCAAACTTGGCCCAGGCTATAGGGCCTTTGGAGTTCAAAGTGCTTGTGGTCTGTACTAGTAGCCTTGAGGTTAACCTTAACGTTAACTGAGCTGTCATCTTGGACAGAGCCTAGATATCATGAGTTACATGTACAGGGAGAGATTTTAGCGTATTTTGAACAGCTGAATCTCTCTCTTCTTGGCTTAGGGGAAGTTGATCCATACCCTTATAATAGACTAGGTGTTCCCTGTCTGTCCAGACTTTAAAAATCTTTCAGGGGAGTGAAGAGCTGCTATGTGTTTGTTTGGGTTTTTTTCACCTTAACATGCTTAGGGGATGTAGAGGCTGTCTTTAAGGCAGGTATCTCAGCACACTACGGGAAATGTGAAAAGTGCCACTGGCCTTGTCTCCAAGTGGTGTGGCAGTGGATAAAGGAACAATAGGCTGGTATTTTAAAGAGTTACAGTCTCCATCTCTTTGTGTGAGATTATCTTTTCCTACTGAGCAGTGTCACCTCTGAAAATCAGATGGTTGTAGACACAGAAAAAGAAATCCAGGATTATTTCCTCTCTTCAGTCTGAAATGCAAATTGATTTCTGACAAGTCCATGAAGAGTCTTCATTGTTAGCCTTTTCCCTGGTGACTTGTGAAGCTGTAACTCTCATGAATTTATTTTTCACATAGAACAGCATGTATTTTCCCTACTGTTGACCTCTGACTGTGCTATAAGGATGAGAAGTATTGAAGGCAAGGCTGTTCCTTGCAGTAATCAGTGCAGCAGCAGGCATTTGTTGAGCCTAGGAATTCAGGACAATAATTCAGAGGAAAAAGGCAGCCAAAGCTGGTTTTGGATGTTCAGACTCTCCTGAGAACAATTCCCAAGACAGCCCTCACAGTTTGTGCTTGTATTCAGAGGATGGTGCCTTGTCTGAGGGAGCCAGCTGTCTTCCCTGATTCAACACAGGTGCTGTGTAGTTGCAGCCATGGTTTTCTGAGTGTCCGCGGGTTTGCTCTTTCTTTTTCTTCTGTTTTGTGCCAAGAAAGCCTGGTTGCTCACTGTGCTTCCCACTGCTCTGCTAGTGATTGTTACAACAACAAGAAGTAACCCTGCAGTGATTTCATCAAAACACTTACTCCCTGTGGTGCATTTCAGCTTCTTATTGGAATACTTTGGATTAACAGAGCCTTAGAGGAAGAATAAAGAAGTCTTTGTGTTTGTCAAGGATTTTAAATAGTGAGTAAGTGGCAGCCTCCTAGTTTGCAGAAAGAGCAACTTGATCCCATGTGTTTCTCTTTGCAACCATGCACATCTTGTTTTGCTGAGAACTTGGAGTTCTTTTTTTTTTTTTTAACAGATACTTCTATTGTATCTATCCCCAGAGAGCTTGGTTTTCCCCTGGCTTTACACCTGGTGTGGCTGCTGTGCACCTGTGTTATGCACATATATAATTCCACCAGTATCACGTGCAAGGTAACACTCCCTGTACAGGGAGTGTTTTACAGGAGGTGCAAAGTGATGGGCTTCAACTTTGGCATGTGTAACTGAAGCCAGAATTTGACCTTATGTGATAATGGAGGATCGAACCAATATCCAAAAAATGCTGCTAGTCCACTGTACACCACCTCCTGCAGTAAACACAGTTTGTCAAACACATGGGTCGAGTGTGATTTGAATCCAGGTGAAGCTTGTTTTAAAATATTAAAAAAACACATTTGGAATTCAGAGAGAACAGTAAGTCATCTCTGACCTGCGTATCACAGGCTGAGTAATTTTCACCTAGTCACTAAAGGGTTATATTTGCAATATTATTATTATATCAGCATAACTGTGTAGCATTTCAGATCTGAGTGTCTGAATGTTCACAGAGAGAAGAATCCATTTACTTTTTATGCTTGCTGTTCTGGAGCTTGGGAAACCTTGGGCAGCCTGAGGAATGACACTGGATTGTTAGCTGTATAGATGGCACGTGAACATTCCTAACTTAATTTACCGATGAATGTATGTTGAGCTTGCATTAGCTAAGTGTTAAATGGTAATAAAGGTATTAAGAGTTAATGGAAAATGGAGTACAGAGAGGCTATTGCTTTTGAATAGTACATTTTTGAATAATTGCATTCCCGGTTGATTTGTTTTTATAGATCTCTTCTCTGTTATTCTTTGTGCTTTTTGAAGTAAATTTTGGTGAGGAACAGATGAAATCTAATTTGCTATATGGCTTGCATTTAACAGATATTTTATTGCTGTGGCATTTTATGTAAGTTATTAATTGCAAAGCACATTATGATGTGCAATTCTAACTCTAGCTAATTTGATTACCCTTGCAATACGGTACAATTTTAGGAAACTCTTGTTAGCATGTAATAAGATCTTGCAGTTCAGAGGGAAAAAAATACCCAAGCTGCTTGAGCACATTTTCTCTGATTTACTTAAAATCACAGTGCCCTATTCTAATGCTGTGCAGGCATGGAACAGTGTGTTGTCCTTCTCCAGCATTGCTGCTGAAAGGGTTGGAAAGAGTACCCACAAAGATGTCTGTATTTAGAAATACTATCAAGAGTGATTAACCCATCTCAGTGCTACAGTGTTAACATGGGTTCTGAGAGCACTGTGTGTCTAGCCAAAAACCTCCTTGTGTAATGATAGGTAAATGTGCTGAGCTGCAGAGATGTGTGCTCCTTTCTCTTTCAGAGACCACAGATGGGGTGGCAGTCTGATGACATGGATACCAACCTGGGACTTAACAATTGGGGTTCAGTTTTCTAGTTAAAACTTCCTGAATAATCACTGAAGTTCATGTTAGTCTTTTGTGGGACTGAACGGTAGGCCACATGAGCCACAGTTTATCTGTAAAATAGGAATAGCATGCCATCTAGTCATCAAACAGCATGATGAGGATGGCATTTCATCCAGGAATTGCTAAGATGTGGTAGTATGGCCATAGGAGTACTGAGAGGAGGAGATTAAACGAGATAACAAGCTGTTGTATTCAGTAAATGCTCTCGTGCCAATTAAATGTAAAAATCAACTAGATTAATATATACATATTGTCAGGATTTTTTTGAAAAATGTTTTTTTTCTGCAGAAAAATACTCAACTGAGGGAACACAACTTAATGCAAAAGTATTTTGGTCTCTGTGATGTTTTCTTCATGAAAGGGCCTTTGTTCCAAAAGGAGAATTTACTGTCTTCATTTGCCTGTGCAGCCCCTCATGAGCTGGGGAAGGCTTCAGTTCAAGTCCAGGCTCTGTCTGATTCACAGCAAGACTTTAAATCTTTTGTCTGCTTCCTAGGTGTTAGGTATAGCAACAGCTGCTGGCTTTTGTGGTTCTGACTCCAGTGGCATGGTAAGAAGAAATGACAGAACACTTTCACGCTGTTCTTGAAATCAGGATTCTTGTCTTTTGTCTTCCATTGATGATGATTATACTATTAAACAATTCAAATCCAGATCTTGGCTCATATTGAGATGTAGTATACCAACAGCAAAGTTTCTTTATTTGCTGTTCATTCCCTTTGTTGTCACCTTTCAGGGTGTGCTGATGGTTGGTCCTCCTGGCACTGGCAAAACAATGCTAGCAAAAGCTGTTGCTACAGAATGTGGAACAACGTTCTTCAATGTGTCTTCCTCTACACTGACGTCTAAATACAGAGGCGAGTCTGAGAAGCTGGTCCGCCTCTTGTTTGAAATGGTATGTCCTCGATGATGTGATCAGGGGATCACTAAGGTGAGAAAGGACATCACTCTTGGTTTCCTGCCCTTCCAGTAGCATGTTGGAAGCATGGAGTTCATTGAACTGTCACTTCCTCAACCAATTAAAAAAACATAGTTTTTGTGTTTCCACATATGGTATGTTGTTGAGGATTAAGAAGGAAATGGTTCATCACCCATGTTGAGAATCATGTTTTCAGACTATAGAGTTAAGACCTTGACAGAAATTCAGTGCTTATTTGGTTGTAGGATAACAAACCCATAGAAAGTAGATTTTAAATTGGAAGGGATTTGAAACTGTTATTCTAGAAGAAATACATGTTTTAATTCCATTTCTGCACTGAATGATGGTCACAAGCCTGTCAGTGAAGCTGTGGGTGCAGTCCATCATGTGGAGTATGTGAAGAACATGCCCATGTGGACCTATATGAGGAGTCATTCACCTCTTTGGGATCCTGACTGCACTGTGTAATACTCTCAGTTAAAACCTGTCTCTGTGGAGATCAGCTGAGCCCCCTTCTGTCCCTTATGCTTACCCCTCACCAGCACAAAACATGGACATGAAAACTACCTGTATTGTGATTGTGTTCCTTTTCCCCTTTGCAAAACCATTTGCTGAGGAAAGCCAACCAACACTGAAAGTGGGATCCCCTAAAGAGTACAATTTAAAGTGTATAAACTTCAGCATATGACAGACAGTTTGTAAATCCAGATCTTGAATTGTTTTCCCGTGGTAGGCAGGGAAAATATGTATGTAGTGTGTGTAGCAGGAGTGGGTTGTGGTCTGATGAGGGCCTGTTCTTGCTGCTGCAGCCTTAATAGTGATGTTTTCATTTGAACAAAGGCACGGTTTTATGCTCCAACAACAATCTTCATTGATGAGATAGATTCCATCTGCAGCCGCAGAGGCACATCCGACGAACACGAGGCCAGTCGCAGAGTCAAGTCAGAGCTGCTTGTGCAAATGGACGGTAACAAGTGCTTAGATCTGGGTTTGGGACTGGGGTTCTGTTTTGTTGCAGGTGGGAATGTAAGAACTTGAGCCATCTGGAAAACCTAGCTTATTGGATAGGGGAAAAATAGTGCAGAACTTGAGACTAATGTATTTTTGCAGTGTTCAAAGGCAGATAACTGAAAAGGGTGTTATGCTTTATGTTTTCTAAAATGGGTGTTTTAATGGTGAGTTGAAAACTCATATTAAGGAGACACAGACTCAAGGAGGAGCAGATAGTGGATATTTCTGCAGGTAATGTGGGGATTTTATTTGTATTCAGTTTAAACAAATTTCTCCCCTTTCCTAGAGGCTCCAACTGTGGAACCCCATTGTGAGATCTGATTTTGCTGTAGTCTGTGGTGGCAGCTAATATTACCCTTTTAAGTCAGATTTAGTACCTGTTTTATACAGGTGCACACAATGAGGGTGACCACCTGAGGAATATTGTATGGTGTAGAGGTTTGATAACCACTTTTATATTGCAGGTATTGTTTAACTACAGTTTAAAATGTTCTCAGATGTGCAGGTTCATTGTGGTAAACTCAGGGTAGGAAACCTTTTGCCCAAAAGTGTTAATTTCATTGCAGTCCTCATTTGGTAATCTGAGGAGTGATTCCTATTTCTTCTGTGACCAGATTTGACAGAGATAGCACTGTCAGTGGGACTACTAGGGCTACACTCACATATGGTTGTTATTAGTGCTGTCACAGAAAACCCTGCCCTGACTCAGCAGAAGAATGAACTGTCCCTCTCTCTGTGATAATGATGGTCTTGTGTCACCTAAGCTATGGCAAGTTTGGAAAGGACTAAATAAAGCTGTTACTTAACTTTGTCCAGGCTTTTAAATGTTTGTGCAGTCTTTCTTAGAAAACATCTCAATCAGTAAGAACTTTGGAGTGAAATTGCTCTGACCTGTTGTGCTTGCAGGGGTAGGTGGTGCTCTGGAAAATGATGACCCTTCCAAGATGGTTATGGTATTATCTGCTACAAATTTTCCTTGGGATATCGATGAAGCTCTCCGACGGAGACTGGAGAAGAGGATTTATATACCTTTGCCCACAGGTATGTTTGGTACAACCATTTTCCTTTCAAATTGTCTTTGCAAGACAAATCTAGGATTACTGCAGGACTGTTGGGTTTGTGAGGAATCTTGATGGTTTTGTGACGAGCAGTGAAATTCAGGGGTTAACTGTTTGTCTGGGTTGCTTTATTTTTGAAGAGAGTGAGAGAAAGAAAAACAATACTACTTGCTTGGGGGCTTAAAAATAAAGAGTTGCACCATTTCATTGCAAGTCATTGTTGGGTTCATATATTTTGAAAGAGATAGTTTTAATGAGCCTGGAATTATTTTAATGTTTGTCAGTCCTTGAGTGATCATCAAAGGCAGCCTTTGGACATGTTCACAAATATTGCAAATGCACTCCGTGCCCTTGCAGACAAATGCAAAGAAGTGGATCCATGAATTTTCACTTAGAGTCTTAGTTCATTGCAAATCACTGCTTGCTCACCTTTATTACTGTGCTTTGAGTCATTCAGAATGCAGCAGACTGATTGCTTTCCTGCCCTAGGATGTCTTGCCTTGCATTGTCTTTCCTAGCTGTCAATCACCTGTCCTATTAATTTTGAGATTCCTATCACTTGAAGTTTGCAGAGCTTCTTTTCTTCTTGGTACAGTGGATGCCTCATCTCCCTGCATAAGCACTCAAGATAACAAGATGCGTGTTTGCCGTGACAGCGGTTGCAATTGAATTTAGCAGGTCTAAGGACACCTAATCGTTGTACAGCTTGTCTTTGCAGCTTACAGGCAGTAACAGCTCCTTACAGGATGCCTGTCTTTATGACTGATTAGTTTAAAATCCTATCAGCTCTTCCTCTTGTTTCTAATTAAACCAGATTGTTTTTTGACACAGTGTATTACACCCTGGACAATGTAAGAGATGTGATTCAGTTTTATTTCCAGTCTTAGGTTCTGTTGTATTTTATTCTGTAAATAAGAATGTCATGCTGTTTTGTGCAGGTCTGAATGATGCATTTATAATTGTGCTGTGTGATTGGATGTGGTCAAGCATTTTAATTGAAAAAGTGAAATTATATGTCATAGATACACCTGTGTATTTTGGAATTTGATGCACATATATATTCCGTAGTGTTTTGTTTTCAAAATACTGCAAAGGCTTGCTTAGCCTCATAGCAACGACTAGAAGATGTTCTCTGATGCAGGACACCCTCTGCAGGTATGCAGTATGTACATTGTGCT
Source organism: Sclerurus mexicanus (assembly GCA_013396755.1). Lineage (NCBI taxonomy): Eukaryota > Metazoa > Chordata > Aves > Passeriformes > Furnariidae > Sclerurus > Sclerurus mexicanus. The sequence continues at coordinate 519,752 of VWZF01004610.1, read as the reverse complement.
CTGTAAATAATAAATCCCCATTTTATAGTTAGTGCCAGTTATATGTGATGGATAGCTCTATGCTCTTGACAGTTCTGCAAAGCACACAAAACCAGAAGCTTTAGACAAGCTTTCTCTTTTCTTTGATATTTCCCTCCCCTGCCTCAAAATGAAAAAGAAATAATAATTAGGGACATCAATAAATAAAACATAATGTATTTTATTGGACATTTTCTTAAAACTTTTAGCCTTTCCTACTGCTACTTCTGTTGTGGTTGTCCTTTTTTCTAGGTCATAAAAATTGGTCACTTGGGGAATAAAGACGCTGAGCTGAGGTATTTTTTCTGTACAGTAAAAGCCAGGAAACATTAGTCCTCTTCTTTTAGCACCCTTGTGCAGAGTAACACTGAGGCCTAAGCTATCAAGTATGAATTCCCTCTTATAAGCTTAGGCTGCTTGACATGTGTACCCGAATGGATATATGCACGTGCCCTCTGCAAGAAAAATGATTAATTGGCTGCATAAATGCTAATTTACACAGCTGGTTATTACTGTATGCGCACTATGTCTGGGTAAGAAAGTGGGATACCAGGACATTTGTATTGTAAATATATTAATATGTGTTTACTGTATTAATGTATTTGTCTTCTATTAGGCTTCAGCAGCTTTCTTGGGTCCCAGCAGAGTAAAGTGCTTAAACATATGCTTGAAGTTCAACTTACTGTTAAGGGGTTTGTGCTGTCTGAAGCTCTGTTAATAGAATCATTGTGGTTCTAATGACACTGTATGAATAATATGTAATCAAACCCTTGAACAGTGAGTGAATTCAAAGGGGTGTGAGAAGAAGCAGATATTTGTAGGATTGTTCTTTTGTGCTTCTGGGCATTATGTGACCAAATGCTTTATCACCTGAGACATAACAGACATTTTTAATGACATATGACTTTGGCAAATGTCTCTAGACCATGCTGCTTTAATATACTGCATTTAACCGTAGACTTTACTATGTCTTGGTCTCTTCTTTTCTTACATTGAACTCTTTTGTTTGTACTTTTCATTGAAGAATTTAAATTGTGTTTGTAACTTTTTTTTAATGTAACTCTTGCAAGTTTTCAAGCAAGTGTTTTTATGTTCTAGCAAAAGGCAGAGCAGAACTACTTAAGATTAATCTTCGGGAAGTAGAACTGGATCCTGATATCAGCCTTGAAGAAATTGCTGAGAAGATTGAAGGATATTCTGGTGCTGACATCACTAATGTTTGCAGGTATCTAATTCCCTTAATTTGTAACTAAAACTGCATGGAAAGTCATCATTTGCATTACATGATAAAGTGTAATACCTTCAACAGCTGAAGCCATGCTAACAGTGTCTGCGTTTGAGGCCCAAATCTTTTTACTGGAACAATGTATTACTGTCCTGTGGAATGGTCTAAAGACCATGGCGTCTTTCTCTGAGGCGTGGTTTTCTTGGATCTGAAGAGAAAAAAATTATCTGAGCGAATCTCGTGTTACTGTTGGCTGAATTTACTGTAGTTGCATTTGTTAACGTAGTGCAAAATGGGCTTGGATTTTTATTTTTGTTAAAATCACATTAGTTTAAGAGCTGGAATTTTGTGATGCAAAAAATTCCTTTCACAGAGTACTTCTTTGGGGCTTCTATATGTTGTATGTTTGGACAGCCCCCAGTGCAGCACAATCTTGGTGTCTGCCTGAATCTTATAGGTGCAAGGGTGATACAGATAGTTTATAACATTGGTATTTAATTTATTTCCATCCTGTTCCCACAGTTTGTTTCATTTTTGACAAATGAGTCTTTTCTGATGGATAGATATTTGAAGTAAATTATCAGAAGGAAGTCTATGTCCTTTAAAAGCCAGGTCAAGAGAAACTGATCCTATAAGACCATGGCTTGGGAATTTTTTTTCTTCCTCTGCTGCTTTTCTGAAAATGTGAATCACCCCATGGTTTTGAAAACTTGTGACTACTTGTCACAAAGTGGTGAAATTACCTGTTCTCCCTAAGGCCTCTGTTATCCCTTACTGGGAAAAACCTGGGGAAAGAGAAAATGTAATTTCAGACTGCCTCTGGACCATGGTGTGAGGAAATGAGCAGTGTTCTCCATGCTGATGGACTGTGCTGGCAGCGTCCGAGCTGGGGACAAGTCACAGAGCAGGCAGAGCACGAGAAGCCACAGGCACCAACAGCCTCAGCACTGCAAGGCACATGATACTGTGTCTGATGCCTCCTGCTCTGCCCTTCACAGATTCAGGTGCTGTGGGTGAGCAGGCAACTGAACTGGGCTGCGCTCTGAACACTTGGGTCCTTTGGGGTTACACTGTGGGGAGAAGATTGAAATCTAAAAGGAATGGGGTGTGAAAATCCAGACTACTTTTAAAAAAAAAAAGGTCTCTGAATGCAGTTCATCTCCCACTCTGCCCTTTCCTGCTCTGAAGTTGTAAAATTTCATCGCTATGAATCATTGTAAAAGGTTTTCAGTTTTATAGTTTTAATTATCTCTGCACATTTACCATATGCTTAAATGGGTTCTGGTGCCAATACATTCTTTATGTTGAATTAATGTAGTGATCTGGGAGCATGGAAGCTAAGAAAGATGTGAGCCACATCCTCTATGGTAAATAGATGCTGTCTTAAGTGTTCTGCCAGTGGTTTCTAGCAAGAGAATACAATCAAAATTCATAGACTTACAGCACATGCTGCTGGCAATTACCTCCCATACATTGTCCTGTATTTGCAGGGATGCATCTTTAATGGCAATGAGACGACGTATTAATGGCTTAACTCCAGAAGAGATTCGTGCACTTTCTAAAGAGGAGCTTCAGATGCCGGTTACCAAGGGGGACTTTGAGCTGGCTCTGAAGAAAATCTCCAAATCTGTGTCTGCTGCAGACCTGGAGAAGTATGAGAAATGGATGGCGGAGTTTGGATCTGCTTAATTTCAGTGACAGTTTTCCTTTGCTGGAGTTTTATGGCTTTTGTTGTTCTCACTTGCAAAATGAGTTAGAAATCTCTTTAAAGGTTTAATAAAAGGTCTGTCTCTGCCCTCATCCCACCCCCTTCTGGTGACAGGATCTTTTAAACTATTTGCCTTTAAAGGGAATGAACACAATAATGACCTGATACTGTAAAATATATTTTATCTCTGAAACAGTTAAATAAGACAAACAGGAAGGGAAAAATCATAATTGTGAGAGTAATCTTTTTATTTTTCAAATGAGAAGCAGTTACTTAACTTCCTCATAGTCATCTTTAATGGCTGGAATCAATAAATCAGCTGAGGGATGTTACTCCAGAGAAACAGACAAGGGCTCGCTGTACCCCCCTGCTGTTAAGTGCTACATTTTTGTTGAGCTGCTTCTGCCTCCTTGAATGTGGCATCCAAGTTACTATTCTCTCTCTCTGTGCTCGGATATTCAGAGCAAAGCCTGTGGATTAAATGGCATTACACAGAGGAAATGAGAATCAGTTTTCCTTCAAGACATGGGCTTGGCTCTCCTCTCATGTACACCTGTTTGGAACTGATGTCACTTCAGACTGTGTCGGTTTTACCTGTGATGACTTCTGGTGGAACTGAGAGCAAGAGAAAAAGGCATTGATTGCTCTCAGTCTGGTTTATACTTGATCTCTGAACATAGTTTGAACCTGTTTGACCAGTAGGCACTTTGACTTAGGTTATAACTTGCACTTTTATGCTTATATATCATCCTATGCTTTGTCTGTGCTATCTAAATGTGATTGTTATTATTATTGTTGTTATTATTATTTTAATACTAAGAGTTTAATACAGTAAAGACACTAATATCTAAGACTGTGTTTAAAACTCAAGACTGTCCTTAAACGCGTGGCTGTGAACTTCCACTTCTGATTAGATTTTCCTAGCTTTACTAGGCAATGGGACTTGTACCTGTTTATGTTGTAGAACTGTTCATGTCTTGTTTTTTTAATGAAGATTCCTTAAAAATGTATAAATGTTACTGATTTAGTAATATTTAAAAATAATCTATGATCTCATTTGTGTTCTTTTTTCCCTTTCCTCATACAAGTGCAGGAATGAGAAGGGTTGAGTTATAAATTCTAACATGAGAAGTTTTCTCTAGAGTCCCGTTTCACTGACTATATGAACTTTTCACAGACTTAGGCTGTGGTAGGAATGTGAAGGAATGGTCAAATGACCACATTTACAGAGGAATATGCAAGCTGTTAAATTTTTGGTGAATTTATGAGCTAGGCCTGAGGTATCTTGGTGTGCAGTTTGGTAGGTATTCTGCCCTTTGGCTCTCTGCTGAGACTCTTAGTGGTGTAGACAGATGTGATGAACTGGAGTAAGAAAGAGGTAGCTCTCCTCTTGAATGGGAGTATATCCTTATTTGCTTCTTTTTGCTGGTTCTTGGAAGTTCCCAATAATGTCATATATTCAGCACACTGGTCTCCTGGGCCATGACATGTGAACCACTAAGGCAAAAACCTTAGATCACATACTTAACCTATTTTGCTCAGGGAAGCGATGGAATCACCATCCCTGGAAGTGTTTAAAAGACATATGGATGTGGCACTTGGGGACATGGCTTAGTTGTAAACATGTCAGTGCTGGGTTAAAGGTTGGACTCAATGATCTTAAAGGTCTTTTCCAACCTTTATGATTATATGATTCCTCCCAGGGAATAACTGGACCTTTATGGAGCTAAAGCTTTGAAAACATTTCTGTGGCCTGTCATTTCTTCCTTATTGAAGCTGTAGGCTGAAGCAGTTTTTCTTTGTTTGTCTATCTTACTGCAGTAGAAATTAGTAAAGCTACACAAATCTTTTGTGGCCAATGCCAGATTAGCACTACAGGGTCTCTCACTAGAGAGGTCATTGCTGTCTGAGGAGCTTAGTCTACACAATCAAGATGTAGAAAGGAATAGATATGAATGCCAGTAACCAACGCTCTTCAGCTGCCCAACAGCAGTGCTGGGATTCGGCAGTTGCTGCTTAGTAGGGTCTAAGTACCGGTTTGCTCAGTTTCACGTTGCAAGCAGCAGTGACCTTCCTACAGATGAAAGCACAATGCTTGGCAAGAATGTAGGTCCCTAGCTCTTTGATGAACTCTCTACCTTAAGGCATTAAACTTCCCTCTTGGCTGTTAAGCAAAATTCACTCTATTGAACATTTCCATTAGTAGGAGTTATTCAGGTGCTAATCTTTTTCTCTAGAGGTCGTGGTTTCTACTCCAGATATGTTTTTCCTGAAGAGGTCCATTCATCTTTTACAGCTGCAGAACAGAAAAGTGAAAGTTTTCAGGCAGCAGGTGTTTATGATGGTTGTGCCCCAACATTACAGCTGTGACTTGGGCCCTGTTAGATCAGGCACCTCAGAAGACCAAGACCATCCTTTCCTTGCTGAGACCTCCCAGGGTAGGGATCTGGCCCTATGTGCTGACCCTTATGTCTTTACCAAGTCATGCTGGCACACTCAAACCCTAGGTGAACTTGGAGACTAGATTATTAACTTGAGGGGAGCCAGCAGTGGGGTGCAGCAAGGAGCAACCACTCCCACTGGTGGGAACCCTTGCGTAAGGATGTTGGATTTCTCAAAGAGCAATGTATGAGCATATCACATCCTGCTGTGACAGCGTGTTCAGTCTGTGTCTGTATGTGTATGGAGATCATGCGCACACATGTGGATGCAAATATATATATATATACACACACACACATACAATGTGTGGTGCTTCAGTAGTTGTACCTAAGTTACATTAAAAAAACCCCATGTTTTCAAGATGTGTTTACATGTTTTCTAAACATCTGTGAAGGCCCTCATGGGTGGCACTGTTAATTTTTGTACAATGTGCAATCTGCTTATATGAAGTAATAAATGTATGTGTAGAGTCTGTCTGTCTCGAGTGGGGCTGTGAGTGCTTTGCTAGTAACTGTTTCCAAAGGCTGCCATACAATGCATGTCACGGTGCCCTTGGACTCACCAAAGTCCTGGATGGAGAGCAGTTAAAGCAGAGTCTGGGTTTTTTTGGATAACGCTGTCAGCAGTGCTTTCTCTCTTAAATTGGTCTTTTGTTGCCACAAGCTATAAAATAGAGAATGCTCCAATGCCCAGCACATGCAAGGAGGGTGGGGATGAGGAGAACAGAGGCCCCAGCAGATGTTCAGTGTTAGCACCTGATTCAGACCTCACAGAGCTGGGCAGGCTTTTTTATTACTTGCCCCTGGGCTGGAAGTATAATCAGTCTCCAGAGAAGCTGTATCATCATCTGCCTGCTAACCAGGAGACTTTCAAGAGCAAAACTTCTATTAGGAAGGAGCTTTCAAACTTGGAAAGAGACCCCATGTCTTCTGGGACTGAGTTGATTATTTGAATTTTCTCACCAACTTCCTTATGAAAGAATCTGTAGTTTCCAGTGTTTCATAATGCCTCAAACATGAAAGAGCAAGCAAGGGAAATGCTGATCAGGGAATTTCAGGAGAGGTCAAATCTTTGCATAGAAAGTTCAGCTCACCCCAGTTTAAAAGAGACTGAAATAGCAAAGGTGCACTGACTTGTTCTGATCATGGGAAAGATGAAAGAGCTTGTGTGCTGTAAAGAAGTCCTCCATCAAATGAGCAAAGACTTCACAATGCAATCCAGGCATGAAGAGGTGGAAACAGCAGAAGAAATAGTAAGGGTTTTTTTGTTCTGTTGTTGGAATAAGCCACCCTGAATCAGATTGTGGATTAAGATTGCTTTCAGATCTGTAGTGACAGATAAGTACATGATGAACATGCAGGTGACACTGTGCTGCCAGGGAGCAAGCAGGGAGCCTGGGAGTGCCAGAGCTGCACACTGGTGTATAGTGAGTGTTAGCACTGTGGGGGCAGCCATGCCCAGTCAAAACGAGCTGCCCACCCAACAGCGCTGTAGGTGCAGAGTGGAGCCAAGCCAGGCAGGAGCAGTCTCAGTAGCCCTCCGATGAAAGAAAGCAGACTGTGTAAAAAGCCACCAGTGCTGATGATAGCAAAAGCAGAGACATGCTGCAGTTCAGAGAATGTGGCACACATTTTTTTCGCTGTTCACATTAAGTGTTTCACGAGAGCGCTGTGCGAAAGCTCAGCTGTGGCTGTCAATACCTCAGTCACCTGTATTCAGAGCCCGGCTGCCACACAAGCCATAGCTAACAGAGCTGCAGCAGCAGGTGGTGTTCCCGTATTCCACAGCACAGGGACATGTGACCCTCTCTGCCTTCTAAGCCAGCCTGGTTTTGTACGCTGGTTGTGATCTGTTCTTGTGACCCACTTACTGCATACACAGTGTTTCAGTACCTCTAGTAGAGGAGCTCCTTTTGTACAGTACAGAGCTGTCTTTTGATCAGCAAAAGCTCCATGCTTTTACACATGTCTGCACCTAGGTGTCTTGGAAAGATTCAGGCAACTTTCCTCTTCTTTAGAAGGCCACAACTAGCATTAATAGCAGGTGGGATGAAATGTCTTGGCTAGCCTGGTTGCCCAATGCAAGAAAACTTAACAGCCAAGGAAGTGCCACAAGGAAAGTTCTGGCTTTCTTATGAAGTGGCAAAGTGTGGGGACGTTCCCATTCCTATTGCACAGGCAGATTTAAGGTTGTATCATGTCCAAGCTCTGTTTTCTGGCTTTTGTGTACGATCTCTTTATTGTAGTAGGAACATATTCCTCTAAGTTTGGGAGGTCATAGGGTTCAGTGTCTGGGTTAGGATTTAAGAGATCCTGTGATTTGGTTGGTATCTGAAGCAGGTGGGCCCATTCCCAGCTTACTTACTTTTGGACAAAAGCATCATACATCCTTTCTGACTGTCTGGTTGTACAGTAAGCAGTGTAGGTTTGTAGAAAGTCACTTAAATATAATATTTAGAATATTTGTTTGACAAAGAGAGAAATCCTTACTGCCAGTTTGCAGCTGTGTTGCTCTCATTTATAAGGAGCCCTTTCCATATGTTGTTCAACTGATGTGAAAGAAACTGTCTTGGATGTAAGAGTTTTTTGAACTTGACTTTGGAGAGAAAGAAAGGTAGAAAAATATTTGCCTAGAGGAAGATACCAGAGTACCCAAGACACCAAGAGCTGAAATTTCTTCTTTTTGTGGCTTTCCTTTTTGTCTAGCAGTTGCACTGCTGGGTTGTGCTTTCTGGTTCCAATTTGTTTTGAAATAATTACCATTGTTTATCCATCTCTCAGGCAGCCTTTGCAGATGATTCGGTTCCACAGAGCCCTCTTTTGCTTGGCGGTTGGTATTAATGCACAGCATGTTGTGTGACATCTAATTGAACGGGCCGATGGCATGAGATCTTCCTTGTGAAGTAAAGGTCACCCAAATGGGGAAGGTGAAAGGAACTGCACTGCATACCGATTGGACTTGCAGTAACAAAATCCATAGTAACTCTACACAGGCCTTATAAATACAACGGAGAAGAAAAAGGGAGTAACCTTAGGGAGATGCTGGCAACACCGCAAGATGCATGTTGATAAAAATGGGGGCCTTTGCATGTTTGTCAGTGAGAACGTGTGTGAGGGAGTGGAAGTGGCTCTGTGAACAAAGGAAACCAATTGCAGACACTGCCAACAGGTTTCATTACCCAGCCTTGCTGCTTAAAAACACGGCTATGTCCAGGGCCGCTTTGTTACTGCTGCTACAAAGGCTGCTTTTTAGACAATCAAATTGCACTTCATAATAGCTTGCTGCCTGAGTTGAAATGGCTTCAGACTTCAGCTTGTGCTGGGACTGGAGTGTGTTTGGAGGGCTAGAAGAATAAGGGCATGTTAATAGTGGTGTGTTTCTGTAGGGTCCTGGGTCTTTGTTGTGCTGAGTACCATTCGAGTGTGCAAGAAGAGATGCTGCAAAGGCTTCTGGAGAGCTGAGATGGTAGCAGGATGAGGAGAGAGGTGGAAGGTCCTGGAGTCAGCAAAGGAGACAAAACTGTCCCTCTGGCTCAGTTCCGGATCCTAAAGCAGAAAGTAGTAGTTTTCAGTTGCTTTTGATTTGCAGCCCCCTAATATTTTTATGTTCTGAGGCTGACAATCCCTGTATTGTGAATTAAAGAGAGCAACTTTGTTTTTCTTAAATACCCTCTGCAGACCCTTAATAGGTGCTCCTGTGGTCTCCAGATGGTTGTTTGAAAAGCATTGAGCCATGTCTAAGCTTGCCTGAGTTTCTTATGGAAGGGAGTCTATAATGGATGCTGTTGATTTTATTTTCTTATTTTTCACTTGCTCAGAAAGATGAAGCTCAGTGAATGTGAGGTGCTTCTGGGGAGTTTATTTACAGTGGGGTTTTTTCTGTGCAGATTAGCATTTCATCAGCATATGGCATGGCCATTTAAAATAAATATTTGGCTTTCCTTAATTTATGCTTGTGTAGAAAGGTCCCCGAGTATGCATATCTATCCCTCTGCTGTATCTAATTAGACATTTCTACCGTGGTGCTGGGGGACCAGTCTCTTTCCCCCTCGCTGAGGAGCTGAGAGCTGTGATTTCTGTGCTCCTGCCCTTGATGGATCCACATGTCTGGGCTCTAGGGGAGCGAGGCAGACAGTTGGCCCCTTCTCTGGTGGGGCTGCCAGCCACATATGGGCAGCACTGCCAGGTCATTCTCCCTCTCTAGACCATGAGAATTTAGATTTATTTAAAATGGGAACTGCCCAACTTGAGCAAATGCTTGGCACCCTGTCCAGGATCACCTGCCTCACCCGCCAAGGCAGCTGTGCTTTTGCAAAACAGGACTCTGAGTGAAGACTGTGAGCAAAAATCATCAGCTTGGGAGATGCTTGTGGAGGAGGGAGTGGGATGGGATGCTGGGTTGCCACCCTGTGCACCCACCTGTGCTGGGCAAGGGAGAGGGGGTAGCACTCCCCCAGGCATGCAATATGGATGTGGATGGGAGAAGATCAGGAAATTTATTTTAAAAGAAAGGAACAAATGAAGAGCAAATCAGTTTTAAGATGGAGTGGAGCCTGCTGCAGCCAGTGACCCAGGAGGCCTTTTCTGGCTCTGTGGCATATGCAGATGTTTTGTGTTCTCACAGATGATTTGGAACTCATTTCCAGTCTAAGTAAGTTCACACTTGATTTGTATCCATCTGATCTTGTGTTGTAGTCTAACAAATATTTCTTGCTCCCTGATACTGATCCTACATCCCTGAATGAATGAATAGAATCACCATATAAAGCAACACCTTGTGCTTTGTTGTACTGTATATGTCCCTTCAGTCTCTTGAGCCAGATCCTCTTCAGCAGCCTTTCTTTACAACTGAGCCTGTTATTTATTTGACACAGATCAGCAGAAGTGGATCTGGTGAGTCCATAAGCTGCACACAGCAAGTTACTCAGTAAGACAAAGAAAAAAGAAATTACTGACACGGTATGTTACTGTAATCAAGCAAATAAACTGAGTATTTGGTTTTATGATCTACAGGAGGGCAGGAGACTTAAGTATATTATTATTGCACAGCAAGCAGCGCTCACTAGATAACTGAGACATTGGTAGGCAGTGGGATACACAGGGGAGTGAGGAAAGATGCAGGAGTTCTCCAGGCAGTGCCAAGAGAAAAGATTTGTATATTTTGTTTTCAGGGGCTGCAACAAGGTGCACCCACGTGGTTTGAGACCACAGGATTTCTGGGTCTGTATGCTGCCCAGGCAAAGAGAAAGAAAATACTTGGGACCAGCAAACTCATTCCAGGCGTAGCACAGCCACCAGTAACCAGGGATGAATGTGAGTGTGGAGCGAGAGGAGGGATCACAGCTACCTTCTGCTGGTCTCCCTGCCTCTGCCTTTCTCCTGTGTGTGCACAGAGCCCAGACACTCACACTCAGGTACCCACTGCTGTGAGTACCCAGGTACTCTGTGCAGAACCCTGCTGGTACAGGATTCTCCAGTGCATGCTCCTTGCTTTTGAGCTGTCCAGAAGCAAAACCAAACTGCAGCCTCCCAAAGGGAGCTGTTAAGCACTTGGCACCAGAAACCCTATTATGCAAAAAATGAACCTGCTTAGACTGAGTCTGTTCAAGAAATTCCCTTTATATCTGGTGGTGGCTGTACAGCCAAGGTGGGAATAAAGCTATTTCACTTCTGCTCCTCAGTGATGGGGCTGTTTTGCGGTTTTTCTGTCATGGTGGTCTGCTGGGGCTGTGTGTGACTGTGCCAGCAAACCACAGTGGCTATCTGTAGACCACAGCTTTTCTGCAGAGGGTTTGGGGGCCCCAGGAAGGTGAAGGCTTTGTCTCCCATTGGATACCCAGCAACCCTGCTTCTCAAAGACTTCTTCCAACTAGAGGTATTTTATACCTTGTTTCAGCTCTCAGTTCTTCTGATAGAAGTTGGCTGCAGGTTGCCTGGCCAGTATTTTCCCCTAATGGTGCAGTGTAGTTTTAGGAAGACAAAAAGATTGTCACACTTAAGAAAAAAATGCCTGGACATATTTGGTAAAGTACAGGAACAAGCTTGTGTCTGAACCCACCCGACAGAGCCCATCACACAGCTTCCCAAGTGGGAGTCACACTTGCTTGAGATGGTGTTGAACACAATCAGGGAAGGACTGTGGGACAGGCTAAGGAAGAGATTGGTAGTAGGAATTCCTGCTGCTGGAGCTAGTCCTGGGATGATGATGCAGCTGCCCAATTAAGGATTCTTGGCTGTATTAAGGGGATTAGTTTGGAGCTCCTCTTGCCCAACTGCAGATATTTGTGTCTGAGCTGGTCACCCAGACTTCCTGTGGAATGGGTGGAGAGAAAATGGCAAGCTTAGGATGATGAGAATTCTCTGACATATCTGAGATGCCTTCTCCAGGATCAGATGAATAGTGCCTCCAGAGAGCCATTTATTACACAGGGAGTCAAGGAGAAGCAGTTTAACTATAAACTTCAGGGGGGAACAACCTCTCTGACTTGGTCTGTTTCTCCTCAGTGCCCCTTGCCCTCAGTGTCTCACCAGAATTGCAGCCTGGCTATTGCCTACCTTCAGATGTCCCACGGTCCCTCAATGTCTTGGGTGCAGATATGCACCCTTGACATCCTGGTGTCAAAGTCAATCCCAAGATGAGTCTCAATGCAGTTCTCCTTTGCAGAAAGCTAAACCATGTCCTTGCTCCTTGGAAGGTCCCTGGTTTTAGTTTTTCCCAAACGAAGGTTAGTCCAGCCTGGCCATATGGGACCAGCACACTCAAAGTAGTGAGACTGAGTTAGTAGCATGGAAATATTGAGGCTATGCATCTTCATCCTGGCCCCTCCTAGCATGCACCATGAGCAGGGGGAGGTGGGACAGGACAGGGACTTTTTTCCAGGAGAGCCGTAGGTACTAGTTCTAGTTAGGCAGCATCTGCCAGGAGACAACAGAGGGGATCCTTCCTTTAGCAGGAGAGAGGAAGGAAGGAATTTGGGCATTACCAGGGACCTAAAGAAGGACAAACATACAGAATTCAGACTGTTATACAGATGCTTTCTTTCATAATTTCTGCCCAGCAGTTGCCAGTGCATCTCCAGTGGAAGGTGTGTGATACATCCCAGCTTTTGCTGTGCCTCTGAGTGATTCCTAAACATGGATATGGTCTGACCAGGGTCAGCAAGTGGCTTTCTGATAGTACTAGACTAGGAGAGGTACTAAGAGATGGATGCTGCCCATTAGTGCTCCTTCCTTAACAAAACCTACGAACAGATGTCCCCTCAGGAGAGGAGGACAAGGGAGAAGGGGGTTGGAAAGAGTATTTCTTTGCCATGTGCTTTATGTTATAAATCTGCCCTGTATAGCTTCTTCTGGTTGCCTGTGGGGCTGGGAAGCCTTTTCTCTCTCTTTGATATAAAACTTTTGTCTCCTTCCTCTCAAGCTGTGAAGTTTCATCAGGATATAGACAGACTGCACTTGTGCTCCAACCAGCATAAAAATCACGTGGGTTCTTGTGTTCTCATTCAAACTGGTGCACTTGAGGTGATGTGTGAAAACAGCCAGGACTCCCCATCCTTCACGGTGGGCTCAGGCTACTGTCAATGTAGATCTACTCTGCGCAGGGCTGAGAGTGCTCCTGGGGAAGGTGATTGGCAGTACTGTTACTTACACGAAATGCACTGAAGGGAGACGGTGAGTGTCCTCTGATGGTGCTCTGTGCTCTAAGACAACAGACTCGTACTTTATATGGCTTTGGTGGTTTAAGTCATGGTTTCCCATAGCTGTGATTTTTGCCAACATGATAAAACCAAAACCTCAGATCTGGATTGCAGAAGACCTCAAATGCCCTCACCTTCTCCTCCTGTTATAGAAGGTTGTGCATTGCAGCTGGGGTAAGGGAATTCACCCCAGATCTCACCCTGCTGCTGCAGTGTTGGTTGCCCTCTCGTCTCAGATTTTTGTCTCTTAGAAGAGGTTTGAAGCTGATTCAGAAGAGGGCTTGAAGCAGTGGGAGCCCCTAGCGAGGACTACCCATCCTGTCTCATTCAAGCCCGTGCCATGACTGAGATGGTCAAGAGTCCATTGCCTGTTGTGCTGCACTGGAGCAGTGCCTGCTACTTGCCACACACTTTGAGGAGAAAGGGAAGCACGAAGGAAATGCTGTCACTGCCAGATAACAGGCAGTGGGAGGCACGAGGCAGATGAAAGAATGTCACTTTGCTGGGGATTAGAAATCTTTCAGAGTCTCCTTCTGGACTACATGCTTCTTGCCAGGCTGCCTGCTCCCACCCATCTGCCCTTCGGTGGGAGAAGGCAGAAACCCATAAACCTTACTCTTCTCAAGAGAAGGGGACAGAGGATTCCTTTACAGGGATGTTGCTATGGACATTGATCTTTCTGTGGGCACAGCATCTCTTCAGAGACCTGTGTTGTGTGAGGTGCTGGACAGGCATGCAGGAATGACAACCACAGCCTGAACAAGAAACCAGGACACCAGTGAGACAAATCAAGATGGGGAAAGGAGGAGGCAAGGACAATGGTGGGAGATCCATCATGGAGGCAGCCAGGGTAAACTGATGGTTTGTTGCTGTCCCTGATGCTCATTAGGAGACCTACAAGATAGTGTTTTCCAAGAGGCTGAGATGAAACACAACCTTTGCTGAAGGAAGCTGCCCAGACCACAGGGTGGCTTGTAGTTTGGCTGGGCAGCAGCAAGACCCAGCTGGGGTCCTGTGGGCCATGGGCAAGGGAGAGGGGGAGGGCTTTGCCTGTTCTCTATGAAGACAAGGATGGAACCATTTGCATTTGCACCCAAAGAGAGATGGGAATGCACCTCCCGTTTTGGCTTCCTGAAGGATTTCTACTCTGACCAGGATTTCCCAGCTGCTGTTTCTACATGGCAAAAGCTGGACAGTTTGTGTCTCCAGGACGCTCTGCTCTTCACATTCAGTTTTATCTTGACACAAGTGCATTTTTTTCTTAAGAATGCATTGAGCATGCCATGAAACAAATGTTTCGGTATCTCCTCCAGTCTCTCAGCACTCATTTACATTTCAGCCTTGATTTTTATTTAAGTCTCAGAGTTTTCCGTGTAATTTTCCTGTAAAGAAAGGAATATGCAAGTATCGAGTGTGTGGTATACACTTGCTCAGCCAGCACAAATCCCTCAGAGAGGGTTTTATATGCCATGTATATGGAACTTATAACCCCTTTGATTTAGGTTTCCTTGGGATATGGTTCTTGCACTGTATTGATAAATACTGAAATTTCTTAAGCAGAGACTGCAGAGCACAAGAGCTCAGCTGGAAGAGATTCAGAGTCCTGCTGCGCTTTGAATTCTTGAAGACCACTTGACTTCTTGAGCCAACAGAATCCTCCCAAATGCAGCCATCTGCGGAATTGTGTCCTTTAAGAGCGCAAGAAATTATTGTGGAAAGAGAGGGTTCAAACTGCTTCCAAGATTCATAAGACCTTTGAGGAAGTTTTAAGAGCTAGAATAGCTCAATAGTTGCTTTACATGCCCAGCAGCTTTCCATTTGTTCATCTAGAAGCTATAGCTGGGGGCTGGATGCAGTTCCCATCCTTGGGGCTGGGTTCAGGGCGCGCGGCTCTTGCTCAGAGCAGCTTCAGCTTTAAAGCCACTGCAAAAGTTTGTGTACAAAGTGCTGACTGCAAGCATTCATCATGAGGAAAACTAAGAGGAATGTGATGTGCCAGGCTTGTTTAGAAACCGCAGATGATTTACAAAGTGAGCTTAATTGGAAGTTTCTCTTTGCGGCTTTCTGACGTGTTATTTTTCTGATGCAGACGTGTAGGAGCCTTTAAAAAGGTCCATGTTTACTAATGAGGAGTTGCATCATTTGGGATGTATTTATTAACTGGATGTGTGCAGGATGGGAAAATGACTCGAGCAGCAAAAGCAGTACAGGGAAGGGTCCGGGTGTCTCAGCGCATCACCAGCTGACCATGGGGGGCCAACATACTGATCTCTGGTTGGAAGAAAGGGCTTCTTGTCCTCAAGCCCTGGGCATCTGTCCCCAGTCCTGGCACTGCAGTCAAGAGAACATGGGGCATATGAAGGCCTCCAGAGAAAGGCAGTAAGAGACAGAAGAGGTGCAAAGAAACATAGCCTGTGGAGGAAGGTATTCAGAATGAGGACACTTCCAGTGCCAAAACACCCTCTGGGTGAAGAAACTTTTTCTAACATCCAACCTAAACCTCCCCTGACACAACTTCAGGCCATTCCCTCAGGTCCTGTCACTGGTCACCACAGAGAAGAGATCAGTGCCTGCCCCTCCCCTTCCCCTCATCAGAAAGTTGCAGACAGCAGTGAGGTTTCCCCTCAGTCTCCTCTTCTCCAGGATGAACAGACCAAGTGACCTCAGCCACTCCTCATACAGCTTCCCCTCAAGGCCCTTCACCATCTTTGTTGACCTTCTTTGGACACTCTCTAGCAGCTTAATATCTTTCTTATATTGCAGTTCCCAAAACTGCACACAATATCCAAGGTGAGGCTGCCCCAGTGCAGAGCAGAGCGAGACAATCCCCTTCCTCACCCCATTGTCAATGCTTTGCCTGATGCCCCCCAGGACACAGTTGGCCCTCCTGGCTGCCAGGGCACTGCTGACTCACATTCAACTTGCCATTGACCAGGACCCCCACGTCCCTTTCCACAGCCCTGCTTTCCAGCATCTCATTCCCCACTCTGTACAAACATTCAGGGCTGCCCTATCCCAGGTGCAGCCTCACAGCATGCATCCTCATATCCCAGTTGTCCCTCCCTAAACCCCCCTAGCCTTAAAAGTGACTGCTTAGCTTACATATAGTTTATTAATACCTTAGGGATTGAGTTGCCCCCTGAAGGATTTCCTCTAAGAACATGATAGGCAACAGGATAAAAGGGAATATGAAACAAAATATGTGATTTTGTTTTTGTGAAGCTGGATTCTGTTGCCTCACGGGTTGTATTTGCACACACTCACTTTGACTTCCATCCCCTAGGAATCCCTGCCTCTGTCCTGTGGAATATCCTGTCCACATTGAATTAGCATCCAAACTTGTCTTGAACACCTCAAAAAGTGCAGCATCCATCACTCACTTTGCAATTTTCTCTAGAAGGTTAACATCCTTATGGTTAAAAAGTGTACCTGATTTCTAATGAGCTTGGTGTGTTCTCCAGTGCCCATCACTGTCTATCTGTGTGTCTTTCTCAAACGAAATTTTTAGTATCCCCTTTAGCATCCCATATTTCCTCTCCACATATGTCCTTATGCACATCATCAAATCACTTCTCAGTTTTCTTTCTGACAAGTTACAGATGCTGACCTCTAGAAGTCTCTCCCTGTAAGTGTTTTTCTTCAGCTCTCAAACCATTTTTTATGTCTCTTTTCTTTACCTGCTCCAATTTTTTGATGTCCTCTTTTAAATATGGCACCTCAGCAGGACGGAGCATTCTAGTGTCAATCTGACCAAGGACGTACATAGAGATAAAATCGCCTTCTATTCCACTTCACAGTCCTGTTGCTTATGCACTGAAGGACCAAATTAGCTCATTCTGCTGCAGCAGACAAAAAAAATAGGTCCCACATTTGAGAACCAGAAGGCCAGATAGTGGTATTAAAAAGAGAAAAATGGAGCCAACACGAAAGCTAAATTACAAACCACGGCAGAATTAATAGCACACTGTGATACTAGCCTGAACACACTCATTGAAATAAAATGCTGAGAAAACAGTTTCTTCCACTTCAGAGCCTATTGCAAGCCTGTGCTGCTGTCAAGGCTCCTGTGTGGTGAGCAAGAGGTGCACTGGGCACCCGGAGACGTGCCAGAGCAGCCGCCGCAGGGAGGGTGAGTGACTCCAGTATTGCACAGCTGCCCTTGGAGACCCTTGCTAAATTGTGCCCTCAGGCTCTGTGAAGATGTGAGAGAAGCTCTGATCTTTCCCAGGGTCAGCTCACAGCTGGGTATGGATAGATCAGCCCTGCAAACTCTCTGGTGCCCTCGGGGCTTCCCATACAGGAAGGCACCCTCTGTGCTCTCTGTCTTCTGCAAGCAAAACCTTTCACAGGCAGAAGGGTTTTTCTCAAGTTCCTTAATTCCCATGCCTAGTGACACTTGCTGAATGCAGAGTAACTGTCATTTGCAGATACCTTTTCAATATACATCCTCAGCATTAGCTTCATCTTCCTATATTAGAGACAGTGACCTGACCCCAGTTGCTCTAAAATCTCTGAGGGATTCCCCAAGACAGCTCAAGGGTAGCATGCCCTGTGCCCAGTGGTCAAGTCTCCTGGTCTTTGAAGGCTTTCAAAGTTCCTTAGTCTCCTTCTTCCTCATTTCTGTTTCTGTAAAATAGGTGTAACAGTCTTGGAAACTGCTAAGGTGCTCATATCCCATCCTGAGTTTTTTTGTTTGTGCTGTTGCAAACTCTCTTACTCTGCTGCTCTCAGAACAAGGGTGACAAGGGGTCTCCTTCTCCCTTGCTAACCTGTTGGTTTTGGATTTTGGCCTCTGGTGCTTGGGTGCTCCAGGAACCTGGACACTGAGAGTACTCTCAGTCCTGTGCTTGCTGTGTGTGCTTCTCGTTGGACCCATATGGAAGGGTGTCCTTTCCTCAGGGGAGGAATGAAAGCAAGGGAGAGGAGCACTCTTACAGAGAGACAAGTGTTAGGGACTGATGTACTGGAAAGAGCCTGATGAAGGTTCACCAAGATGGCTGGAATGTATTAACGTACCAGGAGATGGTGAGAGACCTGAGCTTATTCAATCACAGGAGAGGGCAAAGGAGAAGTCCAGTCTTTGCATACAACTGCCTTATGGGAGGTAATAGGGAATATGAATCCAGAGCTTTATAGAAAATGCATTGTGGAAGGACAAAAGCACAGAAAATTCTGTTTAGATACGGGCATCAGGTTGGCACCATGAGAGTGGTCAAACACTGGCACAGGCTGCCCAGAGAGGTGGTAGTGTCTCTGTCCTTAGAGGTTTTCAAATTGTGGTCCTGATCAGCTTCCTATAACTGGGCATACTTAGAGCTGGGCTGGTACCTGATGAATTCCAGAGGACCCTTCTGACCTCAGTTTTTCTGTCATTCTCTGATACATTTGAAGTAACCTGTAGGGCAATGGCAGCAAGGTGACAAAGGCCATGATCCCTTGAAATCCTGGCTATGAAGATGGCTTATTGGTGTAGGAACAGGATAAAATTTCATTTTCCTGCAGCACCACTTTTATTAAAGCAAGCAGTATGATCTTAGCCCATTGTGCAGCATTTCACCTTGGACAAGGTCAGTGCACAAAGGAGCTGAAGGAAAGCTGTGTTGGTAATAATTCTTTGACCAGAGATGGCCCAGCTGCCCTACAAGCACTGCCAGGAGGTCTTGTAGGGGCAGCAGCTGCACCAAGGTCCTGGAGACAGACCTGGACACTGGGAACTCCACATTTGTAACCTCTTGGCCTGTGATTCTAGTTAATATTCAGGCCATTGATAGTGATGAAGATTAAGACTAGTGAGCATCCTTAGGCAAAATTGGGATGATATGAGAGGCTGTATGAGGTGAAAGTCGTCTCATCTCACTTCAGTTCATGGAGGCAAGGCATCCAGGCCATCTGGCTGACTGGGCTCTCCCACTCATCAGTGGTAGGGGGTGTGCTTCCCTTGGAGGATTCAGCTCATCCTAAGATGCGTGTCTAAGATTGATGGGTTGATAGTGTTGATGATGGAATTTGGAGTTTACTGTTTTTCTTTACTGGCTACAAAGTGGGAGTCTAATCTAGAGATTAGAGGAGCAACCAGTTTAGTCTTGGCCAGTGGAAACTATCCATTTTTGGTGTTTGATAACAGGTGTACTTTAAGAAGCTCAATATCTCTGGGAAGCAACCAATTCCCTTGAGTGCCAAGCTTAGCACCAAGGCAATGTCTTGCCTTCGTGGAATCAGGAATCAGAGTTTTATATGGCTAAAGGTAGAGAGGAAATTCCAGTTCCTGATGCAACATGCCATTATGCTCAACTTCTGCTCTCTCAGAGTCCATTTTTTCATACTGAAGAGCTGAAGATTTATACTTCCTGCTGGAAAAAATGTGTTCATCTTTGTTGAAAAAGCAACACTTCAGCTTGATTTGCCCTGGCCAGACTACCAAAGGCACCCACGTGCCTCATTGTCTCCCCATTCCTTCTTCCGTTCTCTGATTTCAGATGCCTCCCCAATGCTCTCACATCTCTGCAAAATGGCATTCATCATTTTATTTGCTGACTACCTCCTGTGCTGGCAGTGGCTCCTTCTTCCTCTCCAAGCCCAACTACCACATTATGTACTCCATAGACTGCTTCACAAGACTTCAGAAAGACTTTCCCTGCTATTTAAGGAGAGAAGAGCATATTTCTTTTAGATTCTCAAAGGCAATCTGTGTTTTGGTCAAGAAAACAACTAATTTGGCCTATCAGTGCAATAAGACTGAAAACAAAGCTAAGAATGTTGATCTACATCTAAAAAAGATGTGCTCTGTGAGCACAAACATGACATTTTGTATCTGTGGAAATCCCAAAAGCATGTGTTGGAGGATACCTACAAGTGTACAGGCAAACCACTGTGCAGGAGTAGGCTGCTTCCAGGGAAGGCTCTGTCTCCCTCAGGACTCCCAGCAAAGCAGCAGTGCTGGTGACCCTGACACCCAACAGGCTTTCATTCATTGCAAACAGCACTGATGGAAAAGCAGACTTGAGCTTGTTCCACAGGTTACATTAAATGAAATGTTACATACAGAAATTGTTCCACTGTTGCAAAGCTCTTGCTGGATGTTAAGTTTGTGATTATGCACTTTCAGCCCTGCATAATGTCATGAAGAATGGCAGCATTTCTTCTCTCATTAAGTTTCTCACATCTTTGCAAAAAGTCAGTCTTTCATTTTTAGGTCATAGGGTTGGAGTCAGTGTCCTCTCCCCACGAGACAGCTTGAAGGAGGGCAAATATTACTTCATTTAGTTCAGCACTAGACTGTCTACACCAAGTTTTCCTATTCCCCTCCATGCTCCTCCTGAATTGCTACTCAACAGCGCTTCAGTCCTTCCTCTTCTGCTCCATACTGATCTCCTAACTGAGAGGCAAGACTGGAGAACTGCATGTGTCTTACTCCAGACAGCAAACTGCCAGCCAGCCCTGTCAGCAGCACATCCGTGGGTCTGGCAGGTCCTGAAGCCACAGGCCATGCAGGAATCATTGATTGCCAGTGCCTGGGCACTGCTCTGGAGGCAGTGTCTTGAAAGCAGAGCCTAATGAAAAATCTCGCTTCTTGCTGCCATAGTAACTGAACAGACTTAATAACTTGTTACTTCTCTCACCTCAAACAGCTCAGCATCTGAAGTGACTTGACCTATGAAGATATTTGCATTAAGTATCACCCAACAAGTGAAGAAATGGGATTGAAGAAAAAAAGAGAAGATTGTCCCAAAGGTTCTTTGAAAGCCACTGGGCAAGGGGGAAACTTCTGAGAAGTGGAGCCATTTCTCTGGGATGAGACACAAGGGAACTGAGAGGCCAAGAAGAAAGTGTTGGCCACTATGGACATGGAAGAAACTCATCAGGGTTGCTCCAAGCTTTTCTGTGACCCAGCAAGATGCAGGATCAGCAGAACTGCAGGCTTCATGGTTAATGTTGTTTCTGGACTGCATTTCCGACCCAGCACTTCATTTCTGCTCCAGATAGTCACGCCAGTGTGAAGCTGCATTCCCTGGGGAGCAGTGGTTGTTGCTGGAGTCCCATGTCATGAAGAGCCCATGGGATGCAAGGGCCCTTGGTTCCCCTCACTCCAGCCAGCCCCGCCATTCCCAACACCTGTGAGAAGATCAGGCCATCCACAGCGAGGGAGGGCTTTAGAACGGAGTCAGCAGCTTTGTGATCTGAAATGTTCTATCATTCAGTTCAACCCCCTGCTACTTATGCTTTCAGGAGAAAAAAAATCTACAGATTAGTTTTGGGGTTTAGTGATTTTCTCTTATTACCAAAGTGCCTGATACAAAGAAACTCCATCTGCCATTGCTTTTAAAACTCTGATCTTCAGAGCTTCAGAGCTCTCAGACTGGCTCTCAGAGCATATTTTAGAAATTCACAGAGACACAAGCAGGAGGAACAGGCTGTCAGGCCCCTCTCTCTGCAGGCAGGTAGAGCCCAATTTAATTCTAGAAGATGCAACCATTGTGCAGAATAACCCAATGTGACATTAAGACACAGCCCTATTGATGCCTTTCAGATGCCTTTTTACTGCTCTTGGTGTCTTCCTGAGAGCATCCACCACTCTGCATATCACAGGTAATTGTTATAGAGCATTTTTGCAAATATGTCCCTTATTTTAACAAGTTTTGATCAACCTGTGTAAGCAGTTAAGACAAGCAGATTGTGAAAAATAAACCATATGGAGTAGAAACACCCCTTGAAACGAAGAAAACCATGGCAACACCAGAGTTTTATCACAGAGTACAATTCAATCACAGGCAAGTGTCAGATGAAGTTTGTGTCTGAACCATTTTCTTCTCTCATCAAACAGCTGGGGGAACCCCAGCTAATACCATGGGGTGACTGCATTTAGGGCCTGGGATCTCAGGGGTCAGATCCCTAAGTGAGACTGTGTCCTGAAAATGTGTGAACTTTTGCATCCTTTGGCACCATGCTCTTGCAGCTGTGGTATAAAGCTGATGCTGTGATGGTTTCGTGATCCAGCTGCCCAGAGAAAAGCTGGAAGAGCTGATGAGTCAGGGAAGAGGAAGGGAAGTCTCCAAGAACAGAAGGAAGAATGACACTTCAATTTACTTACTGCCAACCATCCTGGCAAATATGACATTTCCTTCACTTCAGAGAAACCAGGTGAAGTTCCTAGCATCAAGACTTTTCCAGCCAAACTCTGCTGATGTTGGCCTTTATAGCTTCAAGAACGTGGAGCATGAACAAGGAGCACCCCTCCTGGTTACCAAAGCTCCCAATATGGCAGGGCACAGGTATTTGGTTTTTATTGGTGAGGAGATCCTGTACATGGACACAACTTCCCAAACAAGCCTTTGTGGTCAGGGTGATGGTTCCTTGCTGTGGTGGTGGTGGTATCTGCAGCTTCCTGCCAGGAGCTCCTGCAATCCAGCAGCTTAGGCTGATGTGGTTGGTGGCTGCTGAGCAGAGAGCAGAGCCCCAGGTGTCCGGCAGGAATGGCTACACACCTGCCACAGAGTGGGGACCTTGCCTGCAGACCTCATCCAATGTCTTGCTCTCTCTGCTGTCCATGCCAGGCTGCAGTCCTCTCCATGTCTGCTTCTTCAGCCTTGGTTTGGGGCCACACAGAAGAAAATGGTGACAAAAAGAACTGCTCAGCATCAGCTGCTCCACCACAGTGTATTTTGTCCTGTTATCTCCTTGCCTTTTCCTATCCCAGTGCAGCTACAGAGTGCAAAGGGAGGACATGGAGGCTACCACTTAGCTATGGTTGAGACCTAAGGTGTTCCTACAGGCAGTGCTTGGTTTGCAGAGTCTCGTCACCTCCCTCCAGTGTTTTCACCATCACATCACCTTCCTCTCTATGCTGGTGAGTCAGTGGGGAGCACCGAGAAAGGCCAGCTCACTGCCAGGCATTGAGCTCTGTGGTGGCCAGCAGGAAGCAGGGGCACATTCTGGTTTATTGGTGACATGCCACACACCCACAAGCCACCATTCCGTACCAGTGAGGTAGAGGTAATTGCATCCCCTTCTTCCAGCCTTCACGCTGGATGCTTTGAGGACCAGGGATCATGGGAGGCTCATGGCCATGGAGACCCCTGAGTCTGGTCAGTGCCTGACTACCCCTGTGTTGTGCGATGTGCAACCTGGTCATCATGTCACCATGCTGGGAATACTGCAGCACTGCTGGGAAGGATGCAGTGGTAGAAGCAGCAGGAGAGGATGGAAAGAAGCCTTGGTGTGCCCTGGAGTGCTCCTGGTGGTCCCAGGTCTTGGTGAGGACTGTGCTGGGAGGAGGCTGCCTCCTCACACAACGCAGTGTGAACAGGTACCTGTAACACCGAAGATGGCTCAAGGAAGGCCTGCCATGGTGCTGGCAGGATCATAATGTTTGCAGATCATGAATACTGCTGTATTTTTGGCTTCAAGAGCTCTCACAGTGAGATTGCTGGCAATGCTGGACAAACCTCCAACATTCACTGCAGCTCTTGCAGGATCCTGCAACAGCTTAGCTTCGCCTGGGGAGATTATAAAACCATAAGTTGTTGTTTTATAGGTTTAGTGTAGTAGTAAATTAGATGAGGAACTCAGCATTTAGTTGTAAATCTCAAAAAGCCTGATATTATCCATGAGCCCTGACATCTTCCCAATGCTGTTTTGCAACCCTTTGGTACAGGGTGGTCAGAGCTGAACTCTTTGCTCCCAATGCATCTTTCTCATAACCAGGGATAATGCTCTGTTGTCTGCAGCAAAGCTTCCAGGAATAAACCTTCCCCCTGTGCCCTGCTGGCAGCAGACCCTATTTCTTTCTGTCTCTTCCCAGTCCACTGTGACTCTTTGCAGCAGACACTGCTCAGGGCTCGAAGATATGCGGCCCACTGGAGGCTGGGATGGATGACCTCTGTGGCTGGCAGTATCTCTGAGCACTGCTGCAGCCCAACACACTGATGACAGCCTGCAGAGCAATCCAGAGGCTGTGGCTGTGCTGGGTATGGGTAAGGGTCTGGGCATCCCTGTTTGGCCCTTTTAGTTTTCCTCTTTCCCTCTCCTGGGTTTGCCCTGCCATGGACTGAGTGAGCTTGGCCAGGCAGGCGTGGTCTGGATCTAGAAGCTGTTGCCTGACAAAGCAATGTCATTCATTTGGCTGAAGAAGTGGCCCCACTTGCTCAGCTGGGTGCCTCCTGCCAAGGCAGTGCCATCACCATATGCAAGTCCTGTGTTTTTGCCAAAGACCATAAACCAGAATGGGGCTGTTTTGGGTGGAACAGCCCAGGCAGATGAGAATTATTCATGTACCCAGGAATCTGCCTTTGACAGAGTCACAACTTACTGTAGGTGTCATCTTTCCCCCTTGCAGGTACCACCCTACCTGCTTGCAAGTGTGTGCAAACCCCATGAGCACCTTGGCATGTAGCCATCATTTTTGCCTCATCCCCTCCCTGGCTTCTCACACCAAATTGGGCAGCATCCTGCAGTAGGTGCTAGGGACTCAGCTGTGATACCCTGGCTCAATATCACAGCTCCTGGACCTGCTGCAGGTGTTGTTGTGTTAAAGTTTTTTGTTTGTTTATTTTTGGTTTGGTTTGGATTGGGTGTTTTCATTTGTTTGTTTGTTTTTCTTCATTTTAAAAAAAAATTGTGTGTTTTTTTAAATGTTTATTTTTTGTTTTAATCTCATGTTGAAATTGTTGGCAGTCTCCCACTGGCTGGGCATATCTGTAACAGAATAACCTGCCCACAAGCAACTCCCAAACAGACTCTCTATTCTGAAGGGAAGGGATGTAATTCTGAATAAATAAGTTTTGGACTAAAACCATTTTTACTTTACCTAATCAGCCAGCTGCTCTGGAATGGTTTCTTCAGAGGTGGTTATTTCAGCTGAGTTTTCCATGCAGATACTGGATGCATGTGCAATTTACTGAATAACAATGCTGGCACATTGAAATGGTCTCCTCTGGAACATTTGGGTTTTGCACAACAAATTGTTCACATACATGGGGTCTTCCAAGACAGTGTCTCCCAAGACATAGATGTTTGGGAGACTCTACCTTCCGTCTGGGCTGGGCTAGGAGTGCAACCATAAGTGGTTTTGTGGTTGCTGGACAGTGTCTTTGTCTTGGATCAAATATTAGGGGTTTGGGGCTTGTTTTTGGCATAGCAATAGCACTTCATAAAGAGGAAACAGATGACGGTTCTTTTCCTGTGTTAGCTTTGGCATGGGTCAATCTTTAGCAGAAAACAGCCTCTTAAATTAAGCTAACAAGGTTTCAAACTAGGCAGGCTGTCACAGTGTGCAGTGGAAGGGAGGAAGAAGGTATGTCCTGTTGGCCATGCTCAGCTGTGGAGAGGGCTGTGTACCAAACAGCCACCCAAATGTACCAAAATTATATGCAGAGTAAGTCCAAGTTTCCCCTGCCATGATCCAGCCATGGGATTTGCCCTGAAACTCCTGCACTGGCATCATTGTGTAGGAAAGCTTGTGGATGCTCTGCTGCCTTAGGGCAGAGACCCTACAGGGACACAAAAGAAAGTGGGGAATTCCCCAGAAGGGGATGGGAGGTGACCTGTGGGCAAATGTTACCCAAGCACATGTTCCTGTGTCTCTGGGCAAGGATCTGGCATCAGCCCATCGAGGGGAAGTGCAGGTGCACAGCCAAAACCTGTGGCTCATGGGATATTTGCCATGTCATGGCTGCTGCCCGAGGAGAGGTCCAGCTGAAGAACCACAGCCCTGACATAGATAAGGATGCAATATGACATGCTGGACCTCACACATGCTTGGTTTTGGTGTCTTCAGGATACAGGACTTAGCAATTGTATCTGCATCAGTGACTGGAAGGTGCCCTGGGCTGTTCTCTGGTTCTGTGTCAAATAGATTTGGGTGGCCCCCACCTGTGTGATTGAGCTGTCTGTCCCCCAGAACAGGGTGGTTTTATTCAAACTACCTACTGGGAAAGGTCCTTGTCCTGTGCTAACTCCCTGAGCATCCGCTGGAAGGATTTGAAAGAATCATGGTCAATATGGATGAGCCACAGTTGGCCACTGAGCTCTAGTCCCAGGGAATGCTGCCTACCACACTCACAATGCTAACAGAGATGTAGCCAATGAGTATCCAGCTGACAGGATATGTGAGGGAATATCCCACATTTCTGTGCAGCATCGATGCATTTAACTTGTTTCCGTGAAAACCATGAGGTCCACTAATGATTCTATGATTCCACATGCAATCTTTCTCTCAGAAAGCACTACTGACTGCTGCTTTCTCAGAAATACACTGACCCAGAGAGTGGCAAGGATTAGGCACTGGGAGGGGCTGAGGCTTCAAGTGTGGTAATTAACTTGTGGCAAATTATTTAGGGAAATGAGGTAGACTACACGAGACAAGTGACAGTGCCAACAAACTACCTGTCTCTCTGCCCTACATCACCAGCAGATCTTTTTCTCTGAATGCCTGGAAAGGGCTGCCCCATTCAAGGTGTCCCCACAGCACTGGCCTGCATCCTATGCTTATTTAAAAGCAATCCAGATAGGCACCCAAAATGCTCAAGCAAAAACCTGCAGTGAGCGTAACAAAGCTCGAGAGCTGCTATGTTCTGCACCCATCAGTTTTGTAGCCAAGTAAATAGCTCCGAGGCACTGGTGACTTTAACACTGCTTTTTCATGGTTGAAAAGAGATTCTATTTATTGAACATTTGTTTTACACTTGAGAGCTAAAAACTTCCTTTTCTTGCCTTCTGCTGAAGACAAACTCACCTCTGGCATGTAACCAGAAGCCAGCAGCTTCTCTGGGGGAGAAGAGCTTGACGACTTGTGTAGATTTGCTTTTTGCTCAGCCCATGGGCTGTGATGTCCATGCAGAAGCAGCTTGGTTCCTTGGGAGTAGAGTCCCTCTAACACCAAAAAGATCTTTAATTCAGGGCCCTATGGCAATTGCATGGACAGAAAAGCTCAAGGACAGTGAAATAAAAATGTGTTAGTTGGCAACAGTGCACAGGTGCTCAAGTGAGGTGCTCAGTGGGAATGTGGTGGCCAAGGGAGCATCAGTGGCTACTTTGGTTTTGGTGTGAAGATGTGTAAGGAGCCTCCAAGTGGCTTATAACATTTCATCTGACCTCTGCATCCTCCCCAGGGCTTGTTTGGTGAGTGCCTGGTGATGGTTTTTGGTCTTTCTCTAAAAGTATGCTGACTTTTGGGGTATCCAGTTGCCCCGCTGCACTACATCAGTCTTCCCAGTTCAGCAGCGCCTGCCTCACAGCATCCATGAGCTTGACCTGAGTTGAGTGTGTTCCCTTGGGCAAACTCAAGCTGCACAAACCTCTACTAGTGGACTTGGGGCTGCGGGAAATAGAGATAGGCACAGCGGCCACTTAGGGCTGGGGCATGTCTTCTCACCAGCCAAGGGGCTCATCTGCAGTGTGCCCATCTGCCAAGGAGGTATCCCACTTCCCTTTCTGGTTTATCTTCTGAGTAACTGCAATGTGTGTGATACATTCTGACAGCACTACTCAGTGGAATCCAATCCATGTTACCGCACCCAGAAATCCTTGTCCCAGAACATGAGGTGATGGACACAAACAGAAACAGGAGGCTCTATCTGAACATCAGGAAACCCTTTTGCACTGTGAGAGTGACCAAGCACTGCCACTGATTATCCTGAGAGTTGTAGAAACTGTATTTTTGATAAGAATTAATTTGTAAATAGTTAATTTACTTACACATGAGAAAAGCCTTGATTTCTCAAGTTAGTTCCAAAGGAACAAAATATTTTATCACATTACAATATCCACATTTAATTCTAAACCAGAAAAAACTAATCAGTTTTAAATACTATAAAAGAAGACAGGAACAAGTTAAAGTGGAAAAAGAAATCAGAATGCAACTAGTCATGCTTTTCTTGCTAAAAATGTTCCTGATCTTCCTGTAATACAGCCTAAATTGGGTATCACTTTGAAAGCATCACATTTTACTGACATTACTGTCTTGGTCAAGAATAGTTATAGCTAAAATAGTGATTTGCACTGTAAAGTCTTGGATTGTTCTTTTGCATAATTCCAAGTCATCGTTTAGGGAAATGCTTGCTTAATGGAGAACTGTAAACCACATGTATGTGTCAGGAAAAGCTCATTGTATATACAATAGGTTGCATTTTATTCCTAAATAGTCTATTTATTGAATATCATTTAGAGAACCGGAGTTGAATAGGAATTTGTGTCACAGTCCATGAATAGTGTCAGGTAAATGAAGACTGAGGATGTTGTGTATTGAATCATAGTATCATAAATCATTAAGGTTGGAAAATGCCTATAAGATCATCAAGTCCAGCCATTAATCCAACACTGCCATCTTCAACACAAAACCATGTTCCCGCATGCCACATACACACATATTTTGAATGCTTCAATATCTACAGCTGTGGGGAGCTTCTACCTGCCTATGGTGCAGTGCAGACTGGAGCCCTGTGTATCTTTTTTCCTTAGGTCAAGGGCTTTGTTGAAAGCAGCAGAAATTTCTGGCTAAATGACAGTGGAGGGAGGGGATGAGGGTGTGACATGGTCTGGTCCTGTCCCTGTCTGGGTCTGTCACTGTAAAAGGTAGGAGAACAAACAATGGAGCAGCCACCATGGGCAGCCCCTGCTCAGGGCTCTGCCACGTTCTTGATGCCTTAAGTCGGTGTCAGTGTCCTTGTAGGAGGCAGTGAATCTCTGTCTATGTGGCCAAGGGCCACAGTGCATCATGGTCTGGTACCATCCCCGTCTGGGTCTGCGGCTTCAAAATGCAAAATAATATCAAAACCCAAAAGGAAGCAGCCTCCTTGGCTCACCATGGCCAGCCCCTACCCAGGGTTTTACCAGCCTCAGGCCCAGGCTGTCAGACCCACATCGCCCTGGCAGCCAGGAGATGCTCATTCCATAGTGTCATGGGCCATCACCAGGCAACTGCCCACTCTGGCAGTGCCACCACATCAGTAGGTTGGTGCTAAGAGCTGGTGTAATTTTTGATTGCTTAATTTGGTGTCAGTGTCCTTGTAGAAGTTAGCAAATCTTTGGCTCTGCTGCTAAAGAAGGGAGTGCACCATGCTCCTTGTGTTGTGATGCACCCGGACTTGCTTGTGGCCATACCATTCTGCCACAGCCTGGACCAGGAATATGCGTGTGACATGCTTCTGGTCCCACTGGTGTGCATGACACCTCTGGGACAAGCAGCATTTCCTTCTCCTGTATTTCCTTAGGAACACGGTAGAGAACCAACGCAATGAGCTGCAGGTGTGTTTTCTACCCTGGAGGTATAACACTGCCATGGTGGTTTCTAATTAATTGTCATAGTTATTTTTCTGAGTTTATTCATGCTTCAAGGGACCTCTTCCCTGCTGACTTTTCAGTTTGGAAACATTGGCTGTCTCTACCAGCCTTCACCAGCACTGTATGTTGCAGATGGAGACATGATGGTTGTGGTTGCCGTTTGCTGTATGATTGCTTCTAGAGTCAAACCTTCTGGGGAATTATCCCATATGCAGACAAAGTGTGGTGAAAGCCAGCACGTAAATCCTGAAACGGACTTCAGGAAAGAGGAGAAAGAAAACACCTGTGGCAGAAAATGGGCCACAGTAGTACACCTTGCCTTCGTGAAGATACCAAAATTACTGCTGAAGCCAGTTGGAGTTTCCAGTCCAAGTCTGTTTGCCACACAGAGATGCTGATCATCTACAGATTGTCTGGGTCCCAGGTATTGGAAAAGAACAGCTATAAATTATTTCTGGGCTAAAATTTCTGCCACTGACCCCCTTGACTGATGTTTATGTAAGAGCTGGGCCACCTCTGATCTATTTACTGAAGAATGATTTGCAGAAAATGCATCTCTAACGGGGTTGTGCCCTTTCTTATGGCTCTGTGATCCATGGGGTGATCCTGTCCCCGCTCACCGCTTCACCTACATGTGACAGTGAGTGTTTGGAGGGGGAAACAATGGGGCAGCCTCCCCTGCCGGGGGCTGAGCCTCACCACATGAAGGAAGGTGAAAGGCGTTCACACAGTTTCTAGCGTGGGCTGCATGGACTTTTTCTAGTAAATATTCCAACCATTCCCATGAGGGCCAGTATGAGGACAGCAACTCTGCTGCCCCGCCACCCACCCTCGGTTCTGGGACCCCACACAGACACGGGGGGTGACACCTGCCCAACCCATCCTTCCCTGCAGAAAGGCAGGCAGCTTCAGCAGGGGCATCTTAAGGACCAAACCGAGCCTTTGACCGTGCTGAGTCTCCAGCAGCTCCAGATGACGCGACGGACCGCAGCATTTTTGTTGCTCGGATCCCAAGATGCCCGGCAGGGAGGACAGGCGGGCTCCGCGCTGCACAGACGCCTTGAGGGTGGGGAGCGAGGGCAGAAGACGGCGCCTGCCACCACCACCCGCGTTCCTCTGCCGATGCCGGTGTGCGAGCCCCTCCGGCTCACCTCGGCGAGCCGCTCCTTGCGCGGCATTCCCGGCTTTAGGCAGGGTTCATCTGCCCTCTGCCGGCCTCCTGCCGCACCGCCGCCCGCCCCCTCGGCTGGGAAACTGCGCACGACGGGGATGTGCCGCTCTGCAGCGAGCCGGGCTCCCTCGCCATGCAACATCTGCTCGTGGAAGTGCTCGGAATCGGTGTTTCTGCCCGGCTTTCCCCAGGCTCAGTCATCCATTGTACGGTGGACGGGAAAGCGAAATTGGAACTGTACGCGTTGGGCACCTGCTTTGCGTGGAGAGGGTGAGAGGATGGAGGTGCTTGGTGCTGATTTCAGGCGCTTTCATATCCCTGGATCCTTGTGGAGGTTTGGGTTGGCTCCCTGCCAAACCCTGCTGCTGGCCACACAGATTGGGCCCCCTCTTGAGAGAGAGAGAAAAAGTACCAGAAGAAAACTGTAGTAAATATATATATATATTCACATATATTACAGTTGTATACAATTAAACACTATGAATATACAGAACAAGAATTCCAAACAACCCCAAAAGAGAAAAGGGGGGAAAGGGAAAGGGAAGAGGGACAAAAGTGGGTAAAAACAAAACAAAACAGATACACTCGTAAACTCGGGGAAAAGCTCAATAAAGTAACTAACGCAATAAATTCTCACCAAACTTCCCTCAAGAGAAGCAGTTCCTCCACCTCTGCGTGGCTGTGACATCAGTTTCTCAAACAGGCTTCAGCTCATATAGATTAGAGCGAAGCTGACACACTGAGACCTGATGTACTCCAAACACCCGAAAGAAAGAGAGAGGGAGGAAACCTTCCTCCTCATCTTATATACACCTGATTACATAAAGGAATGGTGTGGAATACTTCCTTAGTTATAACCCTGTTACCAGGAAGGCCTAGACCAAAAACAAGAAAACTAAACCACCACAATCCTACTTATGCTTCTGTATTTTCTGTTGTTCCTATGTCATCCCCAGCTGTTTCTCCTCCTGGCAGAGGAGATTTGACAGAGGGCTAGTTTAGTCAGATACAAGTCCAAAGTCCCTGGAATAGAATTTTAAAAGCACATTTAAATACTACTTTTGCAAGCAAAGCTCCTCAATTGTCGCAATGAATTGGTGGTGTCACTCTGGGTCGCTCAGCAGCCAGCGATGCATTGCAGGTGAGCAGCAGAGAAAGCAGAAGGGATGAATTCCCTCACGCTTATCCCTTTTGGCATTTTGGGGTCTGGAGGGTCAGTGCTGCAGAACAACATGCGGGCATGTAGCAGAGCATCCAGCCCAGGTGTGACCATGCAGATGACAATACTGTTGACTCCTGTGGTCAGCATTCAAAGCAGCCGGCTGAGTGGGCAGAGCTGGTTGTGATAGTTCGCACACATTGCTTTGGTGCTCCAGAACCTGGATTTATTTACTCCCTATGACCAAGAAGCACTAGGACAAAGTCCCAGCTCCATCTGTATTTTTACTAGCTTCCTGAAGACCACTAAGTCTTCTCAAGGGGACAGCTGTGACTATAAACTGAGTTTTGAAGTTGCATGGCTATTTAGCTTCACCTGACAGAAGGATTCAGTGTTACCTCAGGTTTTCTGTAAAGCCTCTTTCCATAGAAATGTCAGAGAGGGGCTGGAATGAGATACGAGGTGAAAGATAACTGGCTTTTTAATGTCCAAATGGATATGATCTCCAGCTGTGCACAATGCCAGACAATGGCTGTACAGGGAGAGCTCTGGAAATGTAGTTTTTGCTTATCATAAAACAAGTCAAACCAGGAAGGCCAGGCACAGAAAAAGACAGTCCCTGCCATTTGTGCCTGTGGGCCATGGAGCAGCAGAGGAGCAGAAGCACTGCTGAGCCCGGGTGAGGTGTTCAACCCCAGCATCCCATAGAGATGTCAGGTCCACTATGGCACGCAGTGGAATCTCTGTGCAGGCAATTTTCTTCTGCTGAACTTTGTTTTCCTTCTGTTTTCTCTCCATTGTAGTCAGCAGTGGGCTCAGTTCTCACTGAAGCTTTCCAGGTGTCCCAGCCTGCTCCAGTGGGTGTTGGGTGGGCAACACGATGACACCTCCAAATTCATGTCATCCTCAAGGGAAAGTCCCCACCCTGGTGGTGCCTGCAGAGCATTGACAGCAGGAATAGAGGGAATGGGGGGTGCAGTCTGAGGGTACTAAGGGGGAAGAGTAGAAACTGTATTTCTTTTGCTCAACTTGGAATAAAAATGATTATTTGAAGTGGAACTATCCCCTTCATGTTTTCTAATTTAATGTGATTGATGATAATTTGGTTGGACAACTACAGTTCTCACAATTACCTTGGTGTCGTTTGAGGGAATGGAAAAAGCATTATGTTGATTTGAACTGCAGAATTACCAGTGGCCACTGAAATGTACAAATAAAAACATTTCCAGAATGGTTTGAGATTGGAATACTAAATGCAACAGTGGTGGCTGCTTTCAGGAAATTGTAGATAGAGTGATTCATTGCTAATTGTTTTAAACATAACTAAGCAATATAGCAGAATTTTAATTAAAAGTCCCTAGAAGTAATTAATTATTTTAGCAATTCAAGCAGGAGTTGAAAATGAAGTTCCACCCTTTTGTAAAGCAGGACACTGTTAAGGGATAGTATTTTTTTCTGGAGAATTTAAGTGTTATTCTGGGTCTGCAATGACAAAAAGCCAAGGATGGGATTATTGTTTTACCCAAGATGAGACAGCAACTGAGCATGGAGCCTGGAAGAGAATGATGTTCCCACTCCAGCCCCTGGGCTTTGAGGCCAGAGTGCTCCAGCCTGGCAATTTCAAGACATACTACAGATCCAGGATTTCCATGGTCCGGGCATTTTGCCCTGTTGTGTGTTAGGAGATCCCTGTCGGTGGAGATCTGGGCCCTAAGGCTCAGATCTGGTCAGAAGAGACATGTATCAACATCCTTCCCTGATGAAAACATGTTTTCAGGACAAAATCTTTATGAGAAGAGTGAATTACTGTCATCTCCTACTTGGTGAACTTCCATCAACTTCTGATAGCCCCTGGCAGCTGGCACAGAGTTTTGCCATGGCTGTGAACTGCAGTCCTGTGTTTTTGCTGTTGCTGGAACCTGATTGAAGCTGAGCATCTGCTATAAAGTTTGCACTCAGGGATGTCCAAATGGGAGCTGGAGATTTGCTCCCCTCTTCAGACCTCACACTCAGCCTTCTCTGGCCTAGAATTATCCAGACTGGATGTCACTGTATATCCATCTAAACTTGGCAGAGGCGGCTGCTGTGCTCCCAGACCCTTTGGAAAAGAGTCCTTGTTCTAACTGTGCTTCCTATCCCAGAGTTAACTAACTTCATGACATCATATCTGTCTGGATGGCAACACTAGAATAGCAGAAGGGATGGAAAGCTGAACAAACATGCTATTATTTATGCATTTGTTGCTGGACTCTTGTTTATAAAAGTGGGTATTTGTAGTCATTTCCCACCAGCTCTCCATGGGGAGGCACCAATACACATTGTGTGAAGTTTTTTGTAGTGTCAGATTTCTCACTCAGCTCTGCTCTCACAAAGCCTTGCTCTTTATGCTCCTTGCTGGTCCTAGTGGCTATGGGTAGTGCTGTGGATTCCACTGTGTGCATAATTACCAACATAGATGCCTGTGCCAATGTAGCAAATTACAAGACAGATAGCACATGACAGCTTCTAATTGCATCGCCAGCCTGGGCACCAGCAAAGAGGGTTTCTTGCAGTCGGTGCAGGTATCACTGCTGGAGAGGGAGACAGTGGGGACAGGAGAGTGAGGAAGGCTTTGCTGTCCATTAGTGGGGCTTGGTCCCCATTTTTTTTTTCATTTTCTAGTTAGTTTTTTGTTTTTTTTTTTTAAGAGGATCAGAAGAAGAGTTGGGTGAGAGATGGTAAACAGCTGGCTGGGTAGGCATGTGCTCAAGTTTCACTGCTTCAACACAGCTAGTCCTGCATGAGCCTCAATGTTTTTGGGGGCAATGGGAGCAGCTGAAGGTCTACAACAGTATAAAAGTGATCCAGGCTCACCCCTTCGCTCAAAAACTTGTGAAATGTTGCACTTCCTCTGCCAGGCAGTGGGATGTAGAGCAGAAAGTTGTTCCCCCTCTCCTCCCATGGTATCCCCACCCTGAGTGCCAAGATGTGTGGGCTGCTCCCCACCCCTCGCAAGGGCGAGTGGCAAGTGGGGAACTGGCCCAGTATGGTGAGGGTAACCCTGCTGGTGGGAGCACCCCAGCCTGCAGGATTCTCTGAGGTAGCTGTATCCCCACTCCCCCATCCGCCAGGAGCCTGGAGGTTCCCTGAAGGGAGGGAAGAATTGTTTGGGGCTGGAGGAATCACTGCTGCAGGACTGCCTGCTCCCACTCTGTCTCAGCCAGCTGATGGTGCAGGCAAAGGTCTCTGCAGACATGCTTGGTTCATCCTGCTGTGTCAGGAAAATTTTTTCAGACATTCAGCCTACATTTCTGCTTTCTTAATCTCATTCTTAATGTTCTTTGCTTAAGCCCTTGGGGCAGTAAATAGGAGGCAGTTTAGCAGGAATAGCTAAGTAGCTGTAATGAGATTTCTGCTCAGGACTGTCTTGCCTCACCATATTCATCTGCGTCATGGCACTTCTGCTTGAGTCAGCGTCCCCTGGAGATGTGCCGCTTGCTGAGGTCTTCCCCCAGGAATTATTTTTAGCTCTTTCAAATCACGACCAATTAGCTTTACGTGTCTCTCCCTCCATTCCCGGGTTTCACCTGTGGCTGACTGTAGGTGCTTCAGCTCCTAGGAAAAACTGGAGACTGTAGGTATTTCCTATCTCGAGTTTTTCCATTCTCGGTTACAGCTATTTCCCACAGTGAGACTGTTTCCTGCAGCATTCCCAAGTGTAGGAGTAGGGTTGCTGTTGTACTCACTTTGACATTTGTAGGACTTGTGCTTCCTTTCTGCTCTAAGAGTGATTCTTTCCTCTTTCTTTCCAAGGTTTACAAATTCCTTCAAGAGTTCTGCAGTTACAACTTTCAGTTGACTTTATTTACTTTTCACTTTGGCCCTGCCTTATTATTTCTTACTTTGCAGTTAACTTCTTTGAACTGTTGCCCGGCTCCTCCTCCCCTTTCACACCTCTTTTTCCTCCCAGGAGTGAGTCACTCACTGGGGTGGGATAGCAGCCACAAAAGTCCACATAGAGTATGGAAGCTTCTCTGACCCCTAAAATGCCACTCTAATGAGGGCTAATATCCCAGTGCCCCCTGTTTCACCCATCTGATGGGAAATTTACCTCCTGAGTCTGCTGCAAACAGCCCCTGCTTTTCCTGATGGTCCTCCAGTGCTGTATTCCTACAGCACTTCTTGCCCTCGGATGCTCCTCAAAGCCCTTCTGCTGCACTTCAGCACATGCAAAGCACATGCTTACCACCCATTGCTGGAAGACACAGCTCTGGCAAAGCTATGTTGTGGTCCTCCTATTATTTCAGACACTTAGAACTGGAAAATCATGGGAAAACAACAATTACACTTAATGACTGTGGGGGCACAGTGCGAGACTCCAAGCCTGGGCCAGCTCTAAGAGGCCAGGCCACCTTCCAGCAGGCTGGGCACAAGACACTGTGTGCCCACAGGGATGGGGATGCTGTCCCTGGCACAGGGAGGAGATTGAAGTGGCTGCTATCAGATGGAGAGGTGCCTGCATTGCACAGCCACAAAGCTCAGTCCTGCCAAGCAACACCAGCAGTAAGGGCTTGAGCAGCTTGGGCACAGAGTCACCTGAGACTGCAGGGTGCTTAGACGTGCTGCTCCAGTTGACTGAGCTCACCTGGACCAGCTTCTCCGGCAAAGGACCCTCCAGGTAGCAAAAGCTCCCGGTGAGCACGTGGGGATGCAGAGGGGCCGGTCTGGCAGCATAGCATCAGGGAGGTTTGCTCTGTGGGCAGCAATGAATAGTAATGGGTGTAGTGTCATCCACTTCTCCTCCGGCACCGGCTGGCCTCCTGCTGACCTGCCAGCTAAAGGGAGCCTGCACATCACCTGAGCACCAAGCAGCCGGCTGTCAGGGAGCTGTCTCCACACAGTGTTAAGCATTTTTTATTCAACATATTCCCTGCTATTGCAGGAGTTTTTGATGCAGCAGTGTGCTTTAGCACAGTCTGGCTTTAAATTTATTTTTTTACTAGACTTCTGAATTTTGTTATAAGATGCTGGAAGCTTTTTTGGCCTGTGGTGTGCAGGGAGATGTGAACAGAGCCTCTGTTGCCTATGAGTGTATTGTCTCTTCCGGATGTTGTTCCTTGCAGGTCCGTGCCTTTGCCAGTGTATTTCAGCTTCAGCCCAGCCTCCTCCCATAGTGTTTATCACCTCTGGAAACACCCACAGCATTTGAACCCGTCTGTTTGGGAGGTAATTGACGTTATCAGATGTGTGTGTCAAAAGGAATTTGTCCCTAGAGCAATTAGGTTGCTTGCTTGTCTTTCATGGGATCTCTCTTGATTTATATAAATTGCAGTAAATATAGGCTTGGCCTCCTGTTAGTCAGGCTGCGACTGGTCTGACTGGGGTGATGAAAAGCTCCTGGGTTTAATGTCTCTGCATATTTTCTCATAGGTGAGTTCCCGTATTTGCTGCCTGCACGTGTGCGCAGATGGTCACCAGTGGTCCTCTGTGAGCCCTGCAAGCAGTGGCTGCACTCTGAAATACAGAGCAAAGCATATTCACACCACCCCTGAGCCATCATATTGGTCCAAAATGGGCATGTTTGGTTAAAATTCCTCCTCGGAGCAGCTGGCATGAGATACCCCTCTTTGGCTCTTCCTGCTATGTTACAAACTGATGTTCAAATAATAAGTGATACAAAATTATGCCCTTCCTATGACTGCTACGGAAGAAGGTTGTTTGTATCATACACAAACAGGCCCTGACCCAGGCATTTCAGGGTTTGACCAAGCCTGTTGTTGGGCTTCAGATCTAGCATGTGTGTTAAGTGCTTCTTGGGTAAAATCCCGAGGAAATGCCTGGCAGTCCTGGGAGACAAAAGAGCCATAGGATGTGCTGGGGCAGCAACTGGAGTGGAAAGCCACCTCAGCATGAGTGCATACTGCAGCTCCCATTTAACTGACCAAAATAGCTCCTGTGGGTCTGGAGACCCTCCCCTTGCAAAACCTCTGCTCTGGGGGCCAGAGAAGTCATATCTCCAGTCATGAAATAGGGTAATACATTTCTCTTCCAAAGCGGGGTAATACATTTATCCTCCAGGGAGTGGTTCTGGAAGAGCTGAAATTGTGCCAAGCCAGAGCTGTCCCTGCCTGACAAAGCCAAGCTCTCACCAACAAGACCTCAGACCTGCCTTATCCTTTCACAAGTAGCCAGGTTCATCCTAATCCTCCTGCCCTTGTGCTGCCTCCTGATAGTGACATCCATTCCTTGCCCTGGTTAGAGGCACCTTGCATTGGAGATACCACTTGTGGGTGCTTAAAGAGGTGAGCTCAGGCTTTCAGGTCTGGTTCTGCCACTACAGTGGTTTGAAGAAGTGTAAACCAACAAAAAAATGAAGCAGTGCTCAGGACCTAGCTGACAATGCTGGGACAGCTCATGGGTGTGCACCATCTCCCAGGATGACTTCCACCCCGGCAGCAATCATGGTGAGATACCTCCTCTGTCTTTAACTGCTTTCTTCCACTGTGCCCTCCCTTGCTGCCCCTGTCCCCCTGGCCGACATGGAACAGCTCGCACCCACCAGCGTGGGTGGGCATGTTCCCTGGGACTAGGGGCTTTCTCATGACCTATTTGCCGTATGGAGGGGACTTTTGCATTTTCACCCTTGTGCCCTTCCTGCTTGTCTCCCAGATGTGGGCACTCACCACCAAAAGCCATGCCATCGCCACCAGCTTATACCCAGCTGATATACATGTGTACCCTTTGCTTACCTTCTTGCACCAGAAAATATTTCCATTTAAACTGTATAGCAAACATGACCACAGAGAGTTGTTGCAGCAGAGCTGGCAGGCACAAATAACTTCCTGAACTGAGGTGCCACCTTTACCCAGGATGAAGAATCATAGCTTGCCAAAAAAGAGGTCAAGTGATGCTGTAGGTGCCTCAGTAAGCATTGCTGGTGATGGTGCTCATGTATCTTACTGCCTCTGAAAATAATTTTAAGCATCCTAAAATGCCTAAGAGGTTGCGTAAATAAATATTCTAGACAACATTCCTACCTCACATGTTAACACAACTGTTAAGCAACAAACAGCTGCTGAGTAAAGAGAGGAAGATGCCTGATTGCTGTAGGGACCTAAAGGACAGTGAAGCCAGGGAAAAAACTGGTTTTTCTGACTTTACCCAGAGGCAATTCTCTGATCTTCATTTCCAGATTTCTTGCGTTCCTCTAAGGTGAAGGTCCTGGCTCAGGTGCTGTTTGCTCTGGGGCTAAGAGAGAGAAGAGCAAATCCCTGGATTTCTTGTTGTGACTACTACATGTAGGTATGTTCTATTTGATGCTTAATCAAACAGAAACATGCATAAATATGATGTGATTATAGTAATAATGATAAAACCCAAACCCAAAAAACCAAGAATGCAATTACTCTGAAATTAGTCACACTGTCAAAACTGAGAAAAATGCTAGATGTCAGTGGAGCCTTAATTCCCACCCACCTCTGGGTGACATATGTTGGGCAGCCTGTAATTGCACCATGACACACTACTTTGTTCTCAGGGCTGGGACTAGGGTTTTTGGGAGGAGGGAGGTGGCAGTAGAGGAGAAGCAAGCTGAGCATGGCCAGCATGGCCAGCTGGTAACCCTAGATCTCAGCTCCAGCCGGGCATCCTGTCCTGCACCAGCCATGGGTCTGTGTCTAGGACCTTGACCTCCTTTGCTTACCCCCTTTCTGCCTTTACCATCCACATCCAGTGCGTGGCTTGTTATGTGCACCCAGATATTCCCTTCATGGGCTTTATAATGGTTAATTTCCCCACAGGTGCTTCTGAAATTCTGTCAGTGCGACACCAACCTGCAGCCACTACTGATGTGGTCTCCTCTGTCCCCTTGCAGCACAGGTGAACCTCCCCTTCATTTTTGCAGCAGAGGGCCTGGGATCAGTCTGCCCATCTCATCTGCAATGCTCAGGACATGACATTTTCAGTGTGCAGAGCACGTTTTGTTACAGCTGTTCATGCCTGGCCTGCCTCAAAATCATGCATCCTGCTTGCTGCTTGCTGGGTATTTGGGAGATGGGGAGGTCAGGTCTCCTGTGGGTTGATGGGCTGGTGGCATCACTTAGAAATATCACAAGCTCAGCAAGGGCAGAGCCCCATTCTCTGGCAGGGCAATCACCTTCTTCAACCTGTCACTTCAGCAAGTGACTGCCCCTCTCCCCCTTTTAGTCCCCTTCTTTCCTTCCCGACTACATCACACAGTGATCCTTCAGGCAGCAGCCTTTCCTGTGCAGAGACCAGACCTGTTCCCAGAGTATTGTCTCTTCCATCACAGATGGAGAATGTGTCCCAGCTGATCTCCAGTATGTGTCCATGTAACTAATTTTCCTAATGCACAAGTTAAGTGAAAGCTTCACAAGTTACTTTACTTGGATAACACTGAAGTACACCTAAGCAAGAAGGATAATATATTGCATTTGTGTACCCTAGACCAGCTATTTTTTATATCATGTACTGTGTTGGTAGAAACATGTTCTGAAGGATGAAAATAGTAGTTTAAAGTGCTGACCTGTCCATTTTTCTCAGTACTTTGATTACTTCTGATTTTTTGTTTGCACAGCACCATTTAAATTCAGCTCTCCCTCAGGTCTTAAACAGCAAAAAACTGAAAACAAGCCCCACTTACAGGGAGATCCAACCCTTTAAAATATTCTTTAAAAGTAAGGCTACTATGGGGGAAAGACTATACATTTCCTTCCAAGCAATGATGCTGACCTTCATCA
The DNA here is from genome assembly GCA_013396755.1 of Sclerurus mexicanus. Classification (NCBI taxonomy): domain Eukaryota; kingdom Metazoa; phylum Chordata; class Aves; order Passeriformes; family Furnariidae; genus Sclerurus; species Sclerurus mexicanus. Next base: position 479,320 of record VWZF01004610.1, on the reverse strand, counting down.
GTCCTCCCAAAGCAAGGAGAAACACTGAGGCATCTTTCCCATGTCCAGACCTTCCATGGTGGTGATTTCACGGTACACTGCAGCAAACCACCAATTTAGTAGGAATTATCTGCTGTGTGATGACACCTTCCAGCCTGGTGACAGGAATACTTCTGAGCTTTCTTGTAGTGGTATAAAAGCCACAAACAGGTCATTGGGATGGAGCTTTTTCAGAGCTTTTTGAGTCTGCTGAAAGACAGTAGACTTTGTCTGCCAGAGCCTTAGTTAGTCCTGCTAGTGGATGCCTGGAGAACCCGGTGTGAGCCTGGGTGGACACAGGCACTGTGTGGTTGTAAATATATGTAGGATAAATATGAAGTTACTCTGTAGTGGGGACAAGTGCATAGAATTTAAAGAAAACCATGTTGATATCTTCCTACCCTTGGATCAGACCCAAGGAACTTCTATCACTCATGGTGCTCCAGCTTCTTCTGGTAGTCCAGCCCACCTCTGCTGCTGGCTCTGCAGTCATGGATGAAAGGCTGCTTGGATCTTCAACCTGCCCTTAGAAACAACCCTGTCCCTTTTTCTCAGAAGAAAATCCTCTCCCCTTTTGTAAGAGTTATTGATTCTCAGCTTATTCAGGGAACAGCTTTTGATATTCCTGCAGTCATCCCCTGACCTGACAGCAAGCAGTACCTTTAGCAACTTCTTCAGTGCTTTACTAAGGGATAAACACCTCCTGTGAGATGCTCTCTCCTCTTAACTTGTCAATGTTGAAAGCTTCAGTGCAGCAATACCACAATCCAGTGTGAAGGATCTCCATGAGTCAAATGCTGTGACCCCTCTGATGCAAAAATTCAGGATAAACTCACTGATGTTACTCTGCTCAGTGTAGTCATCGACAGACAGGCATCCTTGCTTGCCGTGGTGCCATTGTGTCCCTCTGAGTGACCCTGCACCATGTCGACCTGACATTAACAGCAACGGTTTGTGGAGCCTCTCCATAAATTCAGCTTTTGGATGAATGAGTAAACTGGCAGCTGTTCTCTATTTGCAGTGATTGAGACATTGCTGGGGCTGGACTGAGCCCAGCCATGACAGGGATATTGGGGTGGCTGACCTCCAACCCCAGGGTTTGAGGGATGCCGGCTCATCTATCTGGGGAGCAGGAGCTGTAGTAATCCATCTCACCCTGCCCAATATATGTTAAAGATGCATTCAGGTGTTAAAAGCAGATTGTGGATGTTCTGAATATCCTGCACCACATATGTCGGCACCCGTATGTTTTTTAAATTTATTCCCTGTGATCTTTGCTGTAAACACTGGAGCAGCCAGCCCTGCCTTGTGCATGCAAGTGTGCAGTGAGTGTGCAAAGTGATCCCGTTGGCTGCACACTCACAGCCATGGGAGGTGCCTCTTGGATCTGCACTTCCCCCAGCCACAGCTCTGGCCTGGGTTCAGTTCACCAGCATGTTGAGAGTTTTTTTGGGTTTTTTTTTTGGTTGCTCTGAGCAGGCACTTCTTAAACATTTCAGTGTGAAGAAAATAAGGATCAATATCAGAAATTAAATTTGGGGGGATTTTCCTGCCCCGGATCCAAGCAGTGGTTGAAAGGGGAAGCAGTAGAGGCTTGCTGCTGCTGCCACTTCTGCCACTGCTCCTCAGCGAGGAGCTGCAAGCGAGCCCCACATGAAGCACCCCTGATACTCACTCCCAAAAGCAGGAGCAGCCTGACCATCCTCCTTACTGCAAGAAGCCCTTCCTTGGAGAGGCAGGTGAGGACAGAGTTGTGAGGGAGAATGAGGCAGTGGCTCCCTGCAATGGCAGCCTTTTGTCATGCAGCAAAAGCCATGGCAAGGGTGTACAAAGAAGACCTGGTGTATTCCCCATGCACACTTCATTTCTTGAAATTAAAGTCTTAAAATTAACTTTTTCTGCTGTGGTGGAAATCCTTACTAGCCCCACAGCAGCACTGCTATGCCTGGAGTGTGGTGATTTGGTGGACCACCACTTGTGGTGGGCACAACTCCTCTTCCTCGGTGGTGAAGCAGGCCAGTGGGAGCCCACTTTGTCCTGCCACGTCTTCAGTTTAAGGAAATAGATTTAATCCATTAAAAACAGTGAGGTGGCAAGCCCAAAGGCAGAGCGACACAGCATCCCCAAAGCATGGAGAACAGCTGTCACTGCTGCCTGCTCTGCTGCTGCCATCCTACCACATGAGGTTGGCCAGGACTGGTTCCAGGGCCCAGCTCCAGCAACACTGGAGCATCACATCCACTAAGCAGCTTTCCTTACAGCTCCCTATGGCAGGGATCAGCACTGTGGATGAGCTGAGGCCACCCATGTGGTGCAGGGAGCAGGGTCACCACAGCTGGGTGCAGGTTCAGCAGAGCCCTCCTTAGCAGGGAGCTGTTGGCAGCTCTGGGCTTGCACAGAGACAGCAGGACATCAGAGCCTGGTGCCCCATGTGGTATTGCCACAGGTCTCTGTTGCCTCACTCTTCCTGCTGCCACAGCCATGTAATCCCCTCCCAAGAATGCCAGGAAAGATCTTGCAGTAGGTGCTTGATGTATTGCATCCTCTCTGAGCTCCATCTGGTCTGGAAATTGGAGGCAGGGGAGCTTAGTCTGCAGCTCCCCATGCAGGGCCCCATTGTTACCCCGAACGCCCTGTTTCTGATGGGACAACTGAGGGTAACTGGTAAAACATGGGCATCTTTTCTTTTCTTCTTATATTGTTACGTTTTTGCAGGGTGTGTCTGCCTTGCACTGTGTGACTGCCTTGCACTCTGTGCTATCCAGGGCAAATGGATGTTTTTTGTGGCTGCAGGAGCGTATTAGGTTTGGCCCTGCTATGCCCATCTGTGGAGCTGCCTGCAGCCACCTCTGGCATAGGAGGCCTTTGGCAGCACTGCCACAGTTTAGATGGACCAGTGAGTCTCCAGTTCAGTTCACAGGGAATGGGAGGAGCTGAGGCCATCTTGGTGGATAGGGAATCATCCTCCTGCCTTGGCTTTTGTGACTTGCCCTGCCTGGGCACATGCCACGTGCCAGGGTGCACAAGCCAGTGCAGGGCTTGGCCCCCATCCCTGCCTGCTGCTAAGGCAGCTGAGAAAGCACATGCTCCACATATAAACGTGGAATGTGACAGTGCCTTGCCTGAGGCTGGTGATGGAGATTCCCCACCTGCTTCACCCTGACCAACACTCATTAGGGTGTCCCCCACTCATCCTCCCTGTCCACTGCAGTGGCTCCAGCCCCAGAGCTTGGGCTGGGGGTGGCTTTTGCTGGCATAGCTTGAATAGGGGACCTGGGGGCCAAGGGCAGCATGCAGAGGAAGCACCACCTAAACCTGTCAGGATTAGATTCCTGCTACCCCAGCCAGGGCAGGGGCAGTGCTCAGCTCTGGGACATGACAATGATGCTGGGCTCAGTCAAACTTCCCATCTCTCAGAAACAGCTGCTCGTCCCAGTCACATCCTGGCTCCATGCCAGGAAAGGGAGGTCACTCTGGCATCCATAGAGGTGCACACCCACTGGCACCACGGCCATGAGCATTATAAGGAGCAAAGGCCCAGATGGCCCCTTTTCCCAAGCTGCCTTTACAGCTTTGAGGGTGTGCATGACAGATCCAAAATTTCAATTTTTGCAGGTACTGAGCCCCACCATCCCTTTAATACAGTCCACAGCTCCATCACCTTGTGAAATGACGTCACTTCCAATGGGTAATTGCTGTGGCAGTGGTGGGGTGATGTGCCCTGTGTGCCCCTCTCAATGGAGGCACTAATTAAGCCATTTATCAGGGACATAGCCTTACTTCAGGTCTGATAAGTAGCTAACTTTGCTTCCAGGGTGGTGTGGCAGGTGGCACAGAGCTGGTGTGATTGTCCCTTCCCTGGGCCATACATGCAAATACTTAAAACTGGGCAGTCAGGAGTACTCAGTATAGCCCCGAGGCATTCCTTATTTGGTTTATAGTAGTGAACATTCATGTCTGACAAGAAAATCTTTCTTTTGATAAGTTTCCTGTTTTTAGCAGAAAACCCTCAGCTTTTCCCAGGGGCCTTGGAAAAGCTAATCTTAACTTCCTATGTTTCACCAACCACCTCCCACACATGTCAGTGATTGGAACACTGGATAGTTGGGGGTGGCTTAAACCCTTGTCCTTCCACTTTTTGCCTTCCAGAAGAAAATCCCAGACCCAGAAAAAATCTCTTGCCAAGTAAGGGAACAGTGTTAGATAGATGCTCCTCTAAAAGAGGAGGGCTTAAAGCTGTGCCTGGGTGATGCAAAGCACTGCCCCATATGTCCTGAGAGCTGGACATGGGAGTGCTGATCACTTTGTGTAAAGACACCTTACTAATTCAATGCAAAGGACAGGCTAATCACCAGCCTGTCACAAAGCCAAGAAATTGTAATATTCACCCTGTGGTCTGTTCTGACTCCCCTCAGGCTGCCTTGGAGCATCTGTGACACTTGCATCCCCCACTGAAATGCTGATTTGTTTCTGTCAGGCACCCTGAGCTGGTTCTTTGGTGCCAAGCTGACTCATAAGTTGCTGTTTAACTTGGTGTTGGACATGATGGCACAATGCATGGTGGGACCAGGGTGACCCAATCCTGCTGAGGCTGCATGCATGATGCAGAGCATGCAGCACCTTCCTGCTGGAAGGGTAAAATGCATGAAAGGACAAAAAACAGCCAAAGAAAGCAACTTGGAACCCTTCAGCATCTGTCCGTGCTCCTGGCATCACCCAGCTCTGGGGTGTCCCATGCCAAAACAAATCCCACACGAATGCATGGTGGACTCTCACCTCCATCCAGCGTGGTTTTGGAAAGTAGATGGTGGGTTTACTGGGCAGGAGGGGAGGCATGCTGTGGTCTGTCCCCACACAGCATGGTGCCGCTGCTCCCACATGGTTCCTCCTCTCCTGTCATCAAGTTTGGAGTCATTGCCCCCATCACTTTCCTGACTCACCTGCCCAAACCACCTCCTCCTGCTCTGCTCACTGCAGTGTGAGGGTGTGCATTTAGCAGAGGTGTCATGCTAATAACAAGGTGCAGGGCAACATAAACAGGAAATCCTGCCACAAGACACCTCTAGCACTTAATCAGGCTTTCAGAGTGAACCATCACCCAAAGAGATGGAGCAACCCCATATCCTCTTGTAATGATGGGTGGGAACGCTGCCATCAGGGTGACAGAGTACTGTGCCTGGCCTGGCTGCTCTGCCTTTGGCAGCTTTGCCCTCCTGAAAGCGAATGTGAGCAGGAGTCAGATGCCTGGCAAATCCAAAGGAGAAAGGTTGACTTGCCAAAACTATTGAGCCTATTCAAGGCAGAGTAATAGATGCTTGTCTGAGTTGTGTCTACTATTAGTGGACCTGTTCCAGAATGGTAGGAGATGTGATAAAAAAAGTGCTTCCATTTTAATACCTAATTAAATGGCCTAACTTAGCCAGGGACTGATGCTGTGGAACTGAATCCAAACCCTAAAAGAAATAGCAGCAGCTATAGCCTGAAGCCTTAGCAATGAAAGAGTGATAGAGCAAAAACATCTGTCCCTTGGAAGAAGGTCAGAAAAGGCTGACAGTCCTCTTCCAAATGGAGAAAAACCTCTCCAGACTGGGAAATAAAACTGTTCCCATTGGATCTGTGCCCCTCAGTCCTTGACAAGCTGGCCAGTGCAGTGGCAGATGCTCTGTCTGCTGCTGCGGTTCAGGCATATGGCTTTGTGTGGGCTACAGTGGTCCAGGGTTAGCACAGAGCCAGGGAGATGCTGTGCTGCTACAAGAGTGGCTGGTATGATCGAGACTGGCCCCAGCCCTTCTTCTGGTGTTGTTGGTTTATTAAATCATCAGCTGGGCTGACAGCTCCTCAGTGTCCTCATGGCTTTGCCTGCAAATCTGGCTTAATTCCTGGCCTTAAAACAGGTTGGGGACATATCATGCATGGAGATTTGCAGTTCTCAACACACTTATCAGGGAAAACCAGGCCTTTCACATGAAAGTTTGGGTCATCACACAGCCTCCCCCATCATATTATGCTTGCATTAATGATTATATTTACAAGGGTTTCTTGATGTCCCACTGACACCAGCTTTTTATCAGCTTTCCCCAGCACAGACAGCAACCTGCCTTACCTGGTGGGCTGTTTTTACTGGATTTGTATAAACCTGGTTGCCTGGGTTGCCTTTGCCCTGCTGCTGCGTTTGGCTGAGATTGACCAATAAGGTAAAAAATTACTTTGGAGAGGAGCAGAGAGTCAGCAAGATGCCCTTGTGTGTCCATGCCCACAGGGAAGAAGGCTGGAAGCTCAGAGTGTGGTGACAGGGTGCCAGGATGCAAGGGTGCCAGAATGCTGGGGTGCACCTGCTGGTGAAGGCAGTGCCAGGCCAGGGGGTTGCCCCAGCAGTGACCCCCAGGGGTATGGGCAGAGAGCTCATCCCGTCTGGTTTCACACCCAGAACTGTGCAGTCAAATCAGGTGGGAAAAAATTGCCTCCACTGGTGTATTTGACAGAAAATTTTTTTTTGTTTTTTCCCCGACAGGTTCCTCAGGCAAACCTGGAACAGACAGAGAGGATGAGTTGGGTGCAGTTTGTGCTTAAAGTGGGCAGTCATCTCTCCAGTGATGGTGTCTCATTTCTCTGTGTGGTCATGGCTGCCAGGCAGAGCAATAAATCTTTCAGATGGAAGTACTTAGCATGGACCTAAATTCACCTCCCTTTCTGCAGCCCTCTCAACTGCACAACAGCAGTTCCTAATGATGATCCTAGCCTGCTTATTGAAGTGCAGAGCCTTTTCAGGCTGCTGAAACCTGCCTGCATTGGGTGGTACTTACTCCTGTTAGTTGGGGATGAGATAGAGATAGAGTGACCCTTCCAGTGGGAGGCTGCACTGGTTTATTTATCAGAGGAGGCTGTTCTGCATGCTGCAATGGCTGGGCTGTGCTTGTCTCCACAAGACATTTGTAGGGTGTGTTTGACCCACAGATGAACACGGAGCAGCCCTAGCACAGCCCACTGCCATGGAGGACCAGAGTGGCCTCTGAGCTGCTCCAGAAAGGATCATAAAATTGCATAATCACAGAATGGTTTGGGTTGGAAGGGACTGTAAAGATCACCTAGCTACAACTCTCCTGCCATGAGGAGGGACACCTTCCACTAGACTAGGCAGCTCAGAGCTCCATCCAATCTGGCTTTAAACACTTCCAGGGATGGGGCATCCACAGCTTCTCTGGGCAACCTGTGCCTGTGCCTCACCACCCTCACAGTACAGAATTTTTTCATAACATCTAATCTAGACCTACCCTCTTTCAGTTTGATGATGGAAAGCAGTTGAGTGCTGGGATAGACATGTGAGTATTTATTCCAAAATAATCCACAGCATGCCAGTTGTAGTGTTTTGGGCCCTTGGAGCTGGAGTTCGTTCAGCTGCCTCTTCTCCTGACCTCCAGGCTGCCAGGATAACGGCTTGGCTTCCCTCCTCTTATCTCAGCTGATGCTATCACTGTTCCTCCCATGCCTGCAGACACAGGTCATGTGGTAAAATCTCCCTTTGGGAGAAGCTGCCTTTCCAGCCTGGCTGCCAGTGAGCCTGATGTGATCCTTCATCTCAAATTAGGGTGGAAAGGGGTCAGGAATAAATGCTTCTCTACTTTTTAAAGCATCTTTCATCCAAAAAAGCCTGTACAGTATCCTGCCCTTTGATCTGTATATGAGAGCTGGCAAAGGAAGATTACAGCTTAAACCCCTCTTAGCACAAAGCACAGTGCTGGACTTTGTAAATTTGAATTGTTCCTACCTCCGTCTCTGATGTGAGCTCGGGCAAGCTCCTCACCCCAGTATCACTCCAGAGGATAGACAGTGTGTGAAAGCTGCATGCTCAGGAAGCTGTCACTGGACTAGGGCTGGCTACCCAAGTCTTAGCCTGTTTTGCCACAGAAACAAGTTCCTGATCATAGGTAGGCATGTGCCTGTGGGTACACTAACACACCCTCACATGTGCACTCCTTCCCTGGTGGCACTTAGGATTTTTTCCCTACACACTGGCATTTTGCTGAATTCGAATGGCCCTGACAGAGGGAGCCTTAGTAGCATCATGCCCAAGGGACCCAGAGTTGGCCACTGGAGCCAAGGAGGGAGGACCAGAGGTACAGCTTTCTTCTGACCAACAAGATGAGTCATTTGGGCCCTACTACTCTCTTTACCACTGAAAAGAAGGTGTTAGGTAAGACTTCTAATACCCAGCTTAAAAAACAACTCTACTGTTAAAAAAGATGGCAGGTTTCCTATTTGTACTTCTTATTGCTATTTTCCTGTGTGCCGTAATTGTTCTGTGTACATGTCCATAACAAACAGGTGAAAAATGGAAATGTAATTTTGGTTCCCTGAGCATACGGTGTACAAAGCAGGCACTGGTGGGGGGAAAGGTGGGCAGATTCACTCATTACCTGCCTACTGATAAAAAAAGTCTCCTCAGATGTTGAGGCAATGCTCAAACATCCCAAGTAGTTGGGCTGAGTGGTTTTTCTGTGCAATAGAATTTTAGAGACCAGCCAGCAATTTGGGCTCAATAGTCCTCCTGTAACACAGAGCTAAGACCCTGGGCCAAGGGCTTGCTCCTTGATTAGAAAGGTCATAGCATGCCAGAGGATTTGGGTGAAGGCCTAATGATGACAGGGCTGAGCCTGGAGTGAAGCCACAGCCTGTGCCTTGTGAAACCGACTCTACTCTCTGGCCCTGCCCCAGCAGTCTGGCCAGGGGCTGTGCCAGCAGTCCAGGCTGCAGCTGATGGGAACAGAATACAAGACATGGTCACCTTGTTCTGGGGTCTGCCAGCCACTGTAGGGAAACCTCCTGGGGAAGGATCTCTCTCTATACATATATATATATATAAATACATATATATATATAAAAATACATATATATACCATGCAGTGTGTGAATATCTCTCAGGTTTCTCCCCAGAGCACCACTTTGGAGAGATGTGGATTACCATACCTTGGTGCTGGCTTTGCTGTCTATTTGACAGGCATAAAAATAGCAAAAGAGGAAGAAATGGAGCATGTGGGAATGGTCTGTTTTTCACCGCACATCTCCCTCAGCAGAGAGGCTGGAGGCAAACCCTACCAGTGTGAAGAGAACAGGACCAGAAGGTCACCTCTAAGGTGACCCCTTTGCAATAAGATACCATCATGGAGGACCTGCCAGAGTCTTGGATCTGTGGGAGGCAGTGCCCTGCATTCCTCCCACCCTCCTGTGCCCAGCCAGGGCTGCTGGGTTGTGCTTTCTTCCCCTTAAGGTTGGGTCACCACACAGGTGAGGAGCGGAAACCTTTTGCTCCCCACCCCTCTGTGACTCACAGGGCACCTGCTCTGCCTGAGCTGTCATAACCATTTCAACATGCAGCGCTGTCTGGCCCATTCTTTGGGCAGGTGACCCCTTGGCAGGTCTCTGATTCCCCAGTGACCCTTGAAGAGCATCCTCCCAGGCATGGGACAGTGGTTTGTGGACCACTGCGGTGTTCCTCCTAATGCCCTGTGCCAGCCCTTCTCCCTGAGCTCCACTGGAATGCTCCATGATCAGTTATGAGAGCTGGCACCAACTGTAAGGCACAGAAACAGGGCATGGATGTTGCAGATATACTTCTCTAATTGCCCTGAAAACTATCGCTCCAATGTCTTGATCACCCTCTGACCTGTCCAGAAAGTCAGGATGCTATTTTTGTCTCATCTAGATCTGTGCTGCAGGATGCCCTATGAATCCTGCTTGTCACCATGATAGGTCTCTTCCTTCCTAATTTCTCATCACCACTGATGGTCATGTGCAAGGGAGTGACTCCTTTCCTGTGACAGAGAAGTGTCATACCTAAAGGATTAGTTTCAGACAACCCATGGGAGGTTCATCTTGGCAGCTGTGAGTTACCCTTTTTGCATTATGTTCCTTACACCCACTATTTTGTCTCTCTGGCGTCACACAGAAGAGACTTCCAAGTTCCATTTTAGTTTTCTCTGCTACCCTTCAGGAGGTTTGGTGCCCAAAATCCCATTACAGTTTGCAGGAGCTGAGCACTGTTTTGGAGAAGCAGAGGAAAGCTCCTGGCAGCAGAGAGCAGCCAAAAGGAACTGCCACTGTTCTAGATTTCACAGGAGCTGTAGGCACCAAGAGGAGTGTGTCCAAGTGTCCATGGCTCTAGCTGCTGCTTCAGGTGGTCTCTGGACTGTTTGGCTGTGATCACTGTCTCAGGGGCTCTGTGTGAAGTGCCCGTGTCACAGAAGAGCCAAGCTCACCACCTTGCCATCTGCAATTTCCGTAGGGCTCCATGATGTGGGATCTGTTGGGAGGTGGTGCTGGGGTTCAGTCACTCCAGCCTCCTGGCCACTTTAAACACCAGCTTACTCCCAGGCCTGCCTCATTCACAGGGTGGTAAAGAGCTGCAGGCATTCACACCATGCCTATGCCAACACCTTCAGCGTGGCTGCTGGAGCATGTAGTGTTAGGAGAATCTCTGATCAGATTGGGACAGACAGGACTCCCTGGGTTTGCACTCGGCAGAAGGCTGAGTGGAGCTCTGGGCCTTCTTTCAACAAACCAAAACTGCCGCAGTGCCCTGATTAAAAAAGGCTTATCTAGAATAAACATGCTCTGCTGGTGGGAACCTGTTATTTGGAAGCTGACAGGTCAATTCTGTGTCCCATCAGGGATTGTCTGTCCCTGAGTGGTCGGTATAACCCTGTGCCACCTCCTTAGCTGGTTCAGCAGAAATGGACCCATGTATGTACCTCTATCTAACCAGGGTCAGACATGCCCAAATGGGTGCTTTTAATTTAATGACGATGGGGCCACAGGCCAGGATTGCCCAGCCTGGGGGAGAGCATCTTATGTCTGGAAAATGGTATATGCTCTGCTGATAAAGCCTTGGGTTTCCAAAGAGATGATAGCAGCCAGAAGCACCACTTCCTAGAGAAATGAAGGGGTCGATAACCTTCAGTGGGAGTGGGAGACTTTAATCTGAATCACATACCTGAGAGATTTCAAGAAAGAAAAGGAGTTTAAAGGCTGCTGTGAGTGCCACCCTGTGCAGGCAGCCCAAGGACCTGAGGCACACAAAAGCACCAGGGGAGTTTGTAGCAAAGCAGTGGAAATAAAACAGCTTCTTAGCAGGGGGCTGTGCCCCTGGCTCCCCTGGCAAAAAGACCTCATGGAGGGTGGGTGTTGGGCTTTTTATCTGCACTGTGTTTGTAGTGATAAGGCTTTGGTTCTTGAGAATACACGAGATCAAGTGTGGAAATCAAAAGAGGGCTTTAATTTAACTCCATGCAGAAGGACATAAAATGGCCACTCTGCCATCCTGAGGGAGCATTAGCTGCCTTAAACCAGGCAGCTCCAGCTCTCTGCTTTCATACACTAAAGCAAAATCCATATTTGGTATATGTGCATTAGGGGGGGCAGAAGAGTCCTGTGTGAATTTGAAAACATATAAGGAAAAAAAAGAGTGGAAATCTTGTACTGGGTTTAGAATAAACAATGTTTAGCTATGTTTTGCAGTTGTGTTATTCTCAGGCACAACCAGCAGCGGACTCATCAGACTGAATCATTTCAGAGCTGTACATAAGCCTGCTGCTTTATTTTTTATTGCCATCAGAATTTAAACAGAAACAACTGCTTCTCTTTACTCTTCTTTTTAATTTTCTCATAATTTTTTTAATGTGTATAATAGAATTGCAGTCATAAAATAATTTCAGTGGGAAGGAATCCAAGGCATGGCCAACTCCAAAGCTAGACCAGGTCCTCAGGCTCTCGGTTATGAGTTTTTCCAGGGATGGAGATCCCAGCTCCTCACTGGGCAATCTGTACCAGTGTTTGACCACCCTCATGGCAAGACACTTTTCTTATAATGAACCAGAATTTCCCTTGTTGCCACTTGTGACCATTGCCTTGGGCATTTCACTGTGCACCTCTGGGAAGAAACTGCCTTTCTCTTCCCTGTAATGCCATTTAGGACAGCACTAGGGCCCCCCCACAGACAGCATTAGTACCTACACACTCTTCCACCTACCATTTTGGGAGCTAAAAGCCCTGCTGTGCAAAACACCTTTGAAGCACTCCCTCTTCTTACTTCAAACTGCTCCATTGCCACCACCTTCACTGTCACTCTGACACTGCTGGAAACCTGGCTGGGCTTGGGCATCTGTGGCTTGTGCTGGCTGAGAGGGTACAGCCTTTACAAGCAGTTGGTGGATATCCTGACCAGCCAGCTCACAAACTTATCTTTTGATTTTTCCTCAAACTACAACAAACTCATGCCCATTGATGTGGCTTCTTGCTGATGGCTGATCTCCCATGCAACCTGCTCTCCCATCACAGCTTGGACCAAAATGGCAGAGAGGGAATCAGAAAAAGTCGAGCACATTTTGATACCTGCTTGGTTCCATGAAAACATGAATATGTCAAACCTGTACCTCATATCACCACCTTTCCTTGCTTGCCGGGTCCCTCACATCACCCCAAAGACGGTGCATGCTTGCCAGTGCTGCTCACAAAGTCACTTGAGCACCTTCTGACCACATGTGCTCCTTCATGTAAAGGGGGGAAATGTGGCTGCCTTGATGTCATATGCTGTGTGAGGCACATGTGACTCATTCCTGACTGCCCTCTAGTAACGGCATCAAAATGCCCCAGAGGGCATTTCTGTGCTGGTCCTCTAATTCCTGTGCCTTAATCTCAGGGTGGCCAGGTTTCCAGCACTGTTTGCAGGCTGCTGGTTTGAGGTGGATGCTGTTAAGACGGCTCCTGGATGTACTGGTGTCACTGCTGAACTGCATATGGTTGCCATAGAAATTTAGGACTCATAGATCTGACTGATAATTTCCCACCTTTTTTCTTTTGCATTAAGTAAAGGAAACTGTGCAGCTAAACATGCCTTTGAGGAGCTGGACTGGGACATCTTGGCAGTCAAGTGGTGGTTTCAGATACTGAAGCTTCAAGAAGCCATGTGTTTACTGACAGGCAAGGGTAATGCTCAGGGAAGAGATCTTGTTCAGAATGGATGATGAACTGAAGCTGGAGAAGGCTTCTGCTCAGCTAGGACTTTATATTGCTGCTGGTGGTCCAAGGTGGAAGTGATCTCGGACACAGTCCTGTTATGCACCATCTCTCCATCCCCAAAATGTATGATCTCATAACCACAGAAATATTCTTTCATAAATAATGATCCATTTTTGTGTCCACAAACCTCAGCCGGCTATTTCACGACAAATACTATTTGCACTTTACAGCATGCTATGACATGATCTTTAACTATATAAACTCAATCTCCTCCTGTAGGTCCTTAATATAAACAATAAAAGGCCTCATTCACCTTCAGAACTACCAATGGCTTGGCTTGTGGTACGTGCCCTAGTGCTTCTGATTTTTAAGTAATCTTGCTAGTGTTACTCTTGCTGCAATTGTGTTTATGACGTGCTGTCACCTCTTGCTTTGAAAGGGAACAAAAAACCATAGAGCCAAGAAATAACTGTTCAAAGATTTTATCAAAGACCGTAACAGTAGTGTTTAAGAGAGTGTTGAAGTGTTAAGAGTTTAAAGAAATGGGACTTCCCAGCAGAGCCAGAATTATCTTCTTTCGTTTCACAACGTCCTCCCACAGTGGAGGCCTCACCAAACCTGGTGGTTGCTGCAATGTGAGCTGCAGCCAAAAATTCCACGATGAGGAAGGCCTTTGCCTTTTTGGGAACTTTGCTTTTTCTCACAGGAGCTCAGAAACCATCCTCTGCTCTCCCCAGCGAGCCGTCCCTCATGTGAGCGCTGCCATTAATGTCAGAGGAAATGAGTGCATGCCCAACGGCATGGGAAAGCCTTGCACAACCAGGCCTAAATATAAACCGGACATGAAAGATAAAGTCTCTAGTAAATATAATTGCAACAGCTTGGGGCCCCAGCCAGCTCATGTTAATGTCAGGGGGTGTTGGCTATCCTGCCTTCCCCTCAAATGAGATTCAGCCCATGGCTGAAACACAGGGTGTTTTCTGAAGTAGAAGCATTCTTAAGAGAGTCCCTGCTAACTGGTGTTTCAAAAGTGCTGTGACATAGGAAGAAGAGCAGCGAGGCTCCTCCTCATGCTCAGCAGCCAGGACCGTGTTCCTCCCTGCACAGTGGTCAGGACGTTTACTGCACTGGCCAGTCTGGTGCCTGCCAGCTGGTGGGATCCTCTTGGATGGACACCACACATACACCCAGCGTGCTGGGCCCCATCAGAGGGCAGAAATTTGAGTAATTACTTCTCTGAGAGCCAGACTTCCAGAGTGTATAATTGAGCTCAAATTAAATTGCTCATCGACAGGTAATCAGCTGGTCCACTGGATTTGCTAAGAGTCATAGTTGATGCTTTCCTGTGCCTGTGTTTTGTTCTTTGGCACATTCCAGAATTTAAGGTCACAGTGGAGAGCAATGATCCGTCCATCCTGCATGCCAAAGCCTGGCTTCGTACTCCAGTCTCATAATATCTTCAGGCTGGAGGGTTCAAGTACACACCATGTGGAAGACTGCTCTGGCACATTGCATTTCTGACACTCCTCCAGAAGGAGACATGGTTTCCCAGACAGATTTCTGGGCAACCCAGCTGCTGGTCTGGCACAGCATAGGCATTTTTTTGCAATACAAATGTGTGCAGTGACGATGCTTGAGCTTTCTTGCATGGCACTTGAAGGATATAAACCAATTTGAATTTATACTTTAAGGGTATAAACCAACAGCAGCAGCAGCAGATGGATCTAATACTGGAGATGCTGTGGGCCTCTGAGGATGTGTTGATGCTCTCACCTACTGCTGATGACTGCAGGAAATGCCTCACACCTTGTGAGACATAGAGAAATGTCCAGGCTCTTAAAAAAGTACCCCAATATTGAAACAATGCAACAGTTTGTGGCCTGACTTTCAGAGAGTTTACAGGACCTTTTGCACTGGTTTCAGTGGGAGAAATATCACCCTGCAGGGTGGTGGTTTGCAGGAAAGGCATCGCGGCTTACCCGCACACAGAGGCAAAGTTTCAAAGGCAACGGAGATCAAAGGAAAAAGCTTCAGACAAAGCCACAGCACAGAGTACTAGGCATGTTAATAATTTAGAAACAGTCAAATGTAAGAATAGTCAAGTGCAGGCGTTGAAGGAGACACAGGGCTTCCTCAGGGAGTACAGCTCAAGGCAGGAGACGGGCACTGATGCAGGGCAAAGGGCTCTTGCTGCCTGGCTTTCCCTACTGGCTTGTGAAGGGAGGTGACAGACTATCCACCCTCTCCAGAGGGCCTGGAAGCACAACACATACAAATGACCGAGTCTTTTGGAATAAAAACCTGGTTTTATCTGTGTGTGTATGAAGAGCCTTTGGAAAGTTGTGAGTGCACAGACTATGGCCTGCTGGCATTCATTTTGTGCATGAGCAACCTGAACCTGAGCATACTGAATGCACTCAGCTATTAAAATGAATTTTTGGGGTGATGTTTAAAAATTGCTAATAAACATTATTAGGGAGTTGAATTTTTTCTTTGGAAATAAGGGATTTTTCATCAGATTTTAATTACCATGTGCCACAGATCTTTCTTGAACTGAAAATAATGAACTCCAGCATGAATTGTGTTCTTAGGTGACTAACAGGATATTGGAAAACTCACTTGGTGATTTTTAGGGATGAGTAAGAGACAGTGTAAAGAAAGAGCCTGTCAAAAAAGTGCTTGTAATCATTCAGCACTGGCTGCATGAAGAGATGAAAATGGGAATCTGAAATGGAGCTCCTTTATAAACCCATCTCACAATATTAAGGTATAAATTTTAGAGGTAGCCCACATAATGGCTTTGAGTTTCAAGTCACAGGTGAGATCCATTTTTAATGGTACTATTTTTGCTGCGGTGCTTCTGACAAATGGTCAGAGAAACGTCAGTCTCGACAGTGCATAAAATTAGCAATATCTGTCTAATAAAGCTAAAGGCAGGAGCCACTTCCTGAACCTGTAAGGACCAGAGTGGCCTTGAGTGTGCAGCACAGCTCATGTTCCCCAGTGCTGTGGGGATGGCTCTCTGTGGCACAGTAGAGCCTCTCCAGGTCCTTGCTCTTACCAGGTGTGCCCATCCTGGGCAACCTGTACCAGCATCTCACCAACCTCACAGTAAAGAATTTCTTTCTCATGTCCAATCTAAATTTACCCTCTTTCAGTTTCAAACTGTTACAGTAAGCCCATCCCTGGTAAAAGAACTCTCTCCATCACTCTTATAAGACCCCTTTAAGTACTGAATGGCCACAATTGGGTCTCTCCGTAGTCTTCTCTTCTCCAGGCTGAACACCTCCAACTTTCTCAGTCTGTCTTCTATAGAATCCTTCTGATCATTTTTGTGGCCCTACTCTGGACCCACTGAAATAGGTCCATGTATTTCTTGTACTGGGGGCCCCAGGGCTGGATGCAGTACTCCAGGTGGGGTCTCACCAGCATGGAGTAGAAGGGGCCTTACATAAGTTCAGGTAGAAGATATTTGTACCTCTTCCCTTGACCACAGATGCAGCCACTCCATCACAGAAGGCCACTAGAATAGTCAGGAACAATCTGCCTGTGGAGAAGCCAGGGCAGTCAGGCAGTCTGTGTTCACAGAGTATGGCCAGTGCTTTTGGGGTGAAGGTTTCCCTTAGACTAGCTGCAGCATGGCAGGATGCATGATGCTTGAAGGTGAGGTGTTGAAGAGATGGTAGACTGGGGATGTTGTGGATGTTGGAACTTCCTGCTGCAGCTGACTGCTCCAGGCCACACTGAAGAAGTGTGTGGCTTCCTTGGACCTGAGCTGGGACTCACTGTGCCCCTACAGTCTTCCAACCCCACAGCTGTTATTTTTTAACTCAAGCACCAAGAGAACACTGGTGTTTCTGAAACAGTCCGGTGGAGATCCTGCCCTAGCTGAAGGCTTGCACAGTGGGAGTGTGCCACCAATCCTGGGCTAAGCACAGGGTGCCAGCACCCAACACAGTGCTCCGTGCATTGCCATGCCAAGCACAGGATCATGCGCTGGAAAAGAGGACCAGGCTGGGGATGAGGAAGGAAAATGCTTACTCAGCACCTAATCTTGTCAGGCCTTTTAGTTTAGGAGTTCTTTATGGCATGTGCCTACACCCACACCCATTTATATATATATACTCATACAGATTTCAAATCCAAGGTTGAAGGGCAAAGGCTTTTGAAAACTTTAAAGGATTTAAAGACTCCTACTAGGAGTGATGCTGATGTGGAATAAGAGAGAAAATAAAGTTTTGCCTTGGCTGAGGGAGCAGAAGTGCAAAAGAGCCCTTGTGGGGAAGCCTGGTGTCATGTTTTTGTCCATTTCCAGACTTCGTTAGTGCACATGAATCATGGTCGGTGTCTGTGAGATGGGGGTGCTCAGCCTTTTTGCCACCATGGTCCCTGATGTCCTCTGCTCAGGGGCTGTCCCTCACAGCACAGTGGAAATCCTGCTACCTCACACTACTAAAATAAAAATAACATGAAATAACAGAAAGTTAAACTGGGTTCAATGGCTACTGATTGGAAGTGAAGGGAAGGGGAGCAAGTTCAGAGAGGGCTGATATCAGGTAATACAGTCAAGAGCTGATGCCTCACGAAGTATTCACCAGGGAATGTGTTTTTTTTTTCTCTCTCTTCTTTTCTTTTTCTCTGCATCTTTTTTATTGATCTGCAAGAGAAGAGAGTTCTGTGGCTGTGATATCTGAGAGCTGGTGGTATCTCATTCCTTTGTCTGCAGTCCCTGTCTCTGTAATTGTTTCTGGCTTCCTCTGTACTGCATCTTGGGCTTTCTCTGGGAGGCCTTTCAGCTGTCTGAAATTAAAGGTTCTTCTTCATGAGCCTCTCACCTGAGCTTCCTGCTTCCACTACTAACCAGCAATTTTCTCAGCATCCTGAATCAATTCAGTGTTTCCATCAGAGGTCAGGTGTTTGAGCTGGTAAGAGCCACTGGTGGTGAGGCTGTACACCTCTCCTTTCAACCTCATCCCTCCTCCTCACCCAGCACATGGGAGACTTGTTCAATTCTCCATGTCCTCCACCAGCACAAGGAGATGGAGCGATGTCACAGACCTACAGACCTGCATTTTCCTCCAAGATGTTTCAACATTTCAATGGTAGAAACAGGACAGCCCTCACTTACATTTTCATTTTTCTGGGGAAATTGGTGGGTGTTTCCGTATCAGTATCTGTGTGCTCAGAGTTGACAAAAGGGAAAGCATTACCCTGCTCCTCACATCTTCTGCCTCCTCTCTGACCCTCTGTGTTCAGTGCTGTGGGCACATGACAGATGTCTGCTCAGTTTGGAACAGCATTCAAACCTTGAGGTGCTGGCATTTCCCAGGCAGAGTGGTAACTGGACGCAGAGATTAGCTCTGGCTCGTCTCCATGTTTAAATGAGCTTCCCCTAATTAGGGAAATTGCCTGTGCTTACACTTCAGACAGATCCTGCCTGTAATTACATTCATAAACTTGTTCATTGCTGCACACAAGCTCAGTGTGAGGTGATGGTTAACCCCCCCCATCCCTGGCTGCTCCCACCTCTCCTGCAGTGGCCACATCAGTGCCCAGGGTTTGTGCCCTTTCATCCCCTCTTTGCTCACCTCTTCGGATGGAGAAGTGCAGGTTCCTGTTCCTCCATCTCTCAATGGTTACCCTAACACCACTAAAACCATGACCCCACACCTAAACTTTTATTATCCACCCCTCCCTGCTCGAATCTTACTGATATTCAAGACCAACTCAGGATGAACCTTTCCCTACCTCCCTTTGTTAAACATGTAAAATTTTTAGGAGACTTATGAAAGAACTACTTTAGGGGGTTATGTGTGTACATATTATATTGCCATATTTTTTCGCAGAAGAGACTTCTGGTATATGATGAAGACTGTGCGCTGCGAGACAAATTAAGTCTGGGGGAAAAAAAGAAAGAAAACCAAACAAATTAAGCTTGTTAAGCTTTACAGTAAACTGCTGCAAGGCTGAAGCACGACATAAAAGCTGAGGTTTTCAAAGGGCCCTGAGGGAAGTAAATGTGGGACTGACACTGAATTTAATTTGCTTTATGCTGAAGGAGGCAGCTTTGGAGAAATGCCCATATGCATAACGATTCCTCCAATAGATGTTTTACCAGGTTTAGCAAAAATTAGGAGCTCCAGAGCAGCCAGAGAATCCTTGTGATGGATAATGAGCGGCATCCAGAGAAGGACTCCCTCTGCTCTCATACACAGGGAGGACTTTATGAGCACCACGTTTGTCTTTTAATAGAGATACCACTCTTTTTCAGAAATATAATGGGAATTTATCAATGTACACAGAGCAGAGAAAACATTTTCAAAACAGAAAAAACCCACTCCAACCTTCAAAAAATTGCAGGTGAAATCTGTGTAAGAACAGGAATTTTCTGTTAATAATCCTTAAGGTTAACAAACCCAGAAGAGCCAGAGGGTGAGAACACTGCCCAGCTCTGACACCTGCCCTCTAAAATGCTTTTTATTTCGTGTCATTTTTTAATTGAATGGATTTCTCTTCTGTTCTTTGTATTGCAAGCAATGCTTTGGATGGCATAAAGAGGCATCGAGCCAAAATGAGCTGGTATTGAAAGAGAACTGAGGGAAAAGCAGAGCTTGCCTTGTTTGACAATATTTCTTTATAACATGGAAAGAGACAAACCAAACAGGCAGAATTGCCTCCAAAGGAAAAGACACCAAAACCTATTTCAAGTCCTGGTTTCAAAGCCTGGATCCTTATCTAAGCAGCAGGGTTTGTCATCGTACATACAGTCACAGAGAGAGAAATGGAATAAGCGTGAAAATATATTTAGTACTTTTAATATAAAGTTGTCAATCTGACTTATTACATCTTGAATTCCAGCATCTGGAGCTTTTGTTAAAGACCAAGATGCTGCAGTTGTGCAGCTTTAGCAGCACTGCAACTTTTCATTACAGCTTTTTCTTTCACTCTTATATGTGGGGGAAGAAAGCTTGAAACTCCAAGTCCTGACGATCAGGCTTCAAAAAGTTTGTGAAAAATATCTAGCTTCTGTGGTTTAAAATCCTCAGTGACTACAATCAGGATGAAGATTTTGGGGGTAACCAGACTAGCTTCTGCGCCTGGTCAACATGTGACATACACTGTAACTAAAACTAAAACTAAAAATAAAGACAGTGCCATGTACAGCATTCTTGTTTTTCAAATAGCAGGATTTTATGTCAACTTCACAGTGGGAAGGAAATGGCCAAATGCTGAGAGTTGACAATCCTGCCTTTACGTAGATTTGTCCCAAAAGCAGGAGGATATGAATGTACTGGAGGAGTCTCTTAAGCCTGGGAATAAGGTTTGGCCTCCATGCAGGAAGAGAGGGAGTGGAACACCTGTCCCACCTTTGTGACCAGATGCTGCTTTGGGTGCTCCATATTAAGCATAGGATCTCTCCTAAGCAGTGATGTCTCTCCGCAACCAGGCAGGGATTCTGAGATGTCACACAAGGTCCTTATCTCCCCCTCTAGTACTTTTACCTGGGTTTGCTTTGCGATTGGATCTTTGATTGATGGTAGAACTTAATTTCTGTGGGAATTAATCCAGTTCCACCAAGCACCAGCTATTTGCCGAGAAATAACAATGTTCTGGGTTAGAGTAACTCTGGGGCCAGTCATTAGATCACCAGCCCTCCCTCTTGCTTTGCACGACACACAAAGAACCCGGCATTATAATGTCAATATACTCGGTACACTTTCCAAACCCATTGAGTAAACATGTGCCAAGAGTGCGCTGCAGGTAGGCTTGCTTTCCAAAGGCTGCTGCCTCCTTCCGTGGATGGGTTTAGTGAGTACATGGTTTTGTTTAAACAGGAAAACACATTAAGAGGCACTTCATCTTTGAGTGTTCCTGTCTCTGCTGCCTGCATTCCTGGCTGGGGTGTTTAATACACATTAAGTGCAATGTGCTCGTGGGACCCTCTGACTTAAATACCATCAGGCCAAGAGCACTGGAGTAATCAGGGTGATTCCTTAACTAAGAAAAGGCCAGTTATGTTCAGTTTTTTATTACATTTCTTTATTTTTCATATCCATTGTCCAATAGTCCATATGCTTCCCATAGAGTCTCCAGTGGACACAGCAATAAGACCTGAAATAAAATCCACAGTCACCATTTCCAAGCATGACTTCTGGCCTTAGGGGTGGGTTTCTTTAGCCTGCACCATGTAAAAGCTTCCATCAGCCTCAGGTGAGCATTTGTGTTTCCTGTGCAGCCAGGAGTAGTGCCCAGTCAGTGAGACAATGCTCTCCCCATGCCTGTTTTTCTGTGCTAACGATAGACAGACACAGGATGGCTTACAGAGGAGGGATGGTGCTGCATGGGGTGAGTTCCAGCTGAGATTGCTCTATATTCAGATGCTGAAGTTGAGAGGAGCCAAGGTGCTTGGCCTCTGTGAAAGAGCTCAGCAACAAATCTGGTGCCCTTAAAGTGTGTTGAGTTGAGCAAAGACACTCATCCATTCAGGCCCTCATCCTGACTAAATTTGTAGTGTAGAATCTAGTTTTATTCTCTTCTGCTCAATGGGGTGATACAGATTTACAGCAGTGCAAATCTTGCCCAAATGTGAAAATTTACAGATGAAGTTGTTCCAGAGGAATTATACCTAAACCACTCCTTGACTACTACTCTGAAACCAAGACCAAAATGACATTCCTCCATGACGTCCTGAAACAGATGCTTTGGCTGAATGCAAGAAGGTATCTCCTTACCTTACTGAATTTGAGTCCACAAACAGCAGATCCACAGTCCCACAAGCATCTTGGTCTGCGCAGATCACAACAGAGGTGCTTTCTATTGCCTGCTGAGCATGTCCTTGGAAAGGGTTCTGCTTGCTTTACCATCATCCCAAGAAACCTCCCTGTGATCACTGATGGTCCTGGACTCACTTTGCACTAAGTAAAACCTTTTCAAGAGTTCCCACTGTGACAGGCATGGAGAGGGTCCCTCACAATACCCTTTGAGTTTAGCTACCGGGGATGAGACACAGATCTGATCTGTAAAAAAAGAAAAAAATAATATGAAAAGAAAACACAGCCACTGACTCTTTCTAACATCTTTTTCCTTTCCTCTCATGAGCCTGTTCTGGGATAATTTTCTCAAACAGTCAGGTTTTTCCATATCCATCTGATACTCTTTCACTCATATCAAGATACTTCTCACCTGCAATCATGTTTTTTTTCCTAGTAATCAAAAAAATCCCTGAAGTACAAAAGAGAGGCTATTTTGCCTCCTTCTCAGCAGATGAGGTTGTCAAAGTGGGTTTCCATTAGACGCACTATACCAAGATCTTGCTTTTTTTGGTGCAATAGCTTCTTCCCAGCAGGCTGGGTTGCAGGTGCCAGAGACCTTCTCCCTCAGTCCAAGGCTGATCTGGTTCCTTGTGGGACATTAGGGACACATCGGTTTAAGACACTTGCTAGAAACCTAAGTTGTGCCTCAACACTTTCTCTAAATATTCACAACACATAAGGCAGATTGAACTAAACTTGGGGGAGAAAAGAGCACCAGACCTGGAGACAAACATGCCAGTATTTACACCAAAATAAATACTTGGAATAACTTAACAGAGCTAATCCTGGAGAAGATGTAGAACAATTTGTTGAGTACCTTCTCAAGAGGAGATAAAGTGGGCCGACAAAATCCATATTTTGGGAGAAATGTAGGGAAATGCCTTGGAAAAAAGGCAGGCTCTATTTGCTTGTCCTGGAAAGACAAATATTTAGAATTAGTGGTTCTTGTTGTCAACACCTCACAGGAAAGACTGCCCAGAGGTCCATTTGCAAATCATAACGATCAAGTTACAGTATTATGAGGTCCAACCCGTGAGAAAACCAAGCAAGGAAGGCAATACTGTACAGCATCTCTCTGTATGTCTGCGCAGGTTTAGGCAGTGCTCCAGTACTGCACAAACACTGCTGTTAAAAAAGAAAAGTGCCTCACAAAGAACTGGTACTTGGTGAACCAGTTGACCAAGGAAATGGAGGCTGCTGCAAGGAGAAATGTGAAAAGCCAAAAGAAAAGCCAAGAGAAGCTGCCACTGCCCTCTGCAAATGCCTGAGAGAGTAGGAAAAGCTATTTAAGGTAAATTCTGGCATCAGAAAAAAAAGTTATAACCTGTCTCCACAGCAGCTCAGGATGCAGAGGGAATATGTCTCACCACTGAAGTGTGGTGTCCTGTGAAGTCCGTGAGCTCCCCAGGGCAGTCGTGGAGGCTGGAAACCCTTCAGTGAGCCGCAGCCTGGAACTGCTGGGCAGAGGCCACATTATCCCAGCGCTCCCTCCAACGAGGCAATTGTGGAGCAGAGCAATGTTTGCTTACAGCACTGAAGAACCAGCAATTATCCTGAGGTTGGTATCCTGCAGGGATCCCCAAGATAAGCTGCTGACTGAAGCCAGATCCTGGACACTGATGATGCCTGCAACATCTATCAGTCAATAAAATCAACTGATTTCCTTTTCATTGAAGGGAAAAAACACAGAAGGATTAGGCCTGGTACTTGCACCCTAGTCACATCTCTACCCTTAGAAGAAAGGGTGAAAATAATGTGGCACAGTCAGGGCTGGCCAGTTTGTAACACTGGAAGCCACGCTGGTCTCATTAATGAGGACGAGCAAGTGGGGACAAAGCTCAGAAGAAGCAGCAACCAGTGACATTTCATCTGGCAAACCCCAGTGAGCCATGCAGCCCCTGAAGGTGTTGAGTGTAGAGGTAGAGAAATGCAACAGGAATGCAGCAAGAACCCAGAGACCCCACAGACCAGCCTGGAGCCTTGGCTGAGGCTGGCGACCACCTCCGGGCCAGCAGTCTGCCAGTGAAAGGAATCTCCTGCCCACCCACAAGATCTTTCCTCTAACTTTCCTCAGTTTAAATCTGGTTTTATACTGTCAACTGGTATAAAGGTCTGGTAGCCTGCAGTCAAATCTTGGCCCTAGGATTT
Organism: Sclerurus mexicanus; assembly: GCA_013396755.1. Taxonomy (NCBI): domain Eukaryota; kingdom Metazoa; phylum Chordata; class Aves; order Passeriformes; family Furnariidae; genus Sclerurus; species Sclerurus mexicanus. The sequence goes on along the minus strand of VWZF01004610.1, from coordinate 455,330 downwards.
CTGGTGCCCCAGATACAGCTGCTGGAGGAGACTGCAGTGAACCCATTTATTCCCTGGTTAACAGTAGCAAGAATGGCATGTCCATGTTAATTCAGCTATATCCATCTCTGCTGATAATTTTTCTCTCTGGAGAAATCTAAATATTCATTTCTCCTTCCCATTCATGAGCGGTTTCTTAGAGCTGAGATAGCTCATGGCATGATTGCTGGGTTAGAAAGAAAAGGTCTCAGGGAGGTTGGCCATGCCAGGATTTTTCACACCCTCTACCTCGTTTGCATGACAGAATTTGGTTATTTTTTGACTGTTTGGCAGTGCTGGGGTTTGCTCCGGCCTTTGAGGGCTGCTCTAGCCTGCAGGGTGCATGGCAGCACCTTCAGGGAGATAGGCAGGTCTGCCTGGAGAGAGCCTGCCAGAGCTGCAGGAGTTTACCTGCTGGAGCCCACCAGGTTCTTCGCAGGTGGAAGAAGCCTCCAGATCTCAGATCAGCCAGTGCCTTCTCCAAGCACAGCGTGCTGCACACCAGGGCCTGAGTTAGACCGGGTAAAACCTTTTACAGCGTACCAGCAGAAGATGCTTCGTCTGTTCATGAAGAGGTGTAAGAGTCATTATTTGCATCCAGAGTGATTATACACAATACCACTAGATACATTTATAAAATTATGTATTGGGTTTGCATGGCTATGGGGGAGGGCTACAGGGGTGGCTTCTCTGAGAAAATGACAGAAGCTTCCCCTATGTCTGATGGAGCCAGTGTTGGCCAGATCCAAGACGGACCTGCCATTGGCCAAGGCCGAGCCCATCAGTGACAGTGGTAGTCCCTCTAGGGTAACAGATTTAAGAAGTGGTGGAAAAATCTGTACAACAGCAATTGCAGCCAGAGAGGAGTGAGAATATGTGAGAAGAACAGTCCTGCAGTCACCAAGGTCAGTGAAGAAAGAGGAGAAGCGGTGCTCCGGGCGTTGGAGCAGAGCTTCCCTGCAGACCATGGTGAGGCAGCTGTGCCCCTGCAGACCATGAAGGTCCCTGGTGGAGCAGATATCCATCTGCAGCCCATGGAGGACCCCACACCAGAGCAGGCGCATGCCTGAAGGACACGCTGACCCTGTGGAAAGCCCATGCTGGAGCAGTCTGCTAGCAGAACCTGTGGACCCAGGGAGAGAGGAGCCCACACGGGAACAGGTTTGCTGGCAGGACTTGTGATCCCATGAGAGACCCACAATGAAGTAGTCTGTTCCTGAGGAGCTGCACCTCATGAAAGGGATCCAGGCTGGAGCAGTTTGCTAAGAACTGCAGCCCATGGGAACAACTCCTAATGGAGAGGTTCATGGAGGACCATCTCCCATAGGTGGGACTCCACACTGGACCAGGGGAGGAGTGTGAAGTGTCCACCCACTGAGGAGGAAGGAGCAGCAGAGACAATGTGTGATGAACGGACTGCAAACATCATTCTCTGTCCCTCTGTGTTGCTGGAGGGGAGGAGGTGTAGAATTTGGGAATGAAGTTGAGCCTGAGAAGAAGGAAAGGGTGGGGGGAAGGTGTTTGAAGGTTTGAATTTATTTCTCATTATCTTACTCTGATTTGATTGGTAATAAATTCAGCTGATTTCCCCAAGTCAAGCCTGTTTTGCCCATGACAGTAGTTGGTGAGCAATCTCTCCCTGCCCTTATCTCAACCCACAAGCCTTTTGTTATATTTTCTCTCCCCTGCCCAGTTGAGGAGGGGAATGACAGAGTGACTTTGGTGGACTTGGTGTCCAGCCAGGGTCAACCCACAACAAACAAATAAAATACTGTGTCTTCTTTTAAATGAGCTCAGAACCATGCAGAAAATGGGCAAGATGAGGGCAAATAATAAGCACAGGGAACTAACATTAATCAAAAGGGAGCAAGAGTCCTTTCAAATATTCATTTAGACAAAGAGGAGGACGACAAAGGAGAAAATAACCAATAAAACACTGAGGAATTAAATTAATGGAAATTAAATAATAACCAGGATCTGACTTTTTTTCAACAACCAACTTATATCTGTCAAGGAAACATGGCCTGGCTTCTGAGACATGATGAAGTAGGTTATCACAATTTGAGGGTTTAAGTTTCTGGAGCTCCTGAATCCAGTCACATTTTTCAAGTCTCTGATGCCACAATGAGGAGTTATTTGACAGATGGAGCTGTACAAAACAAAACATTTCAAGGAGAGTAAAATTATAAGGGCTTGCCTTGTTCAGTCAGGGCTGACAGACATTGCAAAAGACCTCACCACCAGTTTATTATTAGTGAGATTGCAGCAGTCCTAGGAACTGTGTCAAATGTGTGGGGAGAGCCTAGAGGTTTTGAAATCTTAGCAGACCAATACAGAGCACAGAGGTGAACAGACTTGCCCAGGGTCAGAGTGCAGTTTAGAAGGGCAATTAGCTCAGATCCCCTTGGCACCGCGTGTTCCCATTGCATGTACAGTTAGGCAGGGCTGCCTTAGGGCTGTTGCATACTGTGTACCTTTTTGGCCTGGTTGCTGCAGACTTAAGCTTTGACTTCTAGCAGCACCGTGCTTCCTTTTGGTACCCAAGTGGGAGGTTCTTCCTTTCACTTCTTCTTTCCCCAGCTGCACACAGCCTTGGGACAAACGGCCAAGAATGGCAAGTTCCTCTTTGCAGGTTCCTCAGCTGAGTTATGCAAGCAATTAAACAGTTTATGCCTCCCGCCTCCCTCCTGCCCCCATTTTCTGACTTGTGACTCTATGCAGAGCATCTTTCCATCAAAATTAACAACCACCTATACTGATAGTGGTCTCTGGAGCTGCTGACCTGCCCTCCTAGCTCCAGTGCTGCCTATATGGTGCTGGAGTAACCTGGTTGTCACTACACTCCAGCCCTCAACACAGCTCTTTGCAGAAGTCACAGCCGAGATGTTGATGTTTCACAGGCAGCTTAAGCAGTTGTCTTCACCAAGTGCCCAAGCTGTAGGTGGCTGACCTGGAAGAAGCTGTCTCTACCAGACACACTCCCTCTCACTCTTCTGAGCAGCTATTCCAGCTGCCAGGCAGAAGCCTGTTGTCATTAATCAAAGCCATACCAATGAGCAAGGGCAGTAAAAAAATTGAGATTATTTTAAAACAGAAACTATTTTTTATGCTTCTTCTTGAGATCAACCAGTCTCTGCCCAGGCATGAAGCATCTCTTTTCCATTCCCTTTGTGCCACCCTGGTCCCAGGAGGATGCTAGTAAGGGCAGAACCAGGCACTCAGCTCCCAGGGCTCAGGGAGCTCAGGATAATCAAGCTCTCCCAGCACCACTGTGAAAAGCAGCAGGCTGGTGGACAAGGGCACACACTGCCCTGCTGTGTGCTGTGCTCAGGCACCCAGCACAGCATGTGGCAGTCACTTGGTAGGTTCCTGCCCTCTGTCCTGTGCTGGAGTCCTGTGATGGTGCCTTGTCCTCCAGATCCCCTGCTGTTACATGCAGGTGACTTATGTCCCAGGGGAAGAGCTCAGTAGCACTGCAGCTCCTGGCTGCACAGGGCTGCCTCCTCCGTGGGGTCTGCCACCCCACTCTTTCCTTCCCCCTCATTCAGTTCTGTGGTGTTCAGCACAAAGCACTCCTTCAAGGCAAAGGTCACTTCCAAGCACTGTGGAAGAAAGACTCAGGATTTTTTTTCGGCATCCCCTATAAATGGGGGCCCCCTATAAAGCGGGGAACCCTTAAGAGTTCCTAGATAATAAGGGAGAAATTTGGGCCACATCCCCACAGTGGAATTGCCTGAGAAGAGAGAGCATCCTCCTGCCCAGGATCTCCCCTTTCTCCCGAAACCCAGACGCACAATATACCCTCTTACACCTTGTGACAGCAACTGTACAGACCTCTGCTTCCCAAAGGATTAGTCATTCCCATCGGGATGACCCGTGACACAGCCGGCTCAGCATCCCACTCCTCCGCCTGGCACCGGAACACCCACCCAGTGCCACGGATGCACACCCCAGTGTTAAAAACCATCACAGTGACTCCAAAGCCTGTGCAATACAAGGTGCACGGACGGGAGGGGAGACAGCTTTCTGTCACCAGCAGGTGGCATCGCCACTTTCAAAGCCCTGGCCAGAGAAAACAAGAAAAACGTCTGCTTTTCTGGTTTTTTCCCCCCTATTTCTTTAATTTATGGTTTTTTTTCAGGTGTGGATGAGGCAAGAGATGTGAAGCACTTGATACGGAAATTTATAAAATAAATTTGTAAAAACCGATTTTCTCTAAAGGTCTGTTCATGCAAAACCTAATGAAGGAATGCTGCTCCATTTATTTCTGGGAAAGAAAGGGTTGGATGTCCAATATGCCAAGCATCCTTACATCGTCCTAACCTGAGGAGCTGAGGGTGCTTAATGCCTTGGGTTGGACTCCAAGAGGACCCAGGAACACATTTCTTATGCAGCATCTCTGAGTGCCTGTGAGGTGACAGAGAACCACGCTGGATGCTGATCCCAGCCTGCTCACCAGCCAGCTCCTACATTTCACTCTGCAAAGCACTGACCAGGGAAGACGGGCTGTGCCTCCAAAAGCTGAGTCGCTGAGTCAGCAAAATATTGCTGACTAAGCACTTTGCCATTGTGAAAATCAAGCACAAAGCATCAATGACTTTGCATTTATTAGGTAGAATTACTGAAGTAGCTACAAGCTAGCAGTCTTAAAATAACCAATTACTCCCTCTCAAAAGAAACATCCTTACTAAGCTCGGGTGATAAAGATTTCAATGCCTCCCTTCCCACAGAAAGGCAGATTTGCCTGGGAGAAGTGTAAGCCAATATATCCTGTCATCTGCACTTACATGGTGCTTCTACCACGTCAAAGGGTCAAGTATGTTATGGTTTGCACATAGCATTAATGATTAACTGTTGTCTGTAGAGGAACAAGTTTTACTCTTGGCTTTTAAAAAATAGATCTTGAAAGATGAAATGGAAAACCAGCCTTGGGTTGGTTCCAGTGGGTATTTATGACCACAGCATCGATGGTACAGAAGATTAGAAGGCATTTGGAACCTCAAGCTTTCCTTTCTTTTCTTTTTTTTTTTTTTTTTCCTGACCTGTTCCTGGTAGATTTGAAAATGGTTAGAAAAGCAGGAGAGAAAAAAACAGGCTTGTGGCTGCGGCAAGTTCCTGGTCTGGTTGCCAATTCCACATGACCTTGAATGGGTCAGTAGGTGAGGAAAGAACTTCTGTTTTTAGAGTTTTACAAGTTTAAGTCCAACTCCCAGAGACAGAAAACCTGAGCCAGTGTCATTCCCTGAGCTCTGGGGCCAGGCCCCACAAATACCACAGGCTTCCCTGAAGGTGGTTGTATAGGTTCTTCTTGCAACTCATGGAGGGGGAATCATCCCACCTATTTCGGGACGAGATGAAGTGCTCTTCAGAAGAACCTACTAAAAAGAACATTTTAAAAAAGAGGTTCTCAGCTTGGCTTAGCTGCCTAATTTTGACACGGCTGAACGTGACTGAGTACCAGCCTTAACTTTCTCAGAATCCTGGCTTTGAATTGGGAATAACTATCCATTCTGCTATCTTATTGCTTTTTATGTTACGATACTCACAGAAAGAACCAATTCCTACACTATCAGGGCACTTGTTTCCAGCTGGACAAGAGATGAGGGAAGGCCAGCCTGACTCAGGGGAGCTGGGGAGCTCCTGGCACCTGTGCTCAGGGATACTCCAGCATGCTCATGTGCACAGTCATGCAAAACTCTCTAGACACCTCTGGTGGCATGAAGCCTTTTGGTATGTACCTCATGGGATTGCAAAGGATTGCAGGAATAGGTGGTTATAATCCTGGTAGGGGAGCAGCTACACTGGCTTGTAGGCATGTACCTCAGCTGGATGAGATCAGACAGCTTATTGGTGACTCTCATCTTAGTGGCAAGGATTGGGCAACACGTTCATCAGCAGCCCGTGAGCTCGCTGTGCTGGGGTTGAGCGTGCCTGTGCAGAAGGCTGGCTGCTGCACACAGCTCTGCCATGGCCATGGAAACCCTCTCCCATAAAAAAGGACCACAGAAATAACCACCTTCCAAGAGAATCGTACAGCAGTTTCAGTTGGAAGTGACCTTTAAAGGTCCTCTAGTCCAAACCCCCCTGCAACGAGCAGGGACATCTTCAACTAGATCAGGTTGCTCAGGGTGCCATCCAACCTGACCTTGAATGTTTCCAGGGATGGGACATCTACCACTTCCATGGGCAAGAGGTCCCACCTCTCCACAACTCAGCTTTCACATAACAACTATCTCCTGATTATAAAGGAAAATAAAAATAGTTATGACTTAATTATTTTTTAAAGACACCTTCTGGTCATTGGGGGGAGAGATGGAAACATGACTAGAGAGTCACAGATCAGTCAGTTGCTGTGCACAGAGACTGTATTGATGGACATGGTAAAAATATCCATATGGCTGTAAGCCAGAAACCATTTTCTGTCTAAAATGGGATTTCATTTCCTTTTTCTTTCTTTTATGTTGTTCTTTTTTGTTGTTGTTGTTTCAATTTTTCTGAAGGACCCTCTCCAGGATTCATTAAGTTGACACTTCACACTTTATTTGTTGTGAGCCAGGGGAGGTTTTTTATCTGCTAAGATGCTTACATCAACATTTTAAATGGTATAAGGACAGACTTGCAGGTAGAATTCTGGTTCACCACTGCAGAGCTCGCTGTACTGGTGCACTGAAAACGTGGTGCATGGCCTCTCCCTCCAGTTCTGTGGGGAGCTGGTCTGTCCTGGAGAAGAACAAAAGGTTAAAACTCATATAATCCAAAAAAAGGACAGGTTGGAAGAAGCTTCTGGAGTTTACCTGGTGTCTTTCCCTTGAAAACAGAGTCTTAGATTAGATTTTCTAACTTGCTAAGCACCATCATAGCCATTCACTGCATTGTCTCCCATTTTTCAATGTGTCTTTTGACCGGGGGACACCAAAACTGGGCCAGGTCCATGAACTCTAGAAAAGTGTAAGAGTCCCATCCCCTGCTCTGCCAGCTATGCTCTTGCTGGCCTAGTCCAGGAGAGGGTTTGCCTTTGCTGCTGCAAGAGCTTGCTGCTGATTCAAATTTGGGAAGCTGCATTTCTGCTGCTCAGAAACCATTAAGAAGGCTGATTTCAGTGACAGGTACGTAGTAGTATGCACGGATCTGTTTCAGAGCAAAAGTGCTGAATAATTGATATACCCTGGGTACAGCACAATAGCACAGTCTGTGCTGGATGCAACAAAAGTGTTGTGAAAGAAGCAGAGGGATATAAAGACCTTTGGCCCAGAAGCTACAAGTATTTAAAATCATCACCCAGGGAGTTAAACCTTCCCTTCACAGCAGACAGATGCATTTCAGCATATAAATAGAGTGCATTCCTCAAAATGGATATAATAATCAGAAAGCTTTAATCAAAGGTCCACAATTAGTTTTTTGCAAAATTTCAAGTCATTGTGTGCAGAAAGCAGGTAGATCTTCTCTGGTGGTCCTCCCTGAGATGTGACAGCGAACTCCCTAATTAATCTTTGAAATGTCAGAGCCTGCTGGAAGTAATTGGGCCTGACAGTCCAAGGGCTAATTAACTTTAAACCTTGTATTTTCTCTTGCTTCCTCTACAATTCAAGGTCACTTATTTACTTTCTTTTTATACAATTTTGATTGTTCTGTAGTGTGTCTGGTTCATCTTTTCTTGTTCATCTTGTTCTTTTTCAAGATCAAGATTGAAGGTATTAAGTCGGGTGTGTTGCACCTAATGAATCCTCATGGAGCTTCCTACTTCACAAGAAACCTGTTGTAAGCAGAGGGCTGGTCCCCAGGGAGCAGTTCATTGTGGGAGATGCTGGCTACAGCCTCCTGAGGTACCAGCAGTATCCAGGAGCAGGGTGCAGGCAGTGTTCCTGGGGATGGGCATCCTGCAGAGTGGAGGCAGTGTCATTCATCACCATCGCTGTCCCACTGAGGCAGCAGGGAGCAGTTTTAAAGGCCTCACAGTGCTGCAGTTTCACTGCTCAGCTTTATGTGACCAGCATTATGTGCGCTACAACCTGCTGTCTAGGCAGCCTCCGCTGGCTTCCTGCATCAGGTCTCCTGGGGCTGGTGTCCCATTTGTCTTTCTCTCTCTGCAGTCTCATTTGACCCTTGAATGAAAAAAGATGAAGGACTTTTGCAGCAGAGGCTCCAAATCCTGTCTCCTGCTCCCCAAATCCATTTTGAATGACCTTGTGGCTATTACTAGAAATGCATGAAAAGCCTTTTCTTTGGTTGACAGGCTCAGTCTCTGGTCACACATGGATACAGAGCACATCTTCATGGGAGAAGCATGTGCATAAACTCCTGAGGTGACCACTGCATCTCTTTGGTTTCCATATGGCAAATTTGCAGGGACAAGAGAGGCACGGAGCTGTTTGGGAGGCACTCCCAGCAGGCATAGCTAAACTGGGAGCTGTGGGGCTGCCTCCGGGGTCTCTGACAGCAGGAGCAGGGTCCTGTGCCAGATCCTGACCTCTGCTGGCTCTGAAGAGGTCTCCTCCAGGGCACAAGGACAGGCAACAGCATCCTTCCACTACTTCTTGCTGCTGGCAATGAAAGTCACAATTGTCAAATGATTTCAGTCTCTTTCTGCCTCTGGCAAACTGCGTTGATTGCATTTGCCCTCAGTGTAAAAGACTATGAAGATTAGGAAGAAAAACAGTGACAAACAATTTTGGGGGTAAGAGAAGGTTTTCATTTGCCCAGATCTGTTCATAACAAGGCTGCATTTCTGGGGTACTGGAGCTAAAACACAGCAGTGGCCAACTCCCATTCAGCCATTAGCTTCAGACAAACACAGCTCATACCTGAACAGAAGAATCATCTGCTCCAGAGATCAGGGGCTGGAAAAGCTGTATCTGATTTCCTCACTCTTTTTTTAAATCCTCATTTCCTCTCAGCTAGGCTTTCTTACAGCTGCCGCAGAACCCTCTCCAGACAATATCTAATCTGTCTGTCACAGGCGTATCAAGATGTCCCTTGAGTGTGGTACCTAGTGATGACTGACAACTGTCATTAAGCACTACTCTGCAAATGACAAGCCTCATTTTGTTAACAGGATTGCCTAGATTCAGTCTGCAGTCTCAGAAGGGGGAAAAAATGCCATATGTTCACACAGGATTTATATAATGTCTCCTTTTACAATCCCTGTAATTAACTAGCCCAAAAAAATTAAGAAGATATGATGATACTAGCCATACATTTCATATATTTTTTTTTGTTTGCTTTTAAGTTCTGTCAAAGAAAAGAATGTTTCATCTGATTCAAGCTGCTTTCTTTGACTAGATGTTATCTGAGCCACTGCAAATTGTCTGAATCAATAAAATAGAGGTGAAATATCAATGAAGAAGAGGTTTCTGAAAAGTTGCTATCTTATGGTAAAGGGGTGGTGGTGGTGGAAAGCAAATATAATGAACCAGAGAGCAAATGACAGCATGAATCCTTTCCACACAGACATTGCAATATTTCCTCTACAGTTATGTATCTTTTTTTTTTTTTTTTTGTTCACACTCTTCTAGGAAGACTGTATGAAAGCACTGTTAATTTCAGTTTTTCCTGCTCACCTTCCTATCCGGTGTTGAACGATGCTGTGCTGACAACACACCAACTGAAATCCTCTCTGCTATGAATTAAACTACTTATTCAAGTTAGAGAAGTCATGGATTCATCAGACACAGGAATCCAATGTCAGAAGTAATAAGTCTTTTGTTAAGGCTTGAAAGGATCCAGAAGTGTAAGGAAATCACCTCCGCCAGCTTCCTCTCCTCAGTGTTGCAAACAAAGCAAATGGTGACATGTCAGAAGCTGGTGATGCTGAAAGAGGGGGAATGATTTTGACCAAAGAGGTTTTTGCCTCTGTATGGCTGAAGCTTACATTTATCCTTTCTTTGGTCTGAACCCCCTTCACTCCCTTGCCCTGGCTACCCTGCCAGGCTCTGGCAGCCAGGACAGCCTGGAACTTTGTTGTGTCCTCAGTATGTTGATGTTTTTCTGCCTCATGGCTGTATTCTTTGCCTCTATGCACCAGCTGTAGCACACACAAAGACGAGTCAAGTGAGGACCAATTCCCTGCAAAGGTGTTGGTACCACAGTGGGATGCTGCTGCAATGAAAAAGTAATTTGTTTTTCTGAATGAGGTCCAGCTCTGAAAAAGGCAAGGAGTCATTCCAAAACATGTAGGTGCTTCCACCAGCTGACAGTATTACACCAGGAATTTTGTAGGCCTTTAGGATCAGAGCATGGTGCTAATAACACCCAGATTGCAGGTTCAATCCCTGTACAGGCCTTTCACTTAACAGCTGAACTCAATGATCCTTGTGGGTCACTTACAACTCAGAATGTTCTGTGAATCTGTGATTTTCTTCCTGACTCTGTGTGAAATACTCCTCATATTAAACCACCATTCACCTCTGAGTTTAGTCCAATTATTCTTCTGAAAGTAGTTTCTCCCCTCCCTGTCACTGATGTATCAAGAGGCATTAGGGGAAAAGTGATGTTATCTGGGCTCATGACTGTAAGTGTGAAGCCTGGGACACTAATAAGTCCCTCCAGATACAGATAATCATGCTTCAAGATGGTTGCAATAGACATTAATGTGCTATGGAAATAACCAGGGAGGAGAGCAGCTACTTGTGATCATGCCTCCAGCAAGCATTGTGTCTACAGGGATGTGTTTCTGGGTACTGCTACTTTTTCTTTCTTCGGTCTTCATCAGTCCATGACTTCTGTTGAATCCACAAGCAGAAACAGATGTGCTTTCAAAGCTGGAGCAGAGCAATAGCATGCAGCAGTGAGTGGGACTGGTCATATTTACTCTGTCCAATGGTGCCTTCTCTGTTTTATAGAGCATCCCTGAAGGAGTGTAGAAATGGCAATGGACCTTCTGCTGCTGTCTCCAGAGAGAGGAATTGTTTTGAAGACACTTACATTTTGGCTAAAGGAAACTCCAGCATCGCCTGTAGTGCTGTGCACTCACTTTCTAGCAAGAGGCTCAGACACTAGTCTTTTCCTGATGCCAACACAGATTTGTCCTTTCCCTCTCCTCCTGCACTCCAAGGACAATTCTGAAGGTAACCAGAGAAGGCTTCCTCCTCTCCAAGCCGGAAGGCATTCAGGGACAGTACTGGGAGCCAAAGACAGCATGTGGCTTCTCTGGGTGTGAGATGTGAAGTTCAACATTGGGAAGAAAATCCTCATGGGTTCCTGTGCCTGGGTCTTATTACAAAATTAAGTGATTGCATTTTCTGCTGTCTGTGTGTTTGGATTTTTAAAAGGCACAAGCACTTTCTGGTTTCAAACTGAGAATCAGTAGCTACACTGGTACCAGAAGTGGCTTTTGAGTGTTTCTTATGGCCTTTATTTTCAAGTGAAGTATTTTAGTTCCTGTACAAGGAGACACTGCCAGCTTTCAATATATAGGATATTCAAGCCACCTGGGGCTCTGTGCCATTGCCTTCCCCCTGACTTCACTATGTATAGGTGAGACTATTATTTTCATAATGTACAAGTAAAAGTTCATTGGTAGTGTGAGCATTTCCAGTGATTAATGCTGGAAAGGTTAGGCATAGATCCCTTGAGATATCACTGTGCTCTAGCAACAAGGATATCTCACTTCACCACTGTGTGCAAAGTGGTTTGTTGTTCTAAGAGGGGTAAAGTGCTTTGTTGTTTGAATATTATGAAGGTTGTGCAATTCAGATGTGTTGGTCAAAATCACTTGAGCACGCTGTTATTCTCAGGCCAAGACTCCTCACTGCTCATTGTGCAGATGGAGGGGGCATTTTTCTTTTTTCATGTTATCAGCAAAGCAGGAATGCTCTGGCAGCAGGAATACCACAGTACCACACCTCAGCTGAGAGGCAACCACTCCTTAAAATTGATCTGGCATGACATGAAGTGCTTGGATTTTTTGGAAAAGGAACAATAAACTTTCATGGGGGACCCACAATTACTCAGTTTGTCTTAAGAGTAAAAATAGGAATTGGGATTCCTATTCCCTAAATTTAGCTTTTCAGGAGTCAGGCATCTAATCTAAGCCAGCCACGTTGGCTGCCTGTCTGGTCAGAGAAGAGATGCATTGCCAAAATATGGTTCACCCCTCTGAAGAGCAGATGGGATGATTTGTCCTCTGCTCCTGCCCTTTTAGTTCATTTGAATCTTAAGGTAAACACCAACCTTTCAGATGGGTTTGAGGGGAACCTACTCCTAAGAGTTCAAAGCTGCTGTAGAAGACTTCTCTCTGAACTGGGGAACTGGTATTTTTTCCATGCGACTATGTTGTTGGGATGGGTTTTTCCAATCAGCATGCTTGAGACAAATGCAAAACCTGTTAAGAAACTAACAGATGGGGTTTTCTTCTGGCTTGGTTTGTTTTTTTCTAATGTGTGTCAGTATTTTCCAAGGGAGGTGTTTGATCTGAGACAGGCTCGTATGTCAGAAAAGTATGTACTGATCCCTCAGAACACAGAATTCTGGTTCACCCTCAGGGAAGAGAGGGTGGTCACGGACCTGAGAGCAGGGGGGTAAAAGAATAGGGCTCTTGGCATGTCCTCCTCCATTTGCTCATCAAACAAGTCTACCCAATACTTAATTTGGTAGATTAACAAAAGAAGCTATCCCTGGAGAGCTGCAAACAAACTTCATTATGCCACTTGCCAACAAGTCTCTGCAGGACCTAATTTAACATATTCATTTGCTCACAAAAGTGCTTGAAGAACAACAAACCTGTCCTGTACAGGGACAAAGAAACTTTCTATTCCCATACTTTTCAGGTTGAATTAATCATAACAGTAACCGTATCCTGTGCTTTATTTGCACATGTATATCTGATACTGTACAATGAGCAAGAGTATCCATAAAACTTCCCTGGGGCCTCAGAGTGCTTTGGACTCTTAACTAAAACACCCCAAATGCCCTTCACTAGAAGACCCCACCAAATATGCCAATTAATTCTACAACCACCCATTTCTGCAAAACGCCCAGAGGGCCAAGCACCAGGTAATAGAACTCATAAGCAAGGGAATTCAGGAAAAATAAACAACTGGCTATACTTATGCACACACACATATAATTTTATAAATATATATTTAGATATAAGTATTTTTCTATGTTCACCTCTCTGATCAGTCCTTTTCTTTGACTTCTCCAAAAGGTGCTGCTCCCCAGTAGGAGGAAGTGGATGTCCAGATTCTCTTAGGAGGATTTATCTGATCAATACATGACAAGAGCATCCATCACATAATGCTTCCTCTTACACAAATTCCCTGATAGTGAGCCAAGGTCACAAATGTGAAAAGACAGTCCCCATGGGACTTCTGAGAGATCTAGTCACCTATTGTGTGAAAAAAGGGCAAGAGGTGTTTCAGAGGCCTTGCTCTTCATAGCTGCAAAGCCAGCATTCAGTCTGAAAATGAGAGAGAAGAAACAGAGCTGCACCCAGACCTGCCCCACTACGGACCTTACAACAGCAGCCATGCTGAAATATCTAAGATGTACTTAAGCGAACAGCTTGATCATGACATTTAGAACAGATCATCTGAATTGTTCCTTAATTTCCTGAATTTAGTTGCCAGAGCAGGTGCTTAAGCCTGATTTTCAAGGTCACAATGTGCAAGACCCTATGGCTGCTTTATGGTCGTAGGGAGAGGATGTCTTCTCCCCATCCTTGGCCAGTAGAACTCAGCCCCATGCACAGAGCACACTGTACAGACTTCCCCAGGAGTCAACGGATTCCTATGGGACATTCCCCTATGTGTCTCGGCACAGGCCAATAAAGTGCTGCAGGCACACACACAAATAGCCTGGAATTAGTGATCTTGGGATTAAGCATGTGCAAAAATACTTTGCCAGAAGAAAGAAAAGGAAGAATATGAGAATGGCGGTCAGTGATGAGGAGACAGATGCACATTCTGCTAGCTGCTGAATGCAAACAAAATATTCAGAAGAGATCAGACGCATGCCCAAACTATTCAGCTACTTGTTCATTAGCCTGTAAAACACTGCATCAAATCCTGCTAAACTGACTGGAAAATATTGGTTAAATTGGAAAGTCACTCTCATCTTTTTTAATTTATTTTTTCTAATAATTTCCAAGTCTACAGGGATCCTTTCTCTCCTGTCGGTTTATTTGCTTATTTATATTTGCTAGAATGCAAATCCATTTTAAGAAATCACCTGTCTTTAGATTAGAGGGTTGAATAAAAGGCTTAAATGCCAAAAAGTCAGCACATTCATTTATTTGCCAACTTTCCCTAATAGCGCAATCCTGTAGTGCATCACTTGGATGCTTATTGTGGAGAAGGAATGGTGTTGCAGACAGTGAAATGAAACTGAATCTAACGATGCATGCCAGCAGCTAAAAAAAAAAAAATTTCTTTGCAGAAGATTTTATAATCAAACTGTTTAAATTATTACTTCAAACCAGTACAGGTGTCACCCACCTCCTTGTTACTCTTCATACAAGTTGCTACAGGCTGTTGTTTATTTAAGGGTTTGACTGTAGAAAAGGAGAAACAAATGTGGAAAAGAAAAAAAAAACAAACGTACTACTTTTCATATAAAAATTCTACAAAAATTCCACAAAATATTGCCAACAGCTTAGAAAATACTGAAAATGAAACTGTGGCTCATGGATTCTTGTGTATTTTCAGCAGGACACACACTGCTGCCATGGCTCACCAAGCAGGGGAGCCATGGTCTGGTGCTGGTGAGACTATGGCAAACACATAATGCTCAACTCTGTGCTGATCTTTCAACCCTCTACCTGTATTAGTACCTGGTCAGTACATAAGGACTGAGCCAGGCATAGGAACAGGCAGGATAATGTTGGTAAATGGTTGCATTCTAATGAGAATATATTGTCTTAGTCCCTGAGTTTATGAATTACTTAGCTACATGCTCCTCTTTATTGCTCTTCTCCATCCCACAGGCTGCGAGCTACTCTAACTTAATACTCTTGCACTTCCTTGCACATACTGTATTTCTCATGTCGTGTTTAACCTGACTCATATTTGCAACATTCTAGGCTTGGATGTGATTAAGAGTCACCAGATGGTCTTATTTAAACTGGCTTATTTGAGACCAGTTCCTTCCTGAAGAATTTTTTATGGCCAAGTGCAATACATTGCCAGTCTCAGTTGTTAAGAGGTTGAAGAGTAAAATCTATTTTGTGTAGATGAGATTGTTTTTTTCAAGACTGATGTGTGGGTTCTGCCTGTTGGTTACATCTATGCAAGCAAACAGCCAGGAGCCTTGTAAATCCAAAATCAATCTGTGGAGAAGTTTGCCTATATAATTAAATTTGCTAGGATCCTAGAAGCAATTGTAAAGAACTGATACTCTTGGGAGGTGGAAAAGTCAAAGCAGCATGAAAGCTCGGCTGGATCACTGACAGCCTACAGAAATGTGCTGCTTTGAAAATCAGTTGTTTACCAAAAGGTTTGCAGGCATATACTGCCTGAGAAAGCTAAAATGGAAATGCATTTTTTATTTCATCATGCTACACACAGTAATCAGAAATAGAAGAATTCAGTCTGATGAGAGTTTTCATTCCTTTTCTTTTAGGGGAAAAAAAATAAAACTGAATAGCTTTTTGTTTTTCAGTACTTGCCTTGTTCCACTGCTTTAATGTACAGCTTTTACCCGCTTTCTTAACTGCCACTTACTCACTTTCTAAAGCACAGGAAAATTAGTTTTTCATACAAAAGGGAAGAGGTGTTTCATAAATAAGGAAAAGCAGGAGTTCACTTTTACTGCCGTCATTTGTCACAGAAAGGGCAGGGGAAGTGAACAAGATCTTTGTTTGGTGGCGTTTTTAATACTCTCAAAATACTCTAATATTCTGAGTAACCAGTCTCTGTTTGAGAACTACCTCTTGCTGCATCTACAAAGAAATCTGCAGCAGTGAACTAGAAAGCATACACACACCTTACATGGCATATCAAAACTATGAAGAAAAAGAGATCTAGACATGTTTTCCCCAACTTTTCATGTTCTCTTCTTGTTCTCTTTCAACAAGCCTTTAATGATCAGCTCCCTCATTGTGTCCTTGGTGTTCTACATAAAGATCCTTCTGGAAAAATGAAAGTTTTTCAGACCTGATGCAATTCTTACCTGGATAGTGGCACTCTGCTCGCAGAGTTTAATAGCAGGCAGGCTGCGATTCAAGGACCTGATGCTGCAGACTCTGGAGCACATGGTGTGATCACTGAGTAGCCTAATTTAATACAACAGGCAGCCTATAACCTTCTCACCTCTCTCAGGAGAGCATCAAGGTGTTTCAAGTGATGCCATGATTGTAATGCTCCCAAAGTTCCTTCATCATTCATCAGTTTGAAAAATGAGTTAATTGACAATAGAAAGTTTTGTGCTGCAAAGGAAACAAAAGAGAACATTTTCATGCCTTGAGGTGATTATTATTTAAGCCTTGATCCTGCCGAAGTTTATGCACTTGTTGAAGTATGTAACTAGTTCTGCTTGCTGTTACGTAATTCCTTCAGCCTGTGCCCAATGACTCCAGCCAGGCTGGTACTGCTTTCATGCTGAAGGTCCTGCATAAATGTCTGCAGCCTCCTTGGGGTTGGGTCTCAGCACTCTGGACCATAGACAATTCCAAGGTCTGGTGGGTTGAAGCCCTGAGCATCAAATCATGGTTAAGTTTCCACCTAAGCATTGTGAGGAGCTGAAAACACTGTGGTGGTTGGAAGAAGTGAAAAAGACTGGGGGGAGTTCACAAAGATTAGCTTCAGCTATATAAAAATTAAGCATCTAAATTCATTATGTAGGCTTTTTAAATGGTCAATAGAAGAAAGTTAAGCATCTTATCTAAGAGGTCAAGGTAGTGGATGTACCTTGCTCCATGGATGACAGATGGAGGCCTGACAGATAGCTTAGATAAGATATCCAACATTTTTAGAGAACTAGATTTAGATGAATTGAATCCCACCCTTAGCATTCAAATAAAAGGAATCTGAGAATGTGGCATAAGTTTTGGCGCATGGGCAAAAATCGACACTATTGCTCCTCATTCAGTTGTTGCGCCTGCAGCTCGCGCCCAAGACACCAGCCCACTGCTAATGACAGACTCAACATAAGTTAGCAGTGACACTGAGGTTGGACAAATTTTCCTTTCATTTAACTTTTAATTAAAAGAATTTTAATAAATTAATAAAACTAAATTTAATAAAAACTAACAAGGCTCTTTAACAGCAACTATACATATACAAAACAAACTGAAACGTGGTAAAACCTGTCCACTCAGTCTTTCAGACTCTGTTGCTCTCTTGTTGACAGTAAACCAATTAGAAGACTTCTAGTGCTGACTATTTTGGGAGCAATTGTCTCTAGAACCCAGTACTGTCTGCACAGGCCTTGGGACTAGAATGAGAAAGGGAGGTTAGAATGAAATAAGGCCCTCCTGGATTTTCACGCTCATGATGAGTGAAAGTGAAAATGGAGAAATAATCTCAACACTGGCAGCATTCAGGACCCAGGTGACTGTGACCTTGGAAGTCATTTAGAATTCAGGTTCCTATTAATTTGCTAAGTCCGTCACTTATGGTATTGTAAGCCAGGAGTCATTTAGATTATGTCAATGGAGTTAAACTCATATAAAACTATCTCAAGAAAATGCAGCTTAAAGTCTGTTAAAAAAAATTTCCTATATGCAAGACTCCATTCCCCAGAGCTACTTTTTTTCCTGTATTTTCCCCTTTAAAACTGAACGGAGACCATTCAGCAAAACAAAAAGCAGTTATTCAGTGTTTCATATACTGACAACATTCATCCTCAGGAAGTCTTTGTCGATTGTGCCTCGCATGTATAGTAATAAAGTAAACAAAACACAAAACTGTGGTGTCTCCATATCCTATGGATGACATGAGACTATTGTCCTGTTATGTTTAAACAATGCACCACCACTCATGGAGAGTCTCCCCAACAACAGTAGCCAGTTACCAGAGGTCAAGCAATCTCTTTAGCCAATTAAAAATAGCATTTCTAGATACTGCTTCATTCAGATATTGTTTCTAGTCTAAAGTCTAATAAATGATAGAAAATAAGGCAAATTAAATATTGCATTGACATAGCATATATAAACAACAATTAACTCCTCAGTGCAAATTCCAAGATGGGTTTTTGTTTTCAGCTCAAGTAGCATGCAATCAGATTTGTGTGTAATCTCTCTGAGAGCTTCACGTAATTTAAAAAGTGTTCAGAGAATTAATACACATATCTGCATATAGATTTAGAGCCTATATAAACATACATTTAAGTATATATAGACATACATATGCATGTAAATAACAGCCTTAAATTACAGGCATATGAAGGTCCTTAAATTAAAATAAACCTGAATAGTTGGAGTATAGTATAGATATCAGACATGAAAATCAAAAAAGCAAAAATGATTTCTTACTTCAATTTAGTATTTTTAGTACTAATTTTATAAATAGTAAATGTGGGCTATAATGGGAGCCCACTAATGTTTAGCTGCCCACTAGAGACCCACACAGTAAAAAAAGAAAAAGAATTCAGCTGCCTAATAATGTAAAAAATAACCTGCTGCAGTCAGCAGGACAGAGGGATGAATAAAGAGTCAGTACCCCAGGGTCCTTGCTGAGCCTGGCTCTCTGCAGCTAATAGGCTACACTCAGCCTTGGGCTGCAGCGGCTCCTATAAGGCATGAACAAAAGCTGGGATCCTGGTAGCACCAACAAGCAACTTGAACTTCAGCTCTCACGCTTAGGAGTTTTACAAAGCCATTTTCCTTCTACATCCTTGATTGGTCTGAGACTGAGACCCGGTGCTCTTCTACTGTCCTCTCTTGAACATAAACAAGGCATTTTTCTTTAAATTTTTCCAGACAATTTCTTTTGCCCTGTTCAGTTTTGCAAAAGTCATTCCCCAGAGTCACAGATTCTTGTTCCCTTTTCTGCAGAGCTGTCATTTAATTTGATATGGCATTTTTCCTGATCTTTGATCTCTTTCTTCTCTGGCAAATTTTAATAATTTTTGCCACCATAACCCTTAGGACCAGTTGTATAGGACCTCTTAATTTCCATATATTTGATTTCCTGATACTAGAGAGTATTTCACTGCTATGTTTTGTTAAATTCAAGTTTCAGGTTCAGAGCTTGAGCATTACTTCAATGCTTCCCCTGGTTCCTACTCATTGTCAGGAAGCTGATCCAGGATGGACACTTTTCTGATAAAACTTCTTCCTGTTTCTTATCAATTATAAAATAAGGGACTTCTTCCAATTGTGTTCAGCGTTATTTTTCTGTATGAGTTGGACAGATGTATCTGTTAATTCCTAGATGTACACACTCCATTCCCAAGAGCTACTTTTTTTCAAGAGCACTGGTGATTTCAGTACTCTCTAAAACAGGCTTGGTGACTTCTTGTTCATATTCATGTTATTCTTTCCTTCTCCTTATTCCACCTCTGTACCCTCTTCTATCAGTCTTCACCCCTGCTCTTAGGAGTTACCTGACATAATTTATGACATCAATAACTGTAACACCACTATGTCATGTCTCTGCAGCACTCACTAGTTTCGCAGAGCATGGTTCCTGCCTGGTTCAGCTGCATCAGGAAGGTCAGAAATAACTTTGGGCACACAGTATCACTTGGTTGTTTCCTATTGTCTTGTGTTTATAAACAGGTGCTGCAAATGTGAGGGGAAAAACAAATCCCTAAAGCATATTGGGGCATTCAGAGAAACAATGCAAGTTGTTTTAAATAGCTGTGTGGTTTTATTTTCCAGCAAGATCAGTCTGATGAGTAACTTCAAAAGTAAATAAATAAATCATGATTCTGGCTGGCAGTGTGTATTATAAACACTGCAAAATCTCAGAGGTCCTTCTGTTGGCTTCCTGATGGCTTGGAGAAAGGTGAGGACCTGAGGAATGCTATTCCCAGAAGCCTGCTGACATTGACAGAGAAACTGATAGGAACCACATGCTGGTTTGGCTCGACACAGAAGCAAACAGGCAAAAATCAATGTTCTTCCAAGGGGAAAGGAATCAGTTTAGTTAAAAAAAAAAAAAAAAGAAAACTCTGAAAACACAAATTATGATTTTTTTTCCAGAGGCCAGAATGAGAAACCAACGTGCATAGGAGCAGACAGCCGGTGGCCAGCCCTCGCTTCCAGTGCAGTTTTTTGCCTGAACGCTTCTTTGTAAGGGGCCTGAATTCAGTGTGACTGAGTCACATGGAGTTAAATGCTAATTCAGATCTGTAAGAGTTAAACAAAAAAAAAAGGCCACGTGTTTCTACCAAGGTATTAAAAGTATCCTGTTGAGAAACCCGGTGTGTTCCCTGCTGCCCTGGATATCTTGCCTCTGTGGCTGCCAGACAGGGAAAGAATCCTGATCTGTCCCACAGCCAAACTCTGGAGAATTAAACTCTTTGTATTAAGAGCCTTTCACCTTCCTAAGCTGCTC
The DNA here is from genome assembly GCA_013396755.1 of Sclerurus mexicanus. NCBI lineage: Eukaryota > Metazoa > Chordata > Aves > Passeriformes > Furnariidae > Sclerurus > Sclerurus mexicanus. The sequence continues at coordinate 434,877 of VWZF01004610.1, read as the reverse complement.
TGAAAAATCTAGAGACAAATCAGAAACTGCTTTGAAAGAAATTTTGTGGTGGTGTGTTCCCTCTCCTGAAGATGCTCCTGTTCACAGCCTGCCTCAAAGGGAAAACACTGGAGAACAGTATTGGACTGAAAGCTTTCAACATCAGTCTTGGGATGTGAGTTCAAAGTAGTAACCAAAGTCAGCAATAGCAACTGTCAGGAGAGAGTGCCACTCTTCCAAAAAACAGCAATCAGTCTTACATGTTAACAATGGGTTATGCAGCCATTAAGCTATAAAGGGCATGAAGTTTTGTGCTTCAGGGCATAAACCAGCCTCTCTGGCAAGCCTTGGCAGCAGCGGAAACTTAGCAAATAAGATGATTATAACATGATTGTCCATTGTGGGGGTTTGTGTGTCTTTCTCTGAAGCATTTGATGCTGGCCACTGCTGGAGACAGGATATCACACTGGCTGGACTACTAATCTGATTCAGTATAACAGACCTTTTATTCCTATTATGCACATCTCAGTACAGAGTCAGGTTTCAACTAGTACTGATGGCCATGAAATGCTAAAACCACAGCCCAGCGTACTTGTAGATACCTGGCACAATTCTTCTCTGAGGGAACACAGGATGGCCAAATTCCACTTATGCCATGTCATATTTTTCAAATGAGGATAAAAATACAAGTTGTGTACTTCATCATTTTCCCCCATAAATTGCCAAAGAAATGATGATGAATGCTTTTGCACCTGAATGGCTAAATTCACATGACAGTTCTGCAAAAGAGACTTAATGGAAATAAGATTTGTGCATCTGAGTACAGGATTAGGCCCCAAAAGCAGAATCGCTTTTTAAGCTCTCTGTTGCTAGCATGCTGCTTGAACAGCATTTCTCCTTTTTGCTTGATCCTTGTGATGGATGTGGAAAAGATTTGTTTTCAGATGTGTATGCCTGTAGCACTTGCTTGGGGTTTATTTGCAAGCTGATCCCAGACTCAGCCTACAGTTATGCTTTTGCAGGGTCCCTTTTTCCAGCTGACCACTGCTGACCACAACTCTCATTTCCTCTCTCTGTACACGTGAAATGAATACTGTCATAACAACCTTTCCTAATATGTGCCAAAGAGAAAAGACTTTTTTTCTGTTTCATATTTGACCACCCTGCATTTTAAATTACAAAATCAGTGGGATTTACCCCTATCATCATATGTAGTACAACTTCTATCAAGATCATAATGCATCACCTCTTTTTATACATTTGTCCAGCACATAATCACTGTAGAATGATCCCCAGCATGTCCCAGTTGTGCTGGATCCTCCATTCATTTGTGTTTGGTCATCATAGATGAGAGCCAGGGGGAAAAAAAATCATTCAAATGTGATAAAAATGTCAACTGTTGACTAAACCCAGCACTGTGAACCTTTCAGGACAGAACATGATATGTACTTATGCTGTGCTGTCCCTAATACCACGGCATTCTGGCCAGTAGTCTTAATTGTAGATTAATTCAGAGATAGCAGTCGTCATAGTAGTAATAGTAGTAGTAGAAATAAAAATAATAAAAAAATTAATAAATAAATATCATTGACATCTCTTGGTTAGTACAGCTGTGTGTCAAAGAGAGGAGCCGATCCTCATTTACACAACACTTGGCATAAAAGTTGAACAACTCGATTGTGTACACAAAGTAGCAAGGACTCCAAGTAGTCAGGACTCCTGACTCTTTCTGGACCCCACTTCATCAACACAAAATGCATGATCCTTCCTCTTAATGGACTGCTAAAATAGAGGCAAAAAAGCAAAACCCATAGAATCATGCTGGTTTCTTTCCTATGGTAATGTCCTATGGATGTACTTATCTTTAGGTAGTTCCTCAACCTAATTAATTAAAAAGAACCATCTCCAATGCAGTGGGTGTGCTCTGCTGCTCCCTGCTTGCCTTGCTGACCACTTGTCCAGTTTGCCTGTGCTTATTGCTGTCCTTACTTGCCTGATTTGCTTGGGCACATGGACTTCTTGATGTTCAGTTGAAGGGTATTTCCACATAACCTTTGGCAATTCACTGTGTGTGAGCCATAAAGGATTGCATGGTGTGCCTTGCCTCCCTGTAGCAGAGTGGGTGGAAAGGGCCATGTATCTCAGCCTCAATGTGGCCAGGGACATAATTTTGACTTGCCACCAATTTCAGTTTACAGCAGGAGACAGCTGTGATCTGCAGTGTCTGAAAAACAGTTGCGGTGCCTATTGTCTTGTCCCTACTATGAGAGTGATAGTGGGAAGGGTACGGGCAGGGCACCTTCTAAATCACCCTGAGATCACCTTGAGGCACCTCCACAGGACTGCTGTCTAAAGGGCTGGTCTGCAGGATGGTCTTGGAGCAGATCTTAAGATCCTGTTTAAATTTAAGGTGTTGTGTGTAAGAGTTTTTTGGCTATTTTTTTTCCAGGGAAAAGCCCACAATCAGCAGGGTTCTAATTGTAAACCCTGTTCAGCACGATCTATTATAATTCTTCAGTCTGTCACTGATTTAACCAGAAAGTCATAGATGCCTAGGAATACGTATTATTTGGGATGAAGAAACATCCTTCAAGGGTCATCTCTTGGACTCTATCAGTATTTTTATTTAGATAATCTATTAAAACAAAAACAAACAAACAAACAAACAAACAAAAAGGAATGAGGAACCCTTGCACTATCTCTGTCCCTCAAGGACACTCCATTGGAGAAAAAGCAAGTGGTGCTTCAACAATTTTCTATTAGTCCCACAAACACAAGCTTTTCCGTACTGTTCGTGACTAGAAGGCCTGACTGAGAGTGAGGATGTCACTGACTCCCAAAAATGTACCACCTAAGAAAATTAGGCTGACAAGAGAGGGAGTGACGTGCCTGAAGTCACACGATATATGCCAGGACAAAATTCTGACAGAGGTCACACACGTAGGCCCAACTCTGTTGGCAACCAACTCTTCTCACAGGCATCAGACAGGGCTGCTTGCTGTCAGATCTGTCTTCTGACGTAAGTCATTTCGTGCTATTTTGGGGCAGAGTACAAAGTAAAGAATTAGAACCTCTACAAGGGATGGTGTCTTGCCAGGGGTTGCCTTTTCAGCATGAAGTCTTAAGAAAGGCAACCTCAAACTTTTAGTGTTAAAGGGAACAACTCTGTCTTAATTTCCTGTGGTTTTACATGAGATTTGTCCACAAAGGAACCATCTGTCACCATCTGCTTGATTTTCTGGATTTATTTTTTTTTCTTGGACATTTTCACAGTATTGGTATGTGAATGGGCCTCTCCACACCCCTCTTAAGAGGCCAACTCATTTCTTCAACAGGCCTGTACCTTGTGGGGATTTTTTTGTGTCTTTGAGGTGGAGTGCACTTTTCATCAGGCACTGCCTTTCTTTGTTGAATGCTGGTCTCCGGGAGCCGCCTGGAATAAGGAATAAAACACCCATTGCACACACCGTCTCAGATTACTTGGATCCATAACAAATACAAAGCTCTTCAGGAAGCAGGGTGGATTTTGAAGGGGCATTTGACATGCTGAGGGAGTGCTCTTTCTCCAGGTGGTTCCAAGCTGGTAGTCATTGCACTGTGAATCTTACAGAAGCTTTTTTCATTATTAAAACTGTACAGTTTGGGGGGAAACAGACAAGCAAACAAAACAAGAAACCTCAAGAATAATGTGAGAAATGAGAAATACTAAAAGGTGATGTACAGGCCCAGACTTGCAGATCTGGGGTGCAAAAAAATAAAACAGGGACATGGAAATGTAGCAACCTTCCAGTGTCTGAAAGGGGCTTACAGGGAAGCCGGAGAGGGACTCTTCATCAGGAACTGTGGTGATAGGACAGGGAGTAATGGGTACAAAGCGAAAGAGGGGAAATTTAGGTCAGGTATTAGGAATAAATTCCGTACTGTGAGGGTGGTGAGACACTGGAACAGGTTGCCCAGGGAGGTTGTGGATGCCCAAGCCCTGGAAATGTTCAAAGCCGGGTTGGATAAGGCCTTGAGCAACCCGGTCTGGTGGGAGGTGTCCCTGCCCATGGCAGCGGGCGGTGGGACTGGATGATGTTTAAGGTCCGTCCCACCTCTTCACATTCCATGATTCTGTGAAAATTTCCTTTTATTTATTTTTTTTTCCCTGGAGGCAGTACAAGCAGCCGGCGCAGGCTCGCGGCAGGAGGAACGGGCTGCGAGGGCAGCTCCGCCGCCCCGCTGGGGAAGCGGCGGCGGCGCCCTCAGGGAGCGGCCCTGTCCGTGCGCGGCGGGCGGGCTGAGGCGCGGCCGCTGCGGGCCCGCGGTGCCGCGGAGCCGCTCCCGCACACACCGAGCCG